>JARHVA010001160.1:717500-1317500 GCA_037957365.1 Torreya grandis | reverse complement strand
TGAGATTTTTATGCTTTTTTCTCCAAAGTGAGATGATGTACTTGTTTTTTCAAATCACCCACAACATGCATTAAATAAATTAACACTTGTGAAGGCATATTATCATTATTAAGGGGTTCATTTAATTATTGAATTCTATTATTTATTTTAGCCATTGGTATATTAGATTTGGAATCTTGTTTAGAAAGGGTTGGTGTGCTCTCAATAACCTTTGAAGGTTTGGACCTGGTTAGAGGGAAATGAGCTATCAACCTCTTCAGGGTTTATTTGATAAATAGGTTCTACTGTAGTAAGAAGGGTTAAGGGGGATTCATTGGTATCTTTTATATTGATAGGTTGTTAAAGAGTATCACATATTGGTTGGATATAAGGTGATTTATTCCCTAGTGAATATAAATTATGTACATACAAATTAGTGTGTGTGTCTTATTACATGTGATCAATTATTTGGTTGAACAAGAGAGATATGTGAGGTAAGAGAAGTAGAAGTTGTAGATTTTATGTCATCTTCATATAATCAAAATAATCATCATTATCCCATGGTTCATCAAAATCATATTTTAATTCATTTGAAGAAGTAAGAGTAGAAGAAGTATCATTCACATGGTCATTAAGAGAGAGAAGAATATTTTAAATTTTTACTATTATGAAATGTATCATCATGTGTAGGTGTAATGCAAGGCATTTGTTCACTAATTATTTATAAAATGCAAACATGATTATCACTTTCCATTTTGGAATCAAGAGAAGGAGAAGTAACAACCATGTTTTATTTTTGTGCATTATGGCATATAGGAGAAGAGTTAGAAAAATGTACATTATCTATTTGTTGCAAAGAATCATTGCATTGAGTTTGAAATGTGAATGAGGGTGATAAAGTAATTTCAACTACCTTAGTTTGTGAATTATTAAAAGGCATAATATCCTTTGTATTTGATTTTTTAACTGTAATTGAGGAGGCTAAAGAAGATGCATTGTTCCTATATACTTTACTTGAATCTTGAAAAAATGATTTTCGTGTATTGCATTTATATTCATTTATTTTGAATAATGAAGTAGCAAAAGAAGTTAAAAATCTAGGATCAAATTGGAATAAAACACTACCAACAAGAGCTTTTTTTGGCATTATGTTGTTAATTTGATTTTTATGAGTAAGAGAAGAGTAAGAGGAAAGAGAAGATGATGTATCTAACGTATCCTCATGTTAATTTGTATTGTCATGCTCATAATAATCCTCATATCCATCATTATAAAAATATTCATCATCATCATCATTATAAATGAAATCATTTTCATGTTATAATGTACAATCTTGAAAATTTATCCATTCATTATTATAAAAATGAGAGAAATTTAAGATTACATCAAGTGGATGATGGGAAGAAGACTTTTTATATGCCATTTTAAACTTGCCAAAGAAGACAATGTAAACAAGGAATAATAAACACACAAGAGTTATAATATAATCTAACATGCATGGTTTAAGGATTCTAATTACCAAAAAGCTTATAGGGGAGATCATGGGAAGGGCTACTCAGGGGTTAAATCTTTCAAGGATAAAAAAAGGAAGGAGGAACTTGTTAATATATTCTATATCAAAGAGAATAAGAAGCCGAAGGCGGCATCTCAAAAAGAGTTCATGAGGGTAGACCTACCAAGGAAGTGGCCAGATGTATGCTTATAGATGATGAGCTATATCACACTAGAAGGAAAACATAAGGTAATCTTTTCAAACCACTTTATTTTGATAAACCACTTTAAGGGTCACATTATCAGTCTCTCTTTCTTTATTTTTAAATCTTTGGAAGCCATGATTTTGAATTACAATAATAATCCCTCAACGGATCTTATCCACCAAGGGTTGATTTTATTGTTGGTTGATAAGGGTGAACCCTTGTGGTAAAAAAATGTGTCTAAAGTGATTAATATCACCAGTGAATAAGAATATTTTGTCAGAGAAGAAGATTTCTTCATGGATTCTGAGTCTGATAAAGTTGAGAATGATCAGAATGTTGGTGCTGGAGAAGAGTTTATGTAGGAGGAACCCAAACTAAGAGGAAAGGACATGGGGGTTCTTAAATTCATAACACTAATTGCTATCAGGGTTAGGTTTTTATAAATCCTAAGATTAAGGATGCATTGAGAAGTCCATTCATAATTTACATAACAAAGTGTCTATTCAAAAAAAATTGTGCAATAAAATTATGGATGAACTTGAAAATCTTAAAGGGTTCTTGGTTCAAGGAACTTATGATATGAGTTTCAAAAAGGAACACGTAGACACAGATGATATCACTCCCTTAGGAAATAAAAATACTCATAGAGATGGAACATAGGAAAGTAACAAGTAGTCAGAGCAGGGGGAGGGAGGAATCAAGCTCACGAGTTCCAAACACAAGAGGCAAGTTGAGAAAAAAGGACAAGCAGTTAGGTATTGGACCATATGAAAGAGTAATAAAGTAGATAGTACTGAGACCAATAAATTGGTCTATTATTCTTATTCTAACTAGTTGGCCTCATTTGTTTTTCTTTTGGTTGGCCTAGGTTTTTTCTATATTTTAGTGTCTTTTACACTGATGGTGGTTTATCTTATCGGGTTCTAGGCTTTAACCCTTTTTTTATTGTTGTATCATGCTTATCTTTTGCTTTCTTTTATAAGGGTATGAGATCCATTCAACCCATTTATTAACTAAAAAAATAATATAATCTAACATAAGTATGTGCGCAATGTGTGAATTTGTTGAAAAAAGTTTTGTAATAGAAAATAAGATTATTATTAAAACCCTAATTGTTAATGTTGTTGTGCGTATAGGGACCTAGTATGTGGATTTAGGGTTTTAGTTTAAGGTTATGTTGAAAATATTTAAATTAAATTAAATAACTAAAACCCTAGTATAAGATTAATTAAATCAGCTAGGTTAGGTCAAAAAATTAGAAAATCATATTTTTGTAACCCTAATTTAATGTATCAAATTTAGAGAAGGTAAACCCTAAGGAAAATTAGGGTTTTGAAGAAATATTCAAAGTAACATGGGTTCACCAATTGTTTTAACCTTTTAGGGATTTACTATGTAAATCCTAAACTATATTAGAGGGTTGGGTCTGTTGTTAATCTAGAATAAAATTAGAATTTATTGATTCTATGGAACTTTCCCAAAATAGTAATCACAAGGAGAAAATGAACTTATCTAGATGTACATAATTTTTTTTATAGATTAGGATACTAGAGATGGTTGAACAGACATAGAGGATTCTTTCATCTTTTGATTGTCTTTCAAAATATATCTCTAAATATTAGCACCCCCTTTAAGATAGTAGTGCCATGTGGTGCTAGTGTTCAATCTTGGCACTAGTGTCCTTTTTGTAGTGACTTTTTGTAACTTTCAAGGAAGCTATAAGAGTTTTTGGGGATCCTGTAGGTGATTTTATGTTATGTGGGAGCTTGCATATGTCACTATTTTAGTTGATTCTTCTCCAAAACCCTAATGAATACTTGCACACATAAATCAATGAACTAATCAAATTCAAAAGGAAAGTAAAAATTGGGTTATGAGATGTTACCATTACACAGAGCAGGATCTCTATTGTCCTGACCATTGCCTACATCAACCCAAATGTATTGGTATCAAATCACATGTAGTTCTCCCTTAAGGAATGTGCACCATCAACTTGCACATTATGCTATAATGAATTTCACGTAGGCCTTTCTTTGATCAAGCATGCAAATTTCTATGTGTGAAAGTTGAGTAGTATGTAGAGTATTTGAGTTGTATTATTGGTTGATTTTATGTAAATAAGTGACAAAATATTAAGTATTAGATGTAAAATTCCTTGTGAGGCTCTTTATATAAGAGGATCTTTGTTTGGAATATAATACCTTGTTCCTTGGTTGATAAGTCATGAAAAAGATATAAAAAAAACATAAGAGAAGGGTAACAAAGGAGTTAGGACTCAAACATGGGTGAAAGCACCTATTAGATACTAAAGCCATAAGTGGATAGTAGTACCATGTGGAACTAGTATCCTAAAAGTGGCACTAATGTCCTAAGTCTCAGAATGGAGAAAAATTAAGGGATGATAGGATAGGCCCCCCTAGGATTCAGAAAAAGGTGACCTATGATTGTTGTGGGTATCGAAAATACAGAAAATAAGACACAAGAAAGATAAAAAGACTCAAGAAGAACATAAGAACAAGGACTATAACCATATCTAAGACCCATATGTGAAAGAGCAATAAAATACATAGTAATTGTGATTCCTTGACCAAATTAGGGTGTTTACAATGAATATCTTGACTCTTATCCTCATGTATAATGCTTTTTAACTACTTCAATTCAAATTTTGGTATAAGAGGTATATGCACTTCAATAAATGGGAAATATTAATAAAATTAGATGTAACATCTCATGGGAGATTCCCTTAGAAATTCATATCTTATTAAATGTATCATATCATGCCCAAAAAATGACATGATTGAAAACACAAAAAAACATATTGATTTATTAGAATGTCCAAAACACATTCTACTAACTCGTATTACTAACAACTAGCAAACTATGCAACACAAGACTTACATTGTGATATAATAAGCACACATGCATAAATTACATTATCATAAAGGAATACACATCTAGAAACCCCTCAAAGGAGTATCCATAAAACCAAGTCTGAATATATATGCAGGTCAAAGTTGCATGATGTCAAGTGTCAAAATCCAAACATTTCATTGCATAATATATTAACCACAATGGTGTGCACATAAATCTAAGTGTGATAAATACATGTAGTTTGAGATTTTTTTGGAGTATTAGAACACAAACAATGTTTAGTTACTTAGTGGGGAGTGAACGGGGCTATTTAACCCATGTTTTTAACCTCATGTTGTTCATCATGTATCTAAAGTGAAATTATAGTTTCAAAATAAGAAGAATAAAAATAAAGATCATCGTACAAGTTAAAAGGCTAGCACACATAAAAAAATTCATCTACATGTATAGGCACAATGATATGAGGCAACAAATATCCACACAATCAATAACACTAGTATTGGTAGAACCTGGACAATAGTTATTGTAGGAGGGATCTGAGCTTTGCAAACAATGTCCATGAGTTTTGAGATAATTTTTCTCAATATGATAATCTATAAATATAATACATGAAATTTTAATAGTATATGACAAGTATCAAGCAATAAAAATCATCTAAATACATATCTCTTTCTCCCTTATCTTGTCAATTATAAATTTAGTAAGTGCAATATCAATCTACACTTTACATTCAAATTTGTATGATTAATTTCCCATTTTACATAATATAAATTTATATAATTTTATCTTATTTAGATTCATTAATCACTAAAATAATTATATTGTTTCTTAGGCAAATCTTCTTTAGGTAACTCTTGTTTTAGTAATTCAATCTTAGGAGATGGAACCACAATTTTAGTGGGTTACTCAGTATTGGAAGGTGTGTTTGAGTCTAGTGTGATTTAATAGATGTATGCAATGCAATATTACCATTATCAATAATATATTGTATTCTATGTTTCAAAACATGAAACCTACCTATGATATGCCCACAATCTTTATGATAAACACAATAATACTTGGATCTTTGCATATGACATGTAGAAGGAAATATGATCAATTTATTTCGAAGCATGTTTCTAAGAGTTTCACTTGGATAATTATTAAGATTATGAATTTTTTGTGACTCATTCTTTATAGATGTTTTTTATTTATTAACCCATGTTAAATATGAACTCTATTGAGACACATAGGTTTTGAATGGGGAGCTAGAGATGAAATTTGTAGTAACATGCTTAGTATTTTGGTTATGTACAAGCTTATCTTCAAGTGGCTTGACCTTTAGAGATAAATTTTAGACTTGTTTATGTAAATTATCAATAGAATGCATCATAGGAATAAATTGATGTGTAAGGATGGTGGTACTCTAAATGGGTTCATTCAAGGGTTAAGTTTTATCATTGATAGTAGGAATATGTACACTATTTCTCATGGGTTGAGATAGATTTATAATCATAAACCCCAAACATTTCAAATTTAGTATTCATTTAAAACCATATTGAATTATACACCATGCATTTTTTTTATGATATCATGGACCTTCATATCCAATATAATACTAGGGTGAATAATAAGGGAGGTATGTTAATTGTCACTAATTTTAGGTGTTAGGGGAAAACTAAAGGATTCATACATGCTATTTCCATTTGAGTAGTAATAAGAAACATACCAAGTTCAATATTCATTCAATATGTGTTACTAATGAGAGCTAAGAGTTCATCATTATTAATACCATCCTTAATTTTATTGCACTTTGATTCATCCCTTGTCCTTATATTAAATATGAATGCTTGATACAATTGATAAAGGATATAATATTATCAACACCAATTATTGACCCATGATTACAATAACACAATTCCCAAACAAATAAATACTAAGGGTATCAAGGGTAAATGGAACCCTAATATAATAATCAAATCATAAAATCAAACTTATCAACAGAGAAATAAACCCTAAGGAAATGAGGTTATAATATCTAGGGTGCATGTATGCAAATTATCAAATTGATAAGGTCAAAACAAAGAACTAACCATTATATGAAAACCATGATGAATTTTTAGAAATAAAAAGAGGTTCTTGATAAATATCAATAGATGGACAAAATCCATAATTTATTTTAAAATAGATATATCTTTCTCATGTTAGAACAATTTCAGTGAAAATAAAGAAACCCTAATTATGGAAAATATATTATGAATTATAGAGAACAATTTTTTTTTAATCCAACTAATACGATGAAGAAAATTCTTTGAGTGTTTTGAAAATAGAGTCATTTAAAATCAAATATCATCCAAATATGTATGAATACAAGCCACTACACTAATAAGATAATCCCTAATAAGTAATTAAGCATGAAAGGGGGAAAATGGAAAAAAGAAATGAACTTGTGCATATGACAAGGGGAAATCATAAATCAGATATGAAAAGTCAAACCAAATAGAGGATAAATTTAAAATCCTAATAAAAATTTAAACCCTAACAAAGGAGGAAACCTAGGGTTTTTTACGCTCAAATTAATTATTAGGCTCATTAAAATGTCTTACTTATTTTTGAATTAATGCGATCTAAACAAAACAAAACTATGAATATTATGTAAAATAATGAGATAATCAAACAAATTTGAATGTAAATGGAAAGATTGATGTTACACTTAGATACTTATAATTAAAAACACAAGAGATTAGGAGATGTACTTATTTTATTTATGATTTTTGTTTCTCACTGTATTCATCACTATCCCTAAAATGACTATGTATCTACTTTGTAATTTCTTAGATCATGAAGAAATAGCTCAAACCTTATGTAGATGTTGTTGATGAAACTTAGAAATTTATTGCAACTGATATTGTTTAGGCCCTACCAATATTTCCCTTATTGAATAAGCAAGTATATAACACAACAAAACATTTCACCTACACATGTGGATACCTCTTGTGTGTATGCTCACCTTTATTCGTATGCATTGATCCATGTTTTCCTTCTCCTTCCTTTAAAACCCAAATCTCAATTTAGACCACAAGATGACCCTTTAAAAACAGGTTAATAAGTTGGATTGGATAGCCCCAACTAATCCCCACTAAGGGACTGAACATTTCACACATTCTAATACTAGGAAGAGGGTTCAAACCACACATAATTTTCCCACCTAGGTGTGTGTGTACACATCATCATGATCAATCCATAATGAAACATAATGTTTGGATTTTGACACTTGATACCATGAATATTTAACCTAAGTTTGTATTCAAAATCGGCTCTAAGATTGCTCTTTTTATGTATCTTCAAATATGTATGCCTTTGTGATGATATCTCAAGAGAGTGAAAATGGATCTCTCAAGTTTTCATGTGATTATAAATGTAATAGGCAAGTAGCAATCAAGTGATTATAAATTTAGATTTGATTTGTATTTATACCCAAATATTTGATATTTCTCACTATGACTGACCCATGAAACATATTTAGGCTGACCTAATAGGGACTTCCTAATTTATAAAATTTCCATTGAGTTTTCTTGGACACTATCAATAGAGGCAGACACGTTTAAAAATCTAAATTGTTTGATTATTTAAAGTACTATCTTAGGAGTGAAATTTAGTGATCAAAGATATGGTGATAGTTTATTTATGATTTTGGAGTGTTCTTACACATACTAGTGTGATCCTGAATGTGTATCTAGTAAATTAGGTTGGACAAGACAAAAAATGGGTAGATAGAGAAGATAATGTATACACAAGATTCAATTGTGTATGCAAAGTGTGCCAAATTTAATGTTTCTAAAGTGTAAAATACCAAATTTAGGTGTATGTATTTAGCAACATCAACTCTAACATGCTTTGACACACTTAAATGATGCACATGTATTTGAATATTGAGCACACTTTCCCTCTACCCATCTACCCACTATTGTCTTAGCCACATCTACTCGCCAACTATATTTATTCAGGATCAATTGATTCTATATAGGAACCCCTCATAATATTAGACATACATTATCCATATTTTAGATCATATTTTTTGTTTCTAGTATAGTACTCATAAACTCGAACAATGTCAATTATTGTAGGTGTCTCCCTCTATTGATAGTGTGTAAGATCCCTCAACAATGATTTTTAAAATTTGGAACTCTTCATTAGGTCAACCTAAACATGTTTCAAGGGTTGGCCATAGTGGTAAATTAATGAATAATCATTTATTATTACAAATCACCCTTAAATTTATTACTCTTTTTTAAAGTCTAAGCAACATTGAGAAATCACCTAGTACTCTCTTGAAACATTGTCAAAAGGAATACATAACTTAAAATTTCAATAAGTATCCCTAGAGTAGTCCATAGATTAAAATATGAATATGAAATGTCAAATTTTATAGGTGCCAAGTATCAAATAACAAAAGATATAATTACATTATATATTGTTTATGATGTTACACTAACACATAAGTGGGAGAACTACATACATTTTGAGACCTTATTGGAGTATTGGAACATAGTAAATGTTCAACCTTTCATAAGTTACTGGTTGGATTCAATCCAATCAAACATACTAACCCTTTTTTATGGAAATCTTATGGTTGATTAAGAAAATTTAGGCTCTAGATGATAAAAGTTGAAAACATGCATTTTACCATAGTATTAGAGAATTGCACATACACATAATCAAATTTTAAGTGAAAACATAGGGATCCTAAAAGTTTCAAACCCTAACTATGTGCATGAGCACTGCCAATAAAAAATAATAGTGCAGACTATTATAAGCATTTGATTTTTTCGATAGCATTTAAGCACATTTTTTTCCACTATTTTTTATTTGAACAATCGATGAAGCATAAACAAAGCATTTATAAACTCACTAGCAATTTCTATGAGTAACAAACAAGAAAGAATGTCTATGTACATCATCCCTCTCTTTATTTTTTATTTGTAAATTAAGTAATCACAATATCTATCCACCCATTTCAATTCAAATTATCACTATTATTTCCATATTTTCTATAGTATGGATTAGTACATAGTTTCCATTATTTTGTATTGCTTTGTTGTATATTTAACAAAATAGAGAGTATGACCCTTAGGGGTATAAATAAAATTAGCAAAGGTAGTAACGGGTTTCCCTTACATGGGCAAGGCATAATCAATGAGGGTGAATATTATATTCCCTAATGTGGATGATAAATAAAAAAGAAACACAACAATAATATGCCCCAAGATATGCATGGTATGAAATATGGCAACGTAGGTGATTAACATATAGACAAAAAAGCATAGAAACAAAATTCCCCTACATAGGTAGTGTAATATCTATGGGAGTATCATGCTCCTAATGATAAAACATTAATCAATAAATTCAAACACTAATATGCCATCGTAGATGTACAATAAGGGACAATGTCAATGTAGGCAACTATGAGGAAGAATTTTTGTAACAATAACCACTAAAAGGACTCAGAGACACATGTCAACATGACTATATAAAAATACCCAAATGAAAAATAAGAGAGACTAAGATGCATAAATTCACCCAAGAAATAATTGGAGAAACTTTCAAAAATCATGAAAACAAAGAGAAATTGACTGGTGAAATAAAATGGAATAAAAAAAACTCAAGTGTCAAATCTATACAAGTTCATAGTATTCATTGGATTTTTCAATGGTTTTCCCTCTAATGTATCTAGGTAGTATGCATATGATCCAAGTATTAATGTGATGAAAAATGAGCCTATCTAATTAGGCTCATAATTACCTTTGTTTTATTTATCCATGTTTGTATTTTTTTAATTTTCTTTTAAGACCTTATTACCAACATTGAATTTTGTTGATTGGGTATTTTTATCATAGGCCTTCTTGAGGTGATTCTAGTAAAATTTTAGGTGTTCAATAGCATGAATACATGCTTCATATAACATTTTTAATTTATGTAATATATTTTATCTATATTCATTGTCATCAATAATACCTTTTAGTGACACTTAAAGTGAAGGAATCTCTAATTCTAAGGGCATTATTACTTATGCACCATAAACTAGAGAATATGGAGTAACCCTTATATTTGTCCTTATACTTGATCTATATGGCCATAATGTGTATTTTATTTCATTATATTATATTCCTCATGTTTAGTTATAATCTTATATAAAATATTAAGAATTGCCTAATTGGTAGCCTCAGGTTGGCCAATCACTTGGGGTAACAACAAGTTAAAAATGTATGGCAAATATTGTATTTAGCACAAAACTTCTTTCCCATATTATTATTTACAAATGACTTTTTTCAATAATAATAAAGGATGATAGACCAAACTAAGAGATAAAATGAGTCATAACAAATATGCAAATATCCTCATATGTGGTTGATTCTAAAGGCATAACTTCAACCCATTTTTTAAGACATTCAATAGATGTGATAATAAATTTGTGGCCTTTTATTGATGGATGAATATTTTTTCCAGCTACATCAAATTCCCAAATTAGAATGACCAAGGAGAAATAATAAGTTGTGATTATTTAGATGACACGTGTTAAATTATTGTGTTTTGATAATGCTCACATAATTTTGCATATTCCTAACATTCATGTTCCAATGTAGTCCAATAATAACCTATTTTTTTCAATTTGTATGGCATCATTTTACCACTAAAATGTCCACCACACTCACTATCATGAACCTCTTGTAACACTAAATCAACTTCTTTGTGCCCAAGGAATATAAGATACTTCTCATCAAACAACCTTTTAAAAATGGTAGTGTCAAGTATAACATATATAATGACATATATTTGTAGTTTTATTTTATCATTTTTGGAAAAGTGAGGTGGAACAACATCTTATAATAAAAATTTGTATATATACACATAACATTATGAGTTTTTTTTAACAATTTAAATTGTAAGCACATCTAAGGCATCTAAATTTGGTAACCCCACAATAAATTGTTTTAATTTATTAATAGTAATTATGGCATTATCATATGTGATATCAAAAATAACAAGGAAGCCAACACTTGCCATAACATCCACGTGGTGGTTATTTCTTCTAGTAATGGTATCAATCTACATATCATCAAATTAGGTGATTAAATTGAAAATTAGATTGAAATATCATGTCAATTCATATTCTTTCTTTCAATATAAACTCATTACTTGGTTTACAATGAGTTGAGATCCACCATATACCTTGATATATTTAATATTTAATGCATGTGTGACATGGAGACCTAAAACCAAAACCTTATATTCTACTAGATATTGGTACATGAAAAATATCAATTAATATTTTAATGGCGTAGCCTACCCTTGATAATTAATCAATGCAATGCCAACCCTGACACTTGAAGCACATTTTAACCAATAAAAGTACGTGGTCCAAGTCTTATTGTAATTTGTGCACTACAAAATCATATCAAAAAACTTCATCTATAGGATCATAGTATAAGAGGGAAGCCTTGAATAATTATACATATATGACTTTCCCTCTAACCAATTTTGGGGATGCAAATGCAATATCATACTCCATGAGTAGTATAACTCACTTATCTATTCATCTAGAGAGATATGGCTTAGACATCATATATTTCAAAGGATCTAGTTTGGTAATGATCTGAGTTTCATTCTTAAGCATGTAGTGTCTATACCTACTCATAAATTTTCCATTGATTTGTAATTATTTTAATAACTTACTAGTGTATGATTAATGTAATAAATAGTGTTTTTTTTAATCATTATCATATTGTGCAAGTAGGTTTCCTAAATCATGTTTATTGGTGGAAATGTATAATAATAGGCACTAGTCAATAATAATAGGCATCATAACAAGAGGATTAGCCAAATATTATTTAATTTCATAAAAATCCTTTTGACATTGTTCACTCCACTAAAACTTTGTTTATTTATGCAATAGTCTTGAGAAATGTTGGGTTTTATTAACTAACTAAGAAATAGATCATCTAACTGCTTGAAATTTTCCTTGTATGTTTATTAGTTGATCAATTCCTTTAGGAGGATATGGAGGTATCTTTCAAACCATCACTTATGACATGTCCATAAAACCCAATTTTCATATTAAAGCATTTGGAAACCTCTACAAAAAGTGGATTAAAACCAACCATTATACAACTACCAATATTTTAGCAAAAACCTTTGGGGAAATGTTAGAATGGTATAACCAACTCCCAATAAATTCAATTAATTAGTTATAATATCTATTTAAAACTCTAGTAAAATAATTTCAATATCAAGATCTTCCCTAAAAATAGACTTGTTAATTTAATTAATGCCAAGCAATAAGCTCATCATCCCACCCATAATTTCATAAAGAGGTGAAAGTCTTCGACACATAAATCTGATCACAAAATGAGTCAAGTAGGCCTCTTCAATATTTTACTTCTCTCCTAAGACTTTGTAAGAATCCTTTGATCAATCTAAATGACAATATTACCTCCTGAACCAATTTGAACCATTTCAAAATTTTAATAATGTGTCTTTTAAAAAAAAAAACCACTACTATCAACACTAAAGCATCACAAAGTAAACTTTTCCAACCATCTAAGTCTAGAACACCTTCTTCCTTATATAATCCAAACAATCTAAACCGTACTCGCTCTCCCTTGAGTCTAGTTCTTTATAGGCATTTCAACTTATGATTTTTTATCCTTCCAAGCCTCTACCACCATAGTATAATCCTACTAAGTTTTTTTGGTGAGACACTAATGTAGGTCATTCTCATGAAAACTCTCATGATCTCAAGAAACTTGCTTATGACCTCATGTTAGATGAGAAATTCAATAATTAAGCTATCACTAAAGAGATTTATAAAGAGGATATAAAATATTTTAAATCCCAATCAAACCATTCAAATAAATCTTAGTCAAATCATCAATATTTAAAATTTAAAAATAAACCTCACCTAACTTTTAATCCTAACATTACACCTATGAACATATTTTTAGGTTCCCTTCAAATAAATTGTGATCAACATTTTACCAATTATCAATATTTTATGAAGATCCCATCATCAAAACCTAATAAAATCTCTTAAGAAGACATTACCCTCACTAATACAATAATTACAAACATAAATAATACAACATATTATGATTTACATGTTCCACTAAAAGAGTCTCAACCTAATTATAAATCTCCTCCTATCATCAAATATCCCAAATCACATTCAAATTCTCAACCAAAATATCATTATTATTCTTACAAAAAATAAACTCAATGGAATTTCCTAGAAGAAATCAACACTATGCCTTGTAAAATACCTCTAGTGGAAATCATAAGAGCATCACCCTATCATATGAAATTTTTCATACAAAAATTGTAAGATATAGATAAATACCTTCAAAAACTAATACCAAACCATAATTAACCTTCCCAAGGTCCACCACCTATCAAAGTGCATACCATTGAGACTATATATCATCCTTAGCCAATTAACAAACTCTCTAGAGCTCCTAATGAAATCCTCTTTTGAGACAATGATCCACTTCTCTTCATTAGTTTCATGATCAATGATGTTCAAGTGAGGAAATCAATTTTGGATGAAGGTTCATGCATCAATCTCACTTACCTGTGGTTAATTAATTCCTTAATATATTCCACAAAAGATATCAAGAAAACAAGGCTTAATTGTCATGGATTTAATGAAAACAACAAAAATCAGTTTGGATGCATTTGTAATCCTCTCATTGTTGGACCCAAAACTCTAAGCATCAATATCATGGTTTTAAAATAAATTTTATTATCAACAATGTCTGGTACAATCACAAAGCAAATCCTAACCCATGATATCTCAAATTACCAAATCTTATAAAATAATGTCGAATTCATACCATTTACATTATCAATAGTGATCCATTACCTAAGTTCATCAACATGCATAATTATTTTTAAGTCAATATTTTTGACTATGATGATGATGAACCAAATGAGCTCTAAAACATTTATTACAAATAGCTTACTAAATGAGAGTGGTCCCATTTTCCAATAGCCAATGACTAAAGTTTATTCATAATTTTTTTTTTATATAAGCATGAAGTGAATCCTAACCCATGAGATCTAAAACTTATAAATATTAAGAAAGACTATCAAATTTGTACCATTAACACTATCAATAGCGATCCATTACCTACGTTCATCAACATACATCCCTATTTATAAGTCACACTTGCTAACTTTGATGATGATGAACCAATTGAGCTCCCAAAAATTTATAATACAAATATCTTACCACCATATATCTCCAAATGTTTTCCTTCATATATTCTACCAAGAGATTTATCCTTTCTTTTATTTGATAAAGATAACACAACCCTACCTACTTGTAATGCCAATAGAGCTTCACATGATGAGGACTCATTTGAATGCAATGAAAATTATGTTTCTAAAATTTTACAATAAATGTTATTACTTTCCCCTATATCTTTTATTCAAATCAAAATGTATGAAAAAGATGCCTCCAATGAACCTTCACTCAATCAAACATTCAACATTTGACCATCTTATTGAGAAAGAAATGTTGTTTCCCAAGATCAAGGGAGACATTTGGATATCCTTCATTTTACACAAGCCCTAGTTAATATGCATGATTTCAACTGTGATATCAATTTAGTGTACCTTTTTATGAATTGATAATCCTAAATTTGATTCAAGTGACGAAGAAGATTTTTTTATAACTCCAGGGAATCTATCCTTGAAAGATATAAGCTGGGTAATCCAAAAAATCTCAACCTTCACCTCAAACCCCCATCATAAATATTTTTTTGAAATTAATTTAGAAAAATTATCTCAACCTAACTTCACCAACCTAATTAATGAGGTTCAATTTTATCTAGACAATAATCAACTAGGTTCATGAATTTCAGACAAAAAATTGAATTCATTGACCTAGTTGATGATGTCTAGTTTTATCCAAAGAGTATTGATTTCATTGGCTACATCTATGATGCCCACTTTTATCTAGAGAGTGTTGAATTTATTAGATAGGTAAATGATGTTCAAACTTAGATAGATAGTCCCGACATCATCAACTAGGCCAATGATTTTAGTTACACAAATACTCAGAGCAATCATATTTCATCAACCAAGTTAATTATTTTCTTTCCTAAAAATAAAAATACAATAGCTTCATCCAGGATGATGGTGTTAAAAAAAAAAAAAAGAATAACATCCTACAAATCCATAAATTAATGTAGATGCCAACATTATGGTGTGAGATAAATTCACATAGAACATGATAACAAAGGTAATAAATAGGTCAATCTTGAGCTTGTGTTGGCTCAAAAATTTGTCAGTGGGACAAATTACTGACTTTGAGTCAACAATGTGGGAACCAAGTCCTTATGCTAGTCAGAAATGCAGGGACAAAGTCCCTCTCCTATTAGCAGGTGGAGCTAATTTTATTAAAATTCAAAAGGAGAAAGCAGGGGAAAAACTTTTCACAACAAAAATGTTTTCTACAAGGGTTTCATACTTTTAAAAAGAAAGTACTAAAAGGAGATAAAAATTAAATGAGGTGAATGAAGGGAATGATGGGAAATAAAGAAAGGCAAAGAATAAAAGGGGAATGATATTATTATAGCCAATTAATTATAGAATCTACTGTTAACTATCCAAATAGCACCCAAACGAGGTCATATTGTTCAAGCCTAACTCATACTCGGACTAACATGGGAATGATCTAAGGTTGTGGGATGCATATATCTAGATCAGACCTCTAGCTTTTGATGAGGCTAGCTCCTCTGATTATGTTAATTTATGACCAATTACTAAACCTTTTTTGAATTTTGGGTGAAAAGGGAAGAAGGAACTAAAAATGAATACTAATTTACCTTTGGTGATGACCCTGAATAGTTGTTTATCCTCTGAAAGATTTGAAACTAAGTCACACATATGTATTAAAAAAAATCTACAAATCAGTCCTAAACTTTAGTATTTCAAAGGAAGGCTTGAAATAAGATTTGCAAATTGAATATATGTGCATGAAGGTCTCTAAAGATACTGCATACAAACAATCTTTAGTGTAATTTATATTCTTAGCTCTTTAACTGACCTATTGAAGATGAAATTACAAAAGTAGGTGAGGAAAGGAATTGCAAAAGATGAAAATTATCACACTTATATGCAAATACACAATCAAGAATGCACACTACCACCATAAACTGATCTGCAAACAATTCTCTTTATTGATTTTATGGTGCAAGTTACAATTTTTATATCTCTTCGTATGCCATCTTCAATGATCCTCTTCCTAAAATGGCTTTCAAAATCCAACATATATATCCAAAAGGAAGAACTCCATCCAAAGTGGTGAAGAGGAGGCAAGGATCAGTCTTGCTTGAGTTAAGTCAAGACTAAATTCCTTTTATAATATTAACAAAGTCTTCAAATATCCTTGAAATCTTCAAACTCATGCATGATCTTCAATTTTGGCATCGAAAGGAAGGTTATGAGCCATTGTTGAGTTGGAAAACTCTTACATGAAAGCAACACCCATCCTTAGTTGTTAACTCAAGCTTGAATTTAGGTTTGAAGTGTTTGAACACCTTTATTTGCATGGAGTCTATAGAAGATGCATGAAAAGTAGTTACATAGTCAACTGAATGATTTAACACTTGATGGCCAATTAAATTCACTTTAGCTTTTCCATGTATGATCTGGTACTTAATGACTAAAAGTGCATGAAAATATCCATGTGAAGAGAAGATATGCAGCGTGAAAACTCTACGTAGAATCATTAGATAGTTATCTCAATGCCAAACTCAAACTTGCTTCTACTGTAAATTAAAATCTTCTTATGCATGGACTTGATAGAGCTATGACTATTTTATTTAAGCGGTTGCATGTCAAGGAAATGACCATGTCAACTATTCAAATATTTCTCCAAGATCATGCATCTACCCCTTTCTCAAAATCTAAGCATAGATCTTCCTGATAGATCGTATTTGATCGAGCTTTAATGGCAATGAGTAAACTTGCAGAGCTTGCTTCCTGTTTGACCCAAGTTCATTTTATTTTCCATTAGCTTTTAAATTTTAATTTTGATCATTGATCTTGATTTGGGCCCTCTCTTTTTTTTTTCTAAGTGTCAATTTTTCATTTTTTATGTAAGATCCTACTATCAACCTTTTGACTCCTTGACCTCATACGTGTCGAAGATCTATTTTTGTACAAAAAAATGCGAGTCATTGATTTTTTTAGTCTAATGTGGTTGTGACACTTGGTATTTTCTCATTTGGCTTCAAGATTCATTGACTTGTTGACTCATTGCTCATCGTTGATCTACTTGGTATGATTAAATACGCATCATTAGATCTGTTTGGGCCCATTGGACTATCAATTGATGTTCACCGTTAGATCTCTATTAGGACACCTAAGATCTTATCACTTATTAGTGACACATTGATTTATTTAAATTAAAATAGTTATTTTATGAGGCTTAAACTTGACATCTACACGCCCGTCATTTGACATCCATGTGACTGTCATTGACATTTACACGACCTTCAATCTTTGAACCCCAATAGATAATTACCAAGATTTATTTTGAGATTTGTGTGATCGTTAATTATGTCTATGTGACTGTCATTAACATTTGCATGACTATCACACTTTAAAATATAATGGTTATTTATTGAGGCTTGAACTTGATGCTCACGCGACCATCTTCATCTACTTGTTCTAATTTGAAGTCTTATATCTCGAGATAGAGAACTCATCGAGACATGAAATTTTTAGAGGATAATCTTGGCATCGAAAACATTGATTCCATGTGATCCTTTGGCCCTGCAAGGATTTCTAAGCATACTTATAAAATGTACAAGTAAGTTGACCTGTCTATTTTTTCATGACATCCTGGTGATGGTCTAGCTCTTCACAACTTGTGTAAGTCATCTTTTGATCCTTCAAAGCTCTGAAACTGTGTTCATTTGTTCAATCCAATCAAAATCTTGGTATGTGGGCCAAAATTGGCCAACATTTTTGATGATTCGTAGGGGTTAACCAACCTATTGATCAAAAAATGTTAAATCTCTAGACTATATTCAAGCTTGGACTATATACAAAAATTGGAAAAACTTGCAAACAGATAGACATAATAAATAAACTAACACAAACAACAACATATGCATTTAGAGGAAAAAACAACATTCAAAAAAGACTAACAACTACTGAAATTATGTGCACATGTGCACTTAGAGGAATGAAACTATGATTATGTACAAAGGAGTGACTCTCCTAATAGCAGTACTTGAGGAACATCCCATTCATAGGAATAAAAAGTTCCTCTCCACTCAATTTGGATAATTGGAAAGCATTGCTTTCCTTAAAATCAGTGATAATATAAGGTCTACTTCAAAGGCTATCAAATTTGGAGTGCTTACCTGGCTTTGCATCTTCTTCATCCCATTTGAGTATTATGTCTCATTGATGGAATGTCTTTGATGAAGCTATTCTGTCAAAAGTTTTCTTGACTTGATGTTGGTTTGACCAGATGGTATGCATGGAATCATCTTTTATCTCCTCCAATTCTCTTAGTTCATTCATCTTAACCTCCATTGCATCACTTTCTGGAAGCTCTAGCTGGTGTGTAAGCTCCAAAGCTGGAAGCTCTAATGAGATAGGTAGCCTTGATTCCATTACATAAACTAAGAGATAAGATGAATGAACAATAGCCTTCTTGGGGGTGATCCTATCAGCCCATAAAGTAGTATTCAACTTTGTATGCCGTGATCTCTAATTATCTTCCATTGTTCTTTTGATGATTTGAATCAGGTTCTTGTTAGTGGACTCAGCTAATCCATTACCCTATTGATAGTAATTTGATGAAGATGTCAGATAAATACCTTGTTCAAGATCCCATTCACATACCTTTACACTGTTGAATACCAAAGCATTGTCTGATATTATAGTGGAAGGCACTCCAAAATGGGTGATTAGACTCTCATAAAACTCAAGCACAAAATTCTCATTTGCCTCCTTCAAAGGCATTGCTTCCACCCGCCTGGTGAAATAATATGTTGTTGTCAAGACCCACTTATGACTAGCACTAGATGGAGGATGTATCATGCCAATGAAGTCTAAACCCCATTGCATGAAAATATTCATTTCTTTAGATTCAAAGAAACTCTAAATTTTCTACACCTTTCAAAAACAACTCTCAAGTGTGTTAGATGATCATTAGGATCCTTTGAAAATACAGTAATGTCATCAAGATAAACTAAGACCATTTCTCTAAAAATACCTCAAAAGGCAACATCCATTTCCTTTTATAAAGTGGCTCCATCATTAGAAAGCCCAAAAATCATCTTTTGGTAGGCATAAGTAACCCATTTAGTTGTGAAATTATTTTATACTGATCTTGCTCTTTTACCAATATCTGATTATAACTTGAGTATTGGCCAATTTTGGCCCACATACCAAGATTTTGATTGGATTGAATAGATGATTAGAGTTCCAGAGCTTTGAAGGATCAAAATATGACACTAAAAAGATGTGAAGAGCCAGACCGTCACCAAGACATCATGCAAAAATTGACGGGTCAACTTACTTGTGAATTTTATAAGTATGCTCAAAAAGCCTTGCAGGGTTGAAAGATCACATGGAATCAATGTTCTTGGTGCCAAGATCATCCTCTATAAATTTTATGTCTTGATTACTTCTCTATCTCAAGATATAAGCCTTACAATTAGAATAAACATATGAAGGCAATTGCGCAAGCATGAAGTTCAAACCTTGACAAATAACCATTGGAGTTCAAAGTGTGACGATTGCACAGACGTCAATGATGATCATGTAGACATCATTGACGGTCATGCAGATGTCAAAATAAATCTCAAAAATCATCTATTAGGGTTCAAAATTTGATGGTTTCACAGACGTCAATGACAGTCATGCAAACATCAAATGATGGGTACACAAACGTCAAGTTTTAGCCTCATGAAATGGTTTTTTTAATTAAAATAAACTATTACACAACTAACAAGTGGAAAGATCTTGGGTGTCTTGATAGATATCTAATGGTGAGCATCAACTGACAGGCTAGTGGATCCAAACAGATCTAATGACATGTATTCAATTGTACCATGCAGATCAATGATGAACAATGAGTTAGCAAGTCAATCAATCTCGAATCCAAATGAGAAACTATCAAGTGTCACAACCACGTTAGGTTGGAAAAAAATCAATGACTTACGTTCATTTTTACAAAAACAAATCTAAGATGTGTATGATGTCAAGGATTCAAAAGACTGACAACAAGATCTTGCAAAACAAATAAATAATTGACACTTGGCATAAAATGAGAGGGCCTACATCAAGATAAACGGTCATAATTAAAATTTGAAAGCCAATGGAAAATAAAATTGACTTGGGTCGAATAGGAAGCAAGCTCTGAAAGTTTACTCATCACCATTAAAGCTCCATCAAATACAATCTATTAGGAAGATCTATGCTTAGATTTTGAGAAAGGGGGAGATGCACAATCTTGGATAAATCTTTGAATAGTTGACATGGTCATTTCCTTGACATGCAGTCGCTTAAAGCAAATAGTCATAGTTCTATCAAGTCCATGCATAAGAAGACTTTATCTTTATAGTAGAAGCAAGTTTGAGTTTGGCATTGAGATAGTTATCTAACGAGTCTATATAGAGTTTCCATGCTGCATATTTGATCTTCAAATAGATATTTTCATGTTGTTTCAATCATTAAGTACCAAATCATGCATGAGAAAGCTAAAGTGAAGTTAACCAACCATCAAGATCAAATCATTCTCAGTTGACTATGTAACTGTTGACCATTTTGGTCTTGCAGGCCAAAATTGGTCTCCTTCTTCCCCTGTTGTTCTGAGCCATCAGTCGTGAATGTATCCACCTTCTAAAAATGCCCATTTTCCCTTTACAATAAGTCCTGTTCTTATAAAACAATGAAATATCTAAGGACCTGCAGGTTTCAGTTTAGTATGGAGCTTTTCTGCTTTGAGAAAATGCCTTGGACAAACTTTTGGCAAGGAAATGGGCCAACAAAAGAGTGCAAGTCTCTTCCAAAGCTCGAAGGTTAAGTAGCCATTGTGGAGGGCAGGTGATGAGCAAAGTGGACCATGGCAAAAGATATGAAGGGTAACTTTGGACTTGATTTACCCTTGCGGAGGGCAGTTGGTCAAAAGGCCCAAAAGGGACTTGCCCTTCGGAAGAAGACAAAGGTTGAATTTCTTCAGGCAAAATGCCCAAAGGAATTCCTTCAGAAATTTTGTTTGAAGAAATTCACAAGGAAAAGAACCAAAATTAATTCTTTCAGAAGAAAAAATCCCACGAAGAGATGAACAAGTCAAATCCTTTAGACAAAAAGTCTGAAGGAATTCACTCGACGAAAAAGCCTGACAGAAAGTAACAAGCGGGAAAAACATAAAGGAAAGATTTCCTTCAGACATTTTGTCTGAAGGATTTTAAAAAAACTGAGATAGTCCGAAGGACCCCAAATGGGCAGGTGCCCTTGCAGGGGACTCTTGATAACCGTGAAAGGGACCTTTCTCAAAGCCTGAAGGGATACCTTCCCTTCGGGAGGGTTAAAAGACAAAGGCCCGGACAAAGAATTTTTTTTGAAGGAACATAAATTTTGAGGAAAGAAAACTCGAAGGAATTGTCAAAGGGGGTGACGGGCCTGAAGACGTCAAAATTGAGCATCATGAACTCAGCGACCCGTCGAGAAGATAGCCCCGAGTGCTCACAAAGCCAGAAAAAAACAAAGCCAGGAAGAGACAAAATAATGAGATATGGACAAAGCAGCCTAGGTGGCAAAAGGGAGGTGTCGGTAGGAGAGTTATTCCAATAGTTGAAACAGTCTCCGCCAAGTGGTCATCAAGGAGCATGAACAGTGAAGATGTGCCAGTTTTTCCACACTTTGCATTGATGAGCAGACAAACCACGTGAATGTCTTGAAGGAGCAATCTTGTTTGTAGACAAATGGTGTGGCCCATGATTTCAGACATGACGTTTAATATATTTAAACACTAAAAGTCAAAACTAACAGCCAACATAACATTCTCTTTCAAACGGCTTCCTCTTCCCGATGTTCTCAACGCACATGGGCCACTTGGAAAAAAGAGTGCCAAAGTCTTTTCCAAAAGAGCACCATTGCTTCCACTATATATATATATATATATATATATATATATATATATATATATATATATATATATTGTAAACTCTCTTTTGATAAAGATATCTCTCATTTTTGTATGGCACAGCCCTGCCAAATTTTCACCTTGAATCAATAGAAAACATTTTTTACCTCTATTTGGTTGGATATATCTCTGAGTAAGCCTGGGTATTAACCTTGTGTTCAATCAACTTTTCATGATGCTTTCACAAGCTTGATACCAACACACCTAGTATAGATAGAGTGCCATTTCTGCAAGTAACAAGAAGAGCTATATCTGGAGTGTAGAGACATGAGAAGGTTACCAGACAGTGTGTTTTCCTACAGTTCCTGTGGTAAGTTCATATTTTGTGTGTCCTCGTTAAGCCTTCCTGTTAAGTTCCCTACATTCTAGTCTTTCCAGCAAATAAAGTGTATGTATGTCCCCTTCTGATATAAAGTGTGAGCAAATGAGTAGATCAAACTTTTTTGGTGCATCACCGTATTAATCTAGGCTCTGATTTCAATAATCCTTCTCTCTTTTTAACCCCCCTTTATATATATATATATATATATATATATATATATATATATATATATATATATATATATATTAGTAATAATAATGGAATAATTCCAAGATGCATCAAAGGGAGCTATCCCTTATCTAGAGATTCTCCCCTCAGTTTTGCCAGACCCACAGGCAAGAGAGGAGTTTCCATTGTGCCATGTGGAAGAGAGAAGCCCAACCTTCTCTCAAGGGTGCAATCCATAGCATCAACAGTTTTTGGCACGCCCAGTGGGACAAGTTTTTATTCCAAAGAGTTGAATAATTTTGGTGTGTTCTTCAACCAACCAACCTTTGGAAGATTTTCATCAACACCAATGGAGACTCCAAGTTGAATCAGTTGGTTAAGCAATCCTAGTGCCATCAAGAAATCACATTTTTTGTATGTATAATTCCATTTCTTAGAATCATGGACCTTGTTTTTCTTCATATAACTTTGATCAAGCTCAGGTCGTTCATGGAATCACCTCAAGTAGCTCTCCTAGTTGCCCTTCAATAGTAAGGGAAGTAACACTAGAATTTGAGAAGCAAGTGATGGAGATAGATAGATTGGATGAGTAGTATAGATATCAACAAGAGCTTCTATACAAAGAGGAGTGTTTGTTTAGGCAAACTCAGGTCTTGCAATCCATGAAGGAGGAGGTATAAAAATAGAAGAGTCCATTCATTCAAGGTATTTAGCCTTGTGTGCCCCCTCCTATTCTAAAGAAAGCCCCCTCTTGTGCACCAAATCCTTTCTACCAGATATCACTTGCTCACTCTAGTTCATCTGATGCAATAACCACCCCTGCTCTTAATCCCTTGCACCTAGCTTTCCAACATGAAAAGGTATTAGAGCAACCTCACATGGAAATGAACATTCTCAAATTTCTTAGATTGTGAATCCTCCTTTGAAGGGAATACCATGAACTAGCACGTCTCTCTTCTAGAAACTCTTCATGTACATCAACAGTCTCTTCCTAGTCTTCCTCGACCTCCTCAAGTCTCTCAACTTGATGTCAAGATTCCAAATTGGAGGAGGGAATACCATGAACCAGATCAGAGCCTCGAAGAAGATAAAGCTACTCCTACTCATGGTGAATTCCTCAACCAAAGTGTGATGGACGGTTCAGATCAAGTAGAATATCCTACATTTGAACACACCCCATCTACACTCCTTCAAGAGAACTATCAAGCCACATCTGATATAGATGAGGTGCTGGCCAAATGGAAGGAAGAAAATCATTTGATTCTATCTCAAGGATTACCTCCTCTTCCACATGAGTTTGTCCATCAACCCTCCACTCCATTCTTTCTCAAGGAGGAACCTATTTTGAAAGAGGCAAGTGAAGAAGAGAGGATCCAATTTGCAGCTGCCCAAGAGGCTATCATGAGTGAAAATGAAGATGAAATCATCATGGATGCTCCTTTTGAAGACATCATTAACAATGGAGAGGACACAAGTCATGCATATATGCAGATGTTCCAGCAATATGAAGAGGAAAGTAAGCATGGTGAGCTCTCTTCCCCCTTGTTTGATGAACTTCCTTGTCGCTTTGATGAAGAAAATGACCATGCCAAAGAACCTGAGTTGGAGGAGAATCAGGAGGATGTCTTTGAACAACTAGAGACTCTGGTCTTTGAGCAGGAAAAAGAGAGGCCTGTCTATCTTGAGGAAAGCTTTGAAGAAGAGAGCCTTGCACAAGAAGGTGATGTTCTGTGGGATGAGCAATCAGTTTGTGATCTCATTTTAGACATCAAAACAGTCACCCTTATTTAAGAGAGCCATGATCAAGTAGAAGATGAGTTTGATAGGGTCTTCAATGAGGCAGAAGGGGACAAGCCAATCCATGATGCATATCAAAGGGCTTATGATGATAAGCTAGCACCCATTGATTTTTTGATGCAACACACCAGCATGAAGAACCAACAGGAGGCAAGCTTCCAAGAACAAGAAGAATACATATATGTTGGAAGCATGTTTTCCCCTAATCCACTCGGATACAAGCCAATCAAGGTGGCAGGCAAGAAGAGCAGGCCACCAAATCTCCATTCCATTCAGTCACTTGTCTAGCACCATAAGTTTTTTTACCATGAAGGAGACTTAAGAAGTTTTCCCTTTAATCCAGGAGGGAGACAAATATACCTAATTAACTGTACATAGTAGTTTGCTTTCAATTTTTCTTTCCCTATTTTTCCTAAGTGCTGTTTGCACAAGTAGTGTGTTTTAGCCTTTGTTGTGTGTGTTTTCCTTTATGTTTGGGGTAAAAAGCTTCTTGATTGATTCTTGGATATCTCAAGGTTGTTGCTAACTCTTTCAAAGCTACATCTTGGCTCCATTCCCAATGGACTTTGAGGCTACTAGTTTCTTAAGCATAGCAGGCATGCTTCCCTTGGGAATCATCAAATTGTTGACCATTTTGGTCCTGCAGGCCAAAATTGGTCTCCTTCTTCCCTCGCTGTTCTAAGCCATTAGTCGTGAATGTATCCACCTTCTACAAACGCCCATTTTCCATTTACAATAAGTCTTCTTATAAAACATTGAAAGATCTAAGGACCTACAGGTTTCAATTTAGTATGGAGCTTTTTCGCTTTGAAGAAATGCCTTGGACAAACTTTCAGCAAGGAAATGGGCCATCAAAAGAGTGCAAGTCTCTTACAAATCTTGAAGGTTAAGCAGCCCTTGCAGAGGGAAAGGGATGAGCAAATTGGACCATGGAAAAAGATTCAAAGGGTAACTTTGGCCTTGATTTACCCTTGCGAAGGGCAGGTGGTCAAAAGGCCCAAAAGGGACTTGCCCTTCGGAAGAAGACAAAAGTTGAATTTATTTAGGCAAAATGCCTGAAGGAATTCCTTTAGACATTTTGTCTAAAGAAATTCACTAGGCAAAGAATCAAAAGAAATTCTTTTGGAAGAAAAAATCCTGTGAAGAAATGAACAAGGCAAATCCTTTAGACAAAAATTCTGAAGGAATTCACCCGACGAAAAAGCTCGATAAAAACTAACAAGCAGAAAAAACATAAAGGAAATATTTCCTTTGGATATTTTGTCCAAAGGATTTAAAAAAAACTGAGACAGTCCGAAGGACCCCAAATGGGTAGGTGCCCTTGCGGGGGACTCTTAGCAACCGTGAAAGGGACCTTTCTCAAAGCCCAAAGGGATACCTTCCCTTTGGGAGGGTTAAAAAACAAAGGCCTAGACAAAGAAAAAAATTTGAAGGAACATAAAGTCTGAGGAAAGAAAGCACGAAGGAATTTCCAAAGGGGGTGACGGGCCCGAAGACATCAAAATTGAGCATCCTGAACTCAGTGACCCACCGAGATAGCCCTAAGTGCTCACAAAGCCAGAAAAAGACAAAGCCAGGAAGAGACAAAATAACGCGATATGGACAAAGCAGCCTAGGTGGAAAAAGGGAGGCATCGGTATTCCAGTAGTTGAAACAGTCTCTGCCAAGTGGTCATCAAGGAGTGCGAATAGTGAAGACATGCCAATTTTTCCACACTTTGCATTGATGAGCAAACAAACTATGTGAATGTCTTGAAAGAGCGGTTTTGTTTGCAGACAAACAATGTGGCCCATGATTTCACATATGACGTTTAATATATTCAAACACTAAAATTCAAAATTGGTAGCCAATACAACATTCTCTTTCAAATGGCTTCCTCTTCCCGATGTTCTCAATGCACATGGGCCACTAGGAAAAAAGAGCGCCAAAGTCTTTTCCAAAAGGGCTCCATTGCTTCCTCTCTCTCTCTCTCTCTATATATATATATATATTGTAAACTCTCTTTCGAGAAAGATATCTCTCATTTTTGTATGGCACAGCCCTGCCAAATTTTCACCTTGAATCAATAGAAAGCATTTTTTACCTCTATTTGGTTGGATATATCTCTGAGTGTGTCTGATTATTAACCTTATGTTCAGTCAACTTTCCATGATGCTTTCACAAGTTTGATACCAACACACCTAGTATAGATAGAGTGCCATTTCTGCTGGTAACAAGAAGAACTGTATCTGGAGTGTAGAGACAGGAGAAGGTTACCAGACAGTGTGTTTTCCTACAGTGCATGTGGTAAGTTCATATTATGTGTGTCCTCATTAAGCCTTCCTGTTAAGTTCCCTACAGTTTGGTCTTTCCAGCAAATAAATTGTATGTATGTCCCCTTATGATATAAAGTGTGAGCAAATGAGTAGATCAAACTTTTTTGGTGCATCACCGTATTAATCTAGGCTCTGATTTCAGTAATCCTTCTCTCTTTTCAACCCCCCCTTTATATATATATTAGCAATAATACTGGAATAATTCCAAGATGCATCAAAGGGAGCTAGCCATTATCTAGAGATTCTCCCCTCAGTTTTGCTAGACCCACAGGCAAGAGAGGAGTTTCCATTGTGCCGTGTGGAAGAGAGAAGCCCAGCCTTCTCTCAAGGGTGCAATCCATAGCGTCAACAATAACTATTTTTCATGCATCTTCCATAGATTCCATGCAAACAAAGGTGTTCAAACCCTTCAAACCCAGCTTCAAGATTGAGTTAACAGTCGAGGATCGGTGTAGTTTTCATGAAAGAGTTTGCCAACTCAACAAGGGCTCATAACCTTCCTTTCGATGCCAAAATTGAAGATCATGCATGAGTTTGAAGACTTTGAGTGTATTTGAAGACTTTGTGTTAATATTGTAAAAGGACTTTAGTCTTAACTTAACTCAAGCAAGACTGATCATTGCCTCCTCTTCACCACTTTGACTAGAGTCCTTCTTCTTGGATATATATGTTGGATTTTGGAAGCCATTTTAAGAAGAGGATCCCTGAAACTGGTATATGGAGAGATGCCAAAATTGTAACTTACACCATAAAATCAATAAAAAAAGTTATTTGCATATCAATTTATGGTGGTAGTGTGTATTCTTGATTTTGTATTTGCATATAAGTGTGATATTTTTCATATTTTGTAGGTCCTTTCGTTATCTACTATTGTAATTTTATCCTCAATAGGTCAATTGAAGAGCTAAGAACAGAAATTGCACCGAAGATTATTTGTATGCAGTGTCTTTAGAGACCTTCATGCATATATCTTCAATCTACAAATCTTCTTTCAAGCCTTCCTTTGAAATACTAATGTTTAGGATTGATATTTAGAGTTTCTCTTTGATCCATATATGTGCCTTAGTTTCAAATCTTTCAAAGGAAAAATAACTATTCAGGTGCATCACCAAAGGTAAAGTAGGTTTCAGTTTCAATCTTTTCTTCCCTTTTCACTCCAAAATTCAAAAAAAGTTTAGTAATTGGTCATAAATTCACATAATCAGAGGAGCTAGCCTCATCAAAATATATAGGTTTGATTTAGATATAGGCATACCATGGCCTTAGATCATTCCCATGTTAGTCCAAATCTAAGTTAAGCTTGAGCAATCTGACCTCTATTGGGTGTTCTCTGGATAGCTAACAATTATAACATGCCTGATGGGACCACTTATTCACACAAAGTGAATCATTTTTATGTTTGCATATTTTTAATGCCCCCAAGAGGTTGTGAATGATGTTAATAGGACAATCTACATTCATTTCAACCTTTGAACACTGCCTACAGTGTGATGACACATGCTACTCAGTCAAGTGCCATTCAAAGTCATCTAAGTCTAAGTGGCTTATTAGGTTTCTAGGGTAGATCAAGTAACCATTTGTCATTTCCAAGACATTGGTAAAATATCTAAGATAATGACAACTCAAGAGATGATATAACACAGCCCATTGTACGGTGAGTATGAGAGGTCAAGAATGCCTTCTTTCAAGCTCAAAGCATGCTAGAAAGAGGGGTAGAGGATGTTTTCAAACACTTTTGAAAGGAATATTGAGATAATTGAAGATGATTTTGATCTTGAAAACCTACATTACCCATGAAATCAGCTCCAACAACACCATAACATAATCAATTATGCACACAGTTCATGCAAAAAGGGTGTTTTTGAGAGAATTTTGAATATTCTAGCATCTACAAGTGAAATTTTGACTTGAAATTTCATACATAGCATCATCATGACTTGAGGAATAATCCATATACGTTTCAAGGCCATTGAAAAAGTAGAGAACCTCATTGTTTTATGACAGTCATTAGCATGTCTATATGAGGTCACCATTAGAGCAGGGAGTGTTTTGAGGTGCCACAGAGGTTTCTAAGTCTAGATGAGAGTTTTAAAAGCATGGAATGATGTTTTTACATCATCATAAGACCTTTCAAGAGTGTAAAAACTTCAAATCATATGCAAACCATGCCCATACATGCTAATCAAATAAGCAGACATATAGGCCAAAAGGCATTTTTTGAATTTTCAAGCAAGAAGATACCTTCAGAGTGTTTTGATGGCATGGTACAAACCCCATGATGATGTTTTCATGTAGGAAGAAGTAGGGGAAGAGTCATTTTCTTCCATGAAATAAAATTTAAATTTTACAGTCCTAGACACCATTCCAAGCCACCTATTCAGATACTCGTATCTTTTACCACGTGAAGAGTTTGTCCAAAAACTCTTAGCATGATTTGGGACCCCTATATAATTATAATTCATGAATAATTGAGGTTGGTTGAGGGTTTATGCTTTATTAACAATCACTAAGAGTGTAAGCAACTCCAAAACCTTACAAGCAAAATTACTCCACGTGATATCTTCTCATATCTTTTGCATGGGAACCAAATCTTTTTAGGGATGTTAGGGGGGTTTGTGTAATAAAATTTGATGGAAAGAATTTTGTATTTGGAGGTCTTTACTTCATGAATCACTAATAAGAATATTCATCTTTAAAACCCTCTAAAACCCTCATAGTGACCAGTTTTGAGAAAAGTTAATTTTTTTGCCATCAAAACCTCATGGATCAACCTGAAATCTCTTCAAACATCAATTACACTCAAAGAGGATTACATAAATGCTAATTTGATGTATGGAGTTGTACATATCAGGGAAAAAATCAATTTTTTTTAATTAAAAAGTATGTAAAATGAGGTACAAGGCAATTTACATGAAACCAATCCATGGAGACTAAAACCTAAGACTTGTTCTTCATCCTCAAATTTTCAAATGATCAAAAATTTGCTTGAAAGTACCCCTACCAGCTCAATCAAAATGGTTGGTCTATAGAAAAATGGACTTAGTCAACCCTATTGACTGAGTAATAAGTGTTTCTTCATCAAAATCATCTATTTCATGATGGGAGGAGTTGATTCAGGTCTAATGTCATATTTTTTATAGGTTTTCAAGGTTTGTTGTAGGTTCCATTGGAAGACTAACAGAGGAATTCAAATGGAATTTTAACATCAATTATCCATTAATTCCATAGAGATATCATGCATACTTCAACTTTCAAGGACCATTTCATGCAAGGCAAGGGAAGGCTAAAGTGGAGTTAAATAGTCATCAAGTGCCAAATCATCCCCAATTGACTAGTTAACTATGACCATGCATATTTCATAAATTTCATGCAAATGAGGGCGTTTAACTCATCTTAAAATTAGTTTAAATGGAGTTAACATTAAAAGTTTGGCGTATCTTTCATGCATGAAGATTGACAAAGTCCAAGATGGGCCCACCATCCTTATTCCAATGCCAAAAGGAGGAGCATGCAAAACAAGAGGATAAATGAGATTATTCAAGACTTTAATATCAATTTGGAACTAAAGATGGACTTAAGTTCATATGGAGTTGATCTCCTCTTCTTTTCTCAATGCAAATCTCTTGGTTAATTTCTACTTTTGGCTATATATTATAAGCTTTTAAGCCATTTTTGATATCCATCTCTCTCTTGGCATGAGCAGACTCTGCCAATATTAAGTTTTGTAACCTTTTCAAATGAATAAAATATTATTTTCAGATTCTATTATTTTGGTATAGAGTGCCAATATCGGTTTGATTTGCATATGTGATAGAAAATTTTCCCTTGTGAAGCCCTGATCTCACTTAGCTACTTGTATGTTGCTTATGCAAATCATGTTTAATGTTTAATGTTATTTGATTAAGCTAACAGTGGATAAACATTGTTTGGTTAGTGCCTTAAATCAAGCCTATTCCATCATTTCCCTCAGGATTTGGTCAATTGATAAAACCTTTATATAAATTACTAATGTATAGGAGTCATAAAGTTGTATTATTTAGTGTTTTGTTTGTCTTATCAGGGTTTTAAGAGCTCAAGAAGAGCGGATAAACTAGAAATAAAAGTGTATCACCAATAGTAAAGTAGGATTTTCATTTCATTTTTTTCTTCCCTTTTTCATCCCAACAATCAATAGTTTAGTAAGCAATGCAGAGTGATACATCAGAGGAGCTAACCTCAATAAAATCTAGAGGTCTGGTCTAAGTTCAGATGTCCCACACCTCAAATCATTCCAATGTTAGTCCAGATGTGAAAGAGTTTTAGAGCCAAATTTGTCAAGCCTTCAAATAGGATAGTATCTAAGTTGCTAACAGCGACTATGATAATCCTGGGAAAAATGAAGGATGACTCTAGGTGACTAAACATTGAGATTCACTAGAATAACCCAAGAAGGAGAAATGTTGTACTAATATGAATATTTTTTCATTCAATGGGTGGTAAAGACAAAATTACACTTTTAAAAATGCAAAACATACACTGAGATGATACTCTGATACTAATAACAAACCAAAGACAACCATCCCATATTTACCCATAAAAGACAATCAAAATATTGCTTAAACCCCACTGATATTTCACATTTTTGAAAATAAAATAGTTAAAAAAAAAATTATATTGTGCAATTTACACATTAAGACTAATTAATAACAATTATGACAAAAATTTTAAAGCAAATATTTGAATACAAATGAATCATATACACAGTCATAATTTGTGAAGAGAATCTAAATACAATTTGCAAATCTCCTTCTTTGTATTGATCTTTGTTGAGTTGTAATACAATCTTGCCTTCTAAAAATATGTCTCTGGGTTCTATTTTTTTAAATGCCATTTATAATGATCCTAATACTCATATTTATAACACAAGAAGGTGGTTACGGTACACAACTACCTTTTTGCATTTTAGATGGCACAAAAGTGATTTTATAAAAAAACATCACTTAAATGGTGTAAAACTGAGTTGATTCAATTTCACCACGTGCAAGAATGCAAAAGAGAAATTGCATGACTTGAAAAGTGCAAAGGTGCAATTGTGTTTTTTTCACCAAGTGCAATTAGGACTCACGAATTATAAAGTTGACATAGTGTATTTGCACGAATTACATTTGTGAATTTGCACTTACAAAATTTACAACTGAAAATTGCAAAACAAGATTCAACATTTACATGAAAAGACCATAAGCTTTTGATGGAACCTATTCATCTTCACTTTAGCTAAGGATGATTTCAATTTTCTATGACTATTGCTTCCTTCCTTGTATCGTACCCATTTGATTCACTACAAACTGTTTGACAAAATGTTTCAATGAATTTCCATTCCTAATTGCCACTGGTATTGATCCATCTATTTATTACCTTGTAGAAACAATAATAATTGTTCTTATAGAAAACATTAAATTTACTAGGGCCATACTTGTTGACTTGTGCATTTATGAATTTCACTTCCCCTAGAGTGTTGTACAATTACAACATGTAACAAATAAAATTTAATTGTTTCTTTTCTTCTTTATTTATTTTTTTCTATTGTTAACATGGTTGTGTGGCTTCAATTGGTGGCTAGAAACAAACGAAAGAAAATTTTACACGTTTCTTTTTCAAAATTTTAACCTCTCCTATCTTTTTGACATTGTACAACATTATTTTGACACATAGAAACAAAAATAAATATGATCAATGATTTTATATTTTGATTTTTTCACTTCACTCCTCTCTTTGGACCATACGACCATTCAACTCCTATAGGCAAAAACATTTTTGTTTTTTTGTCTAGTTTGCTTTTTACCTTCATTCAACTGTTACTATGGCGCCATATGGTCCATTTATGACAGGTAGAAAAATATTTAATTTTTTTTTTGTTTGATTCTCTCCTCTATCCATCTGTTATACCACCATATGGCTCCCCATTGGCAGGGGAAAACAAAAAAAGTTTGATTTATTCTTCCTTTTTATGATATGTATGCTCTTATTGCACCATATAGCCATATACACTTCTCGTTGTGAGCATAAAAAAGAAAATAACTTAAAACCCTCTCTCCTTTGACCGTATGGCCGTATGACTCTTTCTTAGCAGTAAAAATAATGAAAATAAATTAAAAACCCTATCTTTCCCCTTTGGCGTCGTCATATAATTTTTTTAACAGCAAAAAAAAATTAAAATTTGTTTCTTTATTTTTTATTTCACTTCATACCTTCTTCCAATTGTGATGTATGATTTAGCTCTTGTAAAAAGCACATAAAATAATATTTGATCTAGTGCTAAGTATGTATTTGCAAAATCATTTGGAGCTTTTACACGCTTGAATGGTGTGGAACGACTTCAAAATTTTTGGAAGAGAAGTTTTATTTTAACATGAATAAGGGAAATAACGACAACATTTACATGATGTGGGAAGAATAAAAAGCAACTTACATGGTGATAAAAAACTAAAGCTTGCGTGCATGGAAGTGGAAGGAAAGATTTTAATTGCATGTTTCAGGGAAGTGCCAAGACTCATTTGCACAACCAAGAGAAGTATCCAAGGCAATTTCACAATAGTGGGAATTAAAAAATAAATTGACATATTTTAATTAAAATAATTAAAAATTATTTCAATTATTTCAATTATTTTTTGTAATTGCACTGCATCTAAAAGTGTAAATATAAAATTGCACAACTTGAAAAAGTGTTTAGAAAATTTAGCACAACTCAGGGAAAAATATGAAGTACTTGAAAAACTTGAAAAGAGTTAATGAGACTTTTGCACAGTTGTGGGAGAAATTGGAAGCTTTTTACACAATAGAGGAATTTCAAAGGGCATTTGCACGGTTTAGAAAATAATATGTTTTGTTCACAACTTTCATTTTCAATTAAATTAATTAATTAATTTCTAATTTTTTTAAAATTAAAAATTTTAGATCCAAAGCAAAAATAACCGAAAATTAATTCAATTTTCACTCATTTTTAAAAACCGTGACAACAACTAGCTCTGATTGGGATTTCAAACTACAAAAGATGGAAAGAACTCAGACTTCAGTTTTGCAGGCAAGTATATTATTCATTGAGCAATGAAGTCTTAAATTTGACTATAACTTGATCAACTGAGAGAACCGATTTTTGATAAAATGATGGATCATCAAATCATCATAATGCTATCACACATCAATAGATAGTGTAAGCGAGGGTATCAGGTACTCAACCTGATAGATGCTATCACATATCCCAAATGATAGTATATGCGAGGGTATCAGGTACTCAACTTGATAGATGTTATCATATATCCCAAAAGATAGCGTATGGGAGGGCATTTTTTGTAATGTGTTTTTATACAAACTAAAATTCCAAGAAAGAACCCTCTCCTTTATGATTGACTTTAGATACAAAGAATGAATAGAAATTGTTAAAAACTTGATTTAGGATCGACTTTATTCATCACAACACTTTCATTTAATAAATAGAATGCAAGGCTTGTATTTGTGTGCCCTGATCTGACACACTGACAACCAGTTTATATATCTCAATCGTATGAGAAATGAACACGCACTGTTGGGCCAAATCACCTATTTAATTTTTTTTTCATATCTCAATCTGATGAACCGACAGTCAATTTATCTATCTTAATCATATGATAAATAAACACATGATGTCAGACCAAATATCCTGCTCTTGAGAATTTTGCATGTTTACCACCTATTCACTTGAAGAGATCTTTGAAAAACCTATCCATTCTATCATTTGAGGAACAAACATCCATATCATTATTTTTATTAATGAAATAAATATTCTATGAATTTATTGTTAATTTTTTTTGTCTTGTAGATCCACTTAGCTGAAGAACTTTAATGTCTCTTTCTAAAAATGTAGTTTTTTCATCGACCCTGAAGCAACCACCATTATGACATTCTTGCAAATCATGTGATTGCCTATAATATTTTACAGATAGAGATCACAACGACAAATATGTGTAGCCAAAAAGACCAAAACATGGGGGAGTAATAGACAAACTATTGCATTTATTGAAAAGTAACACACACACCAAAAGGAAACAGGGAAAAAAAACAAGCCAAAATAGGGAGAACATAACTATTTACAAAGTGTAGAGGAAAATGAGAAGACTATACAAATCCATTCACTAGGTAAGAGAAGTACTTGCCCTTTTGGAACAATGGATTTGACTTACGAGGTTCAAACACATCTAGCAGATGTGACTAAGCAGGTGAGAAGAGGTGCTTACAATAACTGTTGACACAAGGATGATCATGAATGAACAAATCAACAATATTTTCTTGTTTTGAAATGAAATCATTATGAACTCTCTGATCTTTTGTGAGCACCCCTGAGCAATACTAAACTTTTTAAATGTCTTCTTGGATGACTTCAAATGCATCTATGCTAGATACAATATCTGAATTGGAGATAAATGTGTTGCATATCTATTTTTGAGCTGAAACCATAATATGATTATTTTTGAAATGAACAGAGTGTTGATATCCATTTCTAAATTACTACCTGTGACAAAGACAAATTCATACTTGAATGAATCGTTTTTATCATTTTCATTGATCTCTTATGCCTTGATAGTTTCTATCTCTCTTGTAATGAATATTGGGTACCATTCATTTTGCCTCGCCTTCATATCTTTTTTAATTTCGACCTTGGCATGATTATGATCTTCAATTTTCAAAGTCTTGATTGCTTTGGATTCAAATCCCGTGGATAATTCTTCTACAGTGGAATATGAAAAGGAAGTGCTAGGATAATCTTGACTTTTGACCACTGAATCTTCTACCTTGATATAAGAGAGATATTCTACTTTATTGAAAACTTGTTCTATATTATATTGTCTTTCAGAAAGTGGACATCAAACTCTACATTAATGTTCTTTTATATTTATGGTTCAACCAGTTGTTCCTCAAATAACTCATTTTCTCTTAGGACTATGAAGTTCGAGCAATCTCATGAAATAGGCAAATCTTTCTCTTCTCTATAAACGGGGAAGCTAAATTCTCTATTTGTTCTTTGATCAATCATAATTTCTTCCAACTGTTCACCTTATTCCACAATTGTGAAACTAAAAGAATCATATGTGATAGGAAGCACTTTATATTTTTCTCTATCAGAGTTTTAACTTCTTTGATCAAGAATTTGCCTTCAGAATCTCTTTTCTGAATAATGATGACTCTTAGTTATATTAGAGTTCATTGTTTTTCATTATTTACAATAGTTTTAGTATGTTTCGAAACTTCATTATTCAACATTCTAGACAAGACCATGTCATATTAAATCTCGATAACTTCTTGTTGCATGACTTCCAAGTCATTTACCTTGTTCTTCATCAAGATGAATTTGATCTCTGGATGTATAAAACCAATGAACACACAAAGATAATTTTTGGGACTTGGTTAATCCACATGAGGAATCAATCTCAATAATTTGTTGAAGCGTGCTACGAACTCTCTCATCTTCTCATTGTCTTACTTTTAAATTTGGAATAAATTTGACAACAATGCACACACATCTATAGCTGATTTGAATCTATACAAGAACTTGTTCTTCAAGGAGACCTAATTCACAATACACCCATCTTCTAGGTGTCAAAATCACTCAGCAACAGGTCTAGTGAGAGTTTCAATAAAAACCCTGATAACGACATCTTCATCCGTAACTCCCAAGATGCTTTAGGACACTATGAAGGCCAAGATATGGTTATTTGCATCTTGACCATTTTTTACAGGATTTTTTTTTAAAAATTCCTTGAGCCTGATGGTAACTTATTCTATTGGGCCAAAGCCAATGGTCCAAAACATTTTCCCCATGGGACACGAGGAACATTAGAGTTAAGGTGAACCAACGTCATTTATTTAATCAAAAAGATGCATTCACTAAGTATTGTATTTCAACGGAGTCACCAACCTCCATTCCAGGGGAGGTTTCTTGAAATGTCTAAAAATCACATGTGTAAAGCACCTTAATCCCCAACAGAGTCACCAAAAACTGTTGGCTCAAAAAAAATTCAGGTGGACGAATTGGTGACTTTGAATCAACAGTGTGGGAATTGAGTCCTTATGTTAATCAGCAATGCATGGACAAATTCCCTCTCCTATTAGCAAGTGAAGGTACCTTTATTAAAATCCAAAAGGAAGAAGCAAGGAAAGAACTTTTCACAACTATTTACAACAAAAACATTTTCTACAGGGGTTTTGTACTTTTAACAAGAAAGTACTAAAATGTGCTAAAAAAATGAGGTGAATGAAGGGAATGATGGGAAATAAAAAAATGAAAGGAATAAAAGGAGAACGAGATTATTATAGATAATTAAATAGAAAAGTAACCATGACAATCTCGGAAAAAATGAAGGATGACTCTAGGTGACTAAATACAAAATTCACTAAAATAGCCCAAGAAGGAGAAACATCGTGCTCATGAAAATCCCGTCTCATTCAATGGGTGGTAAAGACATAGTTACACCGTTAAGAGTGTAAAATATAAACTGAAATGATTCTCTGATACTAATAAAAATCTAAAGACAATCATCCCATATTTATCCATAAAAGACAATTAAAATATTGTTTAAACCCCATCGAGATTTCACATTTGTTACTATGCAATTTCCACATTAAGACTAATTGATAATAGTTATGACAAAGTTTTGAAAACAAATATTTGAATACAAATGAATCATACATAGTCATAGTTTGTGAAGAGAATCTAAACATAGTTTACAAATCTCCTTATTTGTATTGATCCTTATTGAGTTTTAATACAATCTTGCCTTCCAAAAATAAGTCTCACAGTTCTATTTTTCAAAAAATCTCCTTATAATGAGCCTATCACTCATATTTATAATGCGAGAAGGTGGTTACGATGCATTTCAGGGTTTTATTTTTCAAAAAATCCCCTTATAATGAATTTGACACTCATATTTATAATGCAGGAAGGTGGTCATGATGCATAACTACCTTCTTTGCATTTTAGATGGTGCAAATGAGTTGGTGCAATTGCACCACGTGTAAGATTGCAAAAGAGAAATTGCATGACTTATAAATTGTAGAGGTGCAATTATGTTTTTTGCACAAAATGTAATTAAGACTCACAACTTACACAGTTAACATGGTGCATTTGCACAAATTACATTTGCGAGTTTGCACTTACAAAATTTGCAACTAGAAATTCCAAAACAAGATTCAACATTTACATGAAAAGACCATAAACTTTTGACGGAGCCTATTCATCTTCACTTTAATTGAGGACAATTTCAACTTTCTCTTAAAACTGCTTCTTTCCTTCCATTGCACCCATTCGATTCACTATAAACTGTTTGAAAAATTGTTTCAATGAAATTTTGTGTCAAATATTGCACCCAAATTTGTGTCAAGAAAATGTTTCAATGAAATTGCACCCACAACTTCCCTCATACAAAATAAGTGTTATTGACTATCTAAATCTCGATATGATGAAAAATACAATTTGTATTGTATCTACCATTCTCAAATATACAAGAATTTATTTCTCTTCTCCCTAGAAGTTCCGAAGAATGAAACTAGGGGTTGTCTTTACAAAAAAAGTTAAGTTCATCTCCACCCATTTTCCTTTCCAAAAGAGGTTCGAATTTGTCCAAAAGCCCATTTTTGCGTAGAGTTTCCAAGTAATCCAACAATACTTTTCCATATATGTGTGGCCAAATGACAATAATAGAATAGATAAGAAGTTTGATGTTTTCACAATCCATAAGAGTAAGCATAAACTAATTTATGGGATTGTAACTGTGTTCAAGATTTTTAATCGATGTGTTTTGAATCACCATTCATGATTCATCAAAAAATGTTCATCCGTGATAAACTAATTTCTATTGAAAAGAAAACTCTTGTTGTGTCATTTGTGGCATAGTGATGTTTTGTGATACCAATGTTTGGATTTGAGCATCATTGAGATTTGAGGACTATCACTCTGGATCCTGCATCAAGTTGTTTTGAAGTGGGGTGGGAACAATGGCCTTTGCAGTGGAAGGAGCATTAGGATCAAGGGCATCATAAGGCTTAGCTGGAGTTATGGCTCTTTGTGTTTGATAATGTGGTCTATTCTCTCTTAAACCTTGATAAAGAGGCCTTTGATCTTTGAAGGGTTGATAGGTGGTCTGATTTTTTGGTTGATAGGGACTATTAGCCTGATATTGTTGTCTCTTGATTTACACTATTTCATTTCTAAAGGATTGTAACAAATTATTGAACTCTTCTATCTCACTAGCTTGACTAGTAGGGGCTATAATTTGAGCTTGTGGTGATGGAATAGGAGCTAAGGATGGGATCTAAAGAATTTGAGGGGATGGTATGAACTTTATTTCTCAAAATATAGGCATTGAAGATCTTGGAGAAAGCTTACCAGCTTGTATCAAACTGTTCTCTATGCTTATTGCAACCTCATAAGCATATGGCAAGGTAGTACCATCCATTGACTATATCATCACACTAATGTCAGACGTAACGGCTTTCAAATAATATAGAAATGCATATTCGGGAGATGGCCTAATCAACACATGTATTCTGGGCCATATCTTTTAGAATCTAAGATTAAAATCAGATATAAACTCATGAGGAGCTATGTTTATGACAGTTAATTATTCAACTAAAGATAAATGATCAAATTTGTTTTCAAATTGCTTGACTAAGGCTGCACCCAATTCATTCTAGATAGAAATGGATTTTAGTGGGAGGTTTTTATACCATTGCAATGCTTTTCCTTTGAAGGAAGCAAAAAGCAATCTAATAGCAACATTATCCTCAACAACATTATGGACTAAAAAGAGATTAGCTACAACTTGGATATGCTCAATAAGGGTTGTTTGATTTTCTCCTGAGAAGAATGGGATACTTTTGAGAGCATACACATGAATGTCATAACTGGGCTAGATTCAGCGAACTACCTTTATTGAATATAACAAACACCTGGTTTTTGATGGTCATTTGGATAGTGGGGATTGTAGTGCCTAGAACAATAGGATAACCAGGGGACAAATATTTCATTTAAGGATATGGAAATGCCCTCCTAAACCTTGATCTCTTATAAGATATAAATTCAAAAGGAATACCTTTACTAGTTGATCTTGTGGTAACCTTTGGCATGAAAGGATTCCCTGAATGGTGCTATGAACCTTGCAACCTGAAGAATCTTTAGCTTGTGATGAATATGCTCGTTTATTGCAACTGCTTCTCTTCAGCTTCCAACTTCTTCACATATGCAAATAGTTTCTTCGATGTCCCATCAGACGTGCCAAAAATTGTTGTCAATCAGACTCGCACACTTTTGAAGGTAATTTTAGACTTCAGTTTGCTGAAACATGTAAACAATTCTAGGTTGTGAGTGACCTAATCAATGGATTGAGTCTCTAGATTCTAAGAGCTAGCTCCCTTTGGTGTATCAATTAGAATCTCTACTCTACGCTACAAACTGTCGAGTAAAGGAAAAAGAAAAACTTGAAAGAAAAATCATATCTAATAATGGCGATACACCTATATTTTGATTCATCCACTCAATTTGAGCTCCTAAAAACACTGATTAGACAAGAAAAACACTAAACTTCAATTCTAATTGTCTTCTATGCATCAGTATTTTATGAAAAAGTTATATCTGGTGGTCAAAGCTTGAAAGAAATGAGAGAATAGGCTTGATTCAAAGCACTAACCAACCACTTACATCCATTGTAACTTCAACCAAAAGACATCAAACACATAACATGCCTGCATAATCTAATCAACTAGTAAATAAGTAAGAATCAGGACTTGACAAGAATTTTTTTTATCACATATGCAAATCATTGACATAAATACACTATACCAATATCTTGGAATCTGAAAACAGTCATATTTATCTGAAAAGGTTATAAAATTCAAATTTTGATAGAGTCTGATTTTGCTAAAAGAGGAATTCTTAAAATGATTGAAAAAACTAACTTTTATAGAAAAAGTATACAAAAACCAAGAGATTGATGCTATAATTAGAGAGGAGATCAACTCCCACATCTCACAAGTCCAACTTCAGTGATCAAAAGATAACTAAGCCTTCAAATACTATCTTTTTGTCTTTTGTCTTGCATGCAAATCTCTTTGGCATTGAAAAAGCGGTGAGCCCATTTCATAATCATTATTTAGAATAAACATTAAACACTTCAAAATTCATTAAACGTGCATGAATCTTTGGTAATTCAATTTTCTTCATGCGTGATGCTACACCAATCTTCAAAGAGAAACTCCACTTGATACGTTTGGAAGCTGAGTCAAAACAAGAGAGTCCCTTGCATGGAAAACAAAGAAGATGCATGATAAGCTTTGTCTAGTCAACTCCAAGTAACTCCATGTTAACTCTTTGAACAACCATCCAATGCTAAATTGTTTGAGCCCTTCATATATTTGAGTCTCCCTTTTGAAACTGAGAGAGTCATGATTGAAGGCTGTTCCACGTCTTTTCCAAATCTGAATACTTTGATTATTGCATTAAAACTTGATGTGCTCCTTACTACAGTCTAATCTTGCTTGGGCCACTTTGCATGCTCTGAATGTGAGATGTAAACCACGTCATAGGAGCCAAAAAGAGAATTCCTCGGTGTCTTTCGTTGATTGGCTATTGAAATCCCATTAAGATCCTTTTGAAAACTTGACCTTTTCTCATCCGTTGATCTCCTTGCTAGATCTTGACAAGTGTCAAGCTCATGACAATCTTGATGAACCCTTTGAAATCTTGACCAACGACTATTTGCAGGAGCTCAAACTTGACGTTTACGGGCCCGTCATTAATTCTTTCGAACTTATGTTTTTTACCACTTTTTCGTGAAAAAGGTCTTCAGAGCTTTTATGCCTTTGTCTATTCCTTTCGGACTTTCATAATACTTTCCAATATTTCTTAGTTTCTTACCTTTCTTAGTTTATTGGAATGGTTAGAAGTACCTCTGTGGTTAATTAGATTTAGTTAAGAACAGTACAAAAGCAGTTGATCATGTACTCATATGCATATGTGTGTAATACATTTGTCTTACAAAAAGTATTTGATTTAAGTGCATCATGAATTCTTGATTGATACACTCTTTCTAATATCTAGAGAGGGACCCATAGTATTTATATTGAGTCAATAGGATGCATGTTTTTCACCTAGGAAAGTCATCAAATGTGGCAATGGTCACATCTTGAAAATTAGTTCTCCACATGTTATTTAATTTTGGCTGGGATATTGGCTCATATTCCATATCTACTAGTTGTGCATTGTTTCTTTATTTCCTTTCCTTCGGACAATTTGTCCAAAAAAAATCATATCTTCTGGCTATTTCTTTTGGGCTTTTTGGCCTTAGGACATTTCTTTCAGAGTTTTTGTCTCTTTCGCCTTGAACAATTCCTTCGGACAATTGTCCGAAGGAATTCATGATATGGACTTTTGTGAATTGCCCTTCAAAAAATTTGGAATGGTCCTCAGACTTTTGAAATGGTCTCTCAGCCGAGGAAAGACCCTTCAGACTTTTGGAAAAGTCCATTCGAAAAATTTGGAATGCCCTTCAAAAAACTGAAATGAACCTTCAGGGTTTTGAAACTGACTTTTTCAAAGGAAAAAGAACCCTTCGAATTCTTGAATGAACCCTGTTTGTCGAAAATAACCCTTCAACAATCTTGAAATGAACTTTTTCGAAGAAAAATGAACCCTTTAGAAAAAATGTAAATGTCCCTTCAAAATTGTTGTAAGGGACATTTCAACTTTTGACAAGGACCTTTTCTTGCGAAAAGTACCTTTCAAAAAAAATGTAGTGGTCCACTTTGTCTTTGAAAATGTCTTTTTCCAAAGGGCAGATACCCTTCGGCTTTTCTGAAATGCGTCGTTCAAAAATTTGAAAATGCCCTTTTTGATTTCTGCAATAGACCCTTTGGCAAAATTGAAATGGTCCTCTCAGAACTTTGCAATGGACCTTCGAAACTTTTGCTTCGAACAAACTGTCTAAAGCAATCCCTTCGAAAAAGATGTCAAGTCCTTTGGCTATTGAAAAGAACCCTTCGAACAATTTGAACAAACCCAATTCCTTTGGACTTATGAACAAGCCCAATTTGTCGAGAAGTACCCTTTGGACTTATGGAAAATGACCATTTCTTCGAAAAAGATACCTTTGGGAATTTGAAAGAGTCTTTCGAATTTTTAGAAATGGTCCACTTCATCTTTCGACTTTCTTGGAAAGACCCTTCGATTTTGTTGAAAAGGACTTTCTGAAAGGAAAGACACCCTTTGGACTTTGGAAAAGTGACTTACCCGAAAGGAAAAAACCTTTCAGGATTGTTGAAAATGCCCTTTTTCGAAAGAAATAATCCTTCGGATTTTTTGCAAAGTCCTTCAATTAGCTTATATAGAAAAACCTGAAGTATTTCTTCCTGAAAAACCCTGAAGTCTTCTTCTTTGAGACCTTGAAGTCTTTTTCTTTAAAACTCGCTCCCTTCAACTGCTGAGATCAACATCAAAACTTTCAAAACAAACTAGCATGGTATGTAGAGCTTCAAATGATAAGGGTGGCAATTTTTGACTTGTAGGGTCAAAATTATTAACATTTTGATGACTCAATTGGGAAGCATCCCTGCTATGCTTGAGAACCAAACAATTTACATGACTCCTAGACTCACAAAAAAATGACAAATCTGGTCCATGACTACAAGTACAACATTTTGACTCAACATGAGGCAAATTTCATCCTCCAAAATAAGAAAGAAAACACACAAACTAAGAAAAACTAACTAAACAAAGCAAATGTTCAAACAAGCACTTACTTGAACAAAACAAAAACAAACTAATGTGTTTGAACAACACTTGGGGGAAAACAAACAAACTATGTACAAGGAACTTTGCTCTTCAATAGCAATGTTTTAAATGCATTCCATTGACTGGGAATGGAAGCTTTTCACCATCCATCTTTGCAAATTGGAAGGCGTTGTGGGATTTGTAGCTAGAGATTATGTATGGGCCACTTCAAAGGGAATCAAACTTTGTGTGCCTTCTTGGTTTATCTCTATCATCATCCCACTTGGGGACTAAATCTCCTTTGAAACTTCGTGAAGAAGCTCTTTTGTCAAAAGCTCTTTTCACTTGCGCTTGATGAATTTTCATGACTAGAATGGACTAATTTTTTACATCTTCCAACTCAGAAAGCTCAGCATTCCTGATCTTCATAGGCTCATTCTCCAATAATTCAAGTTGATGCATTAGTTTTAAAGCTGGAAACTCAAGAAAAATGGGTACCCTTGCTTCCTTACCATATACCAACTTATATGAAAAGTTGGCTATTGATCTTTTGTAGGTGATCCTATCAGTGCATAAAGCTGACTTCAATTTGAGATCCCATGATCTCTGATTGTCTTCAATAGTCTTTATGATCTTCAATAGGTTTTTATTTGTAGATTCAACAAGGTCATTGCCTTGTGGATAATAGTTTGATGAAGTGCCAAGATAAAATCCCATGTTGGACAATCCATTAGCTGATCATAGTTCCCACAAAAGTCATTGCATTATAAGAAATAATAGTTGAAAGAATTCCAAATCTAGTAAGCAAACCTTCATAGAAATCTAGAACATTGATTTCGTTTTCTTGTTTTAATGCCACTGTTTCTGTCCAACATATGAAGTAAACTATAGCAGTTATAATCCATTTATGCCCTGAACTTGAAGGAGGATTTATCAGACCAATAAAGTTTGATCCCCATTGGACAAAGGGTTGATCTACCACAATTGGTTGAAGAGGTAACGTTGCAAGTTTCACTTTTCCTACAAACATAACATATTGTTTGCACTTCTTTACCCATGCATGGGAATCACCAAATATACTAAGCCAATAGTACCCACCTCTCATGATCTTAAGGATTGTAGTTCTTGTGGAAAAATACCCTCCACCATGTCCATCATGGAATTCTTCAAGCAATCTCTGAGTTTGGCCTGGCTCTATACATCTTAGCAACATGTCATTGATATCTTTCTTGAACAAAAGATCATCAATAAACAAAACCTCTGATTATCTTCAATAGTCCTTATGATCTTCAATAGGTTCTTATTTGTAGATTCAACAAGGTCATTGCCTTATGGATAATAGTTTGATGAAGTGCTAAGATAAATCTCATGTTAGACAGTCTATTAACTGATCCTAGTTCCCACAAAAGCTGTTGCATTATCAGAAATAATAGTTGAAGTAACTCCAAATCTAGTAAGCAAACCTTCATAGAAATCTAGAACATTGATTTTGTTTGCTTCTTTCAATGCCACTGCTTCTGTCCAACGTATGAAGTAATTGTAATAGTTAGAATCTATTTATGCCCTGAACTTGAAGGATGATTTATTAACCAATAAAGTCCAATCCCCATTGCATAAAGGCTTGATCCACCGCAATTGGTTGAAAAGGTAAGGCTGCAAGTTTCACTTTTTGTACAAGCATAACACATTGTTTGCACTTCCTTACCCATGCATGGCAATCACTAAATATACTAGGTCAATAGTACCCACCTCTCATGATCTTAAGGGTTGTAGTTCTTGCAGAAAAATGCCTTCCTCCATCTCCATCATGGAATTCTTCAAGCAATCTCTAAGTTTAGCATGGCTCTATACATCTTAGCAACATGCCATTGATATCTTTTTTGAACAAAAGACTATCAATAAGAAAAAATGAAATCGATTGCAACCTAAAATATCTTGTTTTTTAAGAACTTAGACGAGATGGATAAATACTATCTTGGAGATAGCTTACCAAGTCATGAAACTAGCTAGAAGGTGAGGTATGATCAACTGCAACCTTTCAACATTTGACACTAAAACAATCTCATCAGTCTCTTGACCTAAATGCTCACAAAGTCATTTGCCTCTGATTAGCTTTATGACCTAATTTCCAGATCATACTCTGTTACCTTGGTTATCCAACCAACTCTTTTCTCATTTATATCCTTGTTAAAAAAAACTCCTTGATGCTTGGATGAAAAACCATTAAGTGTATCTTATTGTTAGACAAGTATCTAAACTTTTTAAGAGACTTTATAATTGAAAGAACATATTTTTCAATAAAAGAATACCTTGTTTCATACTCTTCCAAGACTTGAATAAAGAAAGCTATCAGTTGCTCCAAAGCCTCGTGATTTTGTTGCATAAGAATGCTTGAAATGGTGTTCATGTTAACATATGTATACAAAATAAAATCTTTTGTAAAATCTGAATTTATAAGTGTAGGAGCACTAACTATGGCCTTTTTAATATCTTCAAAACTCGTTACTCCTTCCTTGGACCAATTGAAGCTCTGATTCTTCTTTAGCATGGATGTAAGTGGCTTAGTTAAAATGGTAGAATCTGAAATATATCTCCCTATGAAGTTGATTTTCTCAAAGAAGCTTTGCATGGCCTTTTTGTGCTTAGACAAGGAGAGTACAAGAATGGAGTCTACCTTTTTAGAATCTATGCTTAAACCATAGTTTGAAACCACATGGCCAAGGAGCTTACCTTCATGAACTAAGAAGACATATTTTTAAGATTTAGAGATACCCCAAATTGCCTACATCTTGTCAGGAACGTAGAACAATAAACATGCTCCGATGCCTACTTAGTCAGGATCTTGCTCTACCAATAGAGCACATATGATTACTTCGTGTATTAGCAACTAAACACGGAATTTAACCAGAATCAATAAGTAACTAGAAATATAAAACAACACAGGAATTGAGAGACAATACACAATTGTATTAATAATCACTCAGAAGAATATACAATAAGGAAGATGCCACTTCTTCCTCCACCTCAAAGGCTCGCCACACCTCAAGACATTCTTCCCTCTCTCTCTCGGTCACAACAATCAACTCCAATATAGAATTGATGTTCACCTCTCTAACCAGTCAGTAACACGCTGCCAGTACACCAAGTACACAACCGTACCCCAAGTAGATCTCTTGCTCTCTGTTGCTACCTGCAAATCACTAGACCTTACTCACCATTGTAGATCTCCTATAGAAAGTCATGCACACATGCTGACCAAGATCATACACATACGAAGAACCCTGTTGATTCTCCAAACCAGTACCCACCTTGGTACTGTGGCACTAGGAGGAACACACCATTGCTCTCTTCTCTCTGAAGGAGCTTATTGCTCTCTTACTCACTAGCTACAAGTTTACAATACAGCCCATGAGTCCATATATAGATCTCATGCTTACAATAATTAGACTAACCTAATTACAATAATTAGACACGCAACTCAAGACTAAGACTAGCCTTTGACATGCAAACAAACAGTGCAAAAATAGACTTTTCGAGATCAACATGCAAATTGTCTGTTCTCGCACAGGCTGCTGACGTCGACTCCTCCATGACCAATGTCGGCCGACTGGTGATCGACTCCGGTTGCTTCCTCACTGCCATATGACTGACGTCGATTGATCAGACCGACATCGGTTTCTCTGCAACGCATTCAGCAACTCTCTGCAACTCTACATCCTCCGTAACTTCCCCTGTTTGCATCCTAGTGAAGCTTTTACTCCACAACCTAACAATCTCCCACCTGTACCTATACTTGTACACCATCTAAATTATTCCCTGGCTTGTATTCCTCTTCAAGATGAATCTTGAAGACCAACCACCACATAACCTGTGGTGCACCTCTTGTCATCCAAGTAACCTGTCGCATCCGCATCTACAAACACATGTAGAAAAAGAACTTGACCCTGCATAGCATGTCGACCTGCTATTGGTCCCTCTCAAATACCTGAGAATCCACTGAACTGCCCTTTAGTGCTTCTTTCCCGGATCGGCTCCAAATTTTTTGATAGCACCCACTGCTTGGGAAAACTCAAGTCTACGCTAGACCTCATGTGATTTCGAACACTTGTTCCAAGCTAAGCTTGAACTGTCCAACCCTTGGTGTGCTTTTCGATTCTGCAACCTGCATCATGAACCCCGCCAACACCGTCTTCACATCAGCTCCCACTGGAGATAAAATCTCCATGTCTCTTATGCCAAAGAATTTCGCTGCTCCAAATTCTTCATGACACACCTCTGAACTAACCTTACCTTTAGCTCAGCAAAACGCTGTATCTCTGAACCTATAACTAGTATACCATTCACATACAATAACAAAATAATGTCGTAATCATTATCCACCCGGTAAGATAAACACAATAGTTACACTAACATTGACTGAAGCCATGCTTAGTCATCCACCTGTCAAACCTGTACCACTGTCATGCAGCTTCCTCAAGCCCTATACCTTGGCCTTCTGTCTCACGTATCCATCCACTCTCTTCTTTAACTTGGGAATCCATTCCGTCTTTCAGTGCTTACTTCCAGCCGACAACTCTACCAACAAATACCTGTTTGGTTCTTCTCCAAGGACTCACACTCCTCATCCATGCCAAGCTCCCATTGTATCTGGATTCTACCTGCATTGCCTCTTCACATCTTCCTGGTTCTTGACCATCAATAAGAAATATAAAGAAGGTGAACAACGAATATGAGGTTCACTTACCCTTTTTGACCTCGATATGAGCGTTTGAGACCTGTTGACAGCTTGTTGTCCGCCCAATATCCGTTCCAGTGACCGATCTCAGCCATCTCTCAGTCTGCTCCCGATCGATGTCGGTGCCCTGTACTGACCCTGACTATCGACGTCGTTTCCCTGGCCGACGCCGGTATCCTTTCTGCCGACGTCGGTTCCTTCATGATCGACGTCGATCTTCTTGTTGCCGACGTCGGTTACTGTCTGACCGATGCCGGTACCTGTGTTCGTCTGTGAGTGATAACTTTTTACCCGTGAGCTCTCCATAGATCAAAAACCTGTTCAAATCAACATAGCTCTGCTCAAAATAATTCAGTCTCCTCACCTGATCTTTGTCTGTCATCTCCTCCATGAACACCAAAGCTTTCCAGTTATTTAGCTTGTCAAAGACATCTGACTTCCGCTTCAAAACCTGCATTCTCCTTCTACATATGTGACTAAGCCTATGAAGCCACATCTCTTCAACAGAAGGTGAACCAACAATATAAGTAGATAGATAAAGGATACCTACTTTCTTACCACCATCTAATTCAAGTGTATCCGCTGTGAGAGTTACAGTGCATCTCCCATCACCCAAATTTTTTGAAAAAATTAGACTCATCTCCAAGACTGGTACCTGCATGACTTCTTTCAACCACTGTGTGTCATCCGTCTGCAATTTCAGCTTCACTTCTCCTTCGTCAATCATCTGACAAGGCTCTCCAACCCCTAAATAAATCTCTCCAAAGTCTCCAAAGACATACCTATGAAAAGATGCTTTATTTCGGGCTGCATGAAAAGAGGCAAAAGAATCTGTAAACAAAGATTCCACTTTATCCAGAACATCCTGTGCAACATCACCTGCAACATATGCTTCTACGCGCTGATCTTCTACCGACCAACAATCTCTTTTTACCTGCTCTTTCTTTCCATCAATCAAACCATTCGTGCTATTCAGTTTCTCCATTCGTAGCTTACTTTCTTCTGCCACTGCTATACTCCCACTCACTCTGAAACCCCTGTGAGTGACCTGCAATCAAAAACACTACCAAATCTGAATCACCTGTTAGTTAACTCAACCAAAAGCTCTGATACCACTTGTTAGGAACTTAGAACAATAAACATGCTTCGATGCCTACTTAGTCAGGATCTTGCTCTACCAATAGAGCACATATGATTACTTCTTGTATTAGCAACTAAACACAGAATTTAACCAGAATCAATAAGTAACTAGAAATATGAAACAACACAGAAATTGAGAGACAATACACAATTGTATTAATAATCACTCAGAAAAATATACAATAAGGAAGATGCCACTTCTTCCTCCACCTCAAAGGCTCGCCACACCTTAAGACCTTCTTCCCTCTCTCTCTCGGTCACAACAATCAACTCCAATACAGAATTGATGTTCACCTCTCCAACCAGTCAGTAACACGCTGTCAGTACACAACCGTACTCTAAGTAGATCTCCTGCTCTCTGCTGCTACCTGCAAATCACTAGACCTTACTCACCATTGTAGATCTCCTATAAAAAGTCATGCACACATGCTGACCAAGATCATACACATACGAAGAACCCTGCTGATTATCCAAACCAGTACCCACCTTGGTACTGTGGCACTAGGAGGAACGCACCATTGCTCTCTTCTATCTGAAGGAGCTTATTGCTCTCTTACTCACTAGCTACAAGTTTACAATACAGAGCATGAGTCCATATATAGATCTCATGCTTACAATAATTAGACTAACCTAATTACAATAATTAGACACGCAACTCAAGACTAAGACTAGCCTTTGACATGCAAACAAACAGTTCAAAAATAGACTCTCCGGGATCAACATGCAAACTGTCTGTTCTCGTACAGGCTGCCGACGTCGGCTCCTCCATGACCAATGTCGGCCGACTGGTGACCGACGTCGGTTGCTTCCTCACTGCCATATGACCGACGTCGGTTGATCAGACCGACGTCGGTTTCCCTGCAACGCATTCAACAACTCTCTGCAACTCTGCATCCTCTGTAACTTCTCTTGTTTGCATCCTGGTGAAGCTTTTAGCTCCACAACCTAACACATCTTTCGAATACTTGCTTGAGATGAACCATGTGATCTTCTACATTCTTTGAAAACACTGTTATATCATCCAAATAAACAAGTACAAACTTGTTAGAATGCCTTGGAATGTCATATCCATGGCTTTCTTGAAAAGTTGCTCCAGCATTAGATAAACTAAATGGCATATATGTGTATGCAAAAGTCCCCCACTTATTTGTGAAGATTGTCTTAAATTGGTCTTCTTCCTTGACCAAAATTTGATTGTAGCCACTATATCCATCCAACAAAGAAAATCTCTCTGAACTTGCAATCAAATGTAAACTTTGTTCCATTGATGACAATAGATGGTGATCTTTAAATGAAACCATGTTTAAATCACATAAATCAACACACAATCTAATCTCACCGTTCTTACGTACTGAAACAAGATTTGCCACCCAACTTGAGTGTTTAATTGAAAATATAATCGCTGACTCTATGAGCTTGTGAAATTCATCTCTCATCAAAGGCTCAAGCTTAGGATTAATGGGCTTTTATCTTTGTCCCATTGGTTTAATTTCAACCTCTAACTCAGTGGTGTGTTGAGCTAAACTTGGGTCAAATCCCTTAAGATCATTATATTGCCATGCAAATACATCAACAAAACTTGTGCATAACTCAATGAAAGCTTCTTTTTGTGAAGGAATGCATACCTTACCTAACTTCAAAATCTTACCAGCTGCAATCTCTACATTGGCATAGTGCTCTTTCTTTGTTGAGAAGGATGACTTCTCTTTCCTTAACTTGTCATCACCACTGAAAATGATCTCAAGTGTGACCAATCCCTTGGACAACTTATTTGTTCTTAATTGCACACCCTGATCACTACACTGCTGCAAATACTTTGATTGATTTTTTGAAAAAAACTCAACGTTCTCTTGCAAAAAAATCTCACAATTTGATTGTCATCTTCGAACACTTGTCAATTCTCATGATTATCTAGAACAAAAAGCCTTACAACCACCTTTATATGTGATTGAATTTTTTTATTTTTTATATCAATTGGGATACTAAATTGTGACCCAATGGCAGCGAACCTATCTACGTGTTTATTCTTGCCTCTTGATATTACCTAAATATTAAAAGCTTGAAAATCTTCAAGTAAGTCTCATATTCTATGCTTGTAAGATTTAAACAACAAATTTTTACATACATTTAAACATCTTACTTGGTGAACTATAAGTTCACTATCGCCAAAAACTTGCAAAGAATTGACTTTCATCTTTCTAACCCACTGCAAATCGTGAACTAGTGCTTCATACTCAGCAACATTGTTTGAATAACCAAACTGAAATTTAATAGAAGAGAAATACATTTGCGGACAAAATAACATCATTCCAACTCCGATACCATGTTTATTCCTTGATCCATCCACAAACTTTCACTAGATTCATCATCTTTAACCATGGCTGGAATTGGTACATCATTCTCATGAAGGCAATACACATCAAGTCCTTCAATTAGCTTATAGGGATCATGTTCATTCAAAGTGGAAGCCCACTCATCAAGAAACAAATCTAGAACTCCATCCAAAGGTGATCCATTTTCTACTCCACTTGTTTCTAATACATCATCCGAGATGATACAATTAGCCTTCACAACACTTAGCATATATGGCTCTATATGGAAACGTGCAATAGGTTCAGAATGAATCATTACTTTGGTACCATAATTAGTTCTGAACAACAAATAAGTCCAATCAGCTGACAAATATCTCCCAATTTTAGAAATGAAGTCTCTTGAAAGGCACATAGCAAAGTAAGGAGGCAAGTCTACCACAACAATCTGTGAATAGTAACATTGGGACAAGCATGTAATGTCAATTTCAGATCTCTAATGATGCCTATCATCTTTGTTGGTGACCCATCCAATTCCAATGCCCCCTTAGTGTTTGACTCATAAACAAGGCCAAGCTTATTCACAATTTGTTTAGGCATCATTGTACTACTAGCTCCACTATCCACCATATAGTTATGAACCAAAGTATCACCTACTATCAAAAAAAAGTAGAAAGGAGTTTTATTTATTTTTACCTTAGTTCTTTCCACTTTTGCCATCTTATTTACTTGATGTACTTGTTGCTTAGTTCGCTGATCCAAATTAGCTAAGACAACACTTTCTTTCTCAATTGATTTTGGAGACAATTTGAGAGCTGAAAGCCCCTGAATGAACATATCTTTTTGTCTTGGAATGGAAAGAGAATCCCATATGCTAATGTTGATATTAGACTTTTTCATCTGATCCATTATACTGAACTGAGATTCACCAACCTTTGGTTGCACTTTTTGAAAAACTGACTGCTCATGAACTAGAGGTATTCGATGAACTTTACCAACCTCTATATTCTAATTTTTTTGAGTTGTAGGAGCAGTAAGTTGTTCTTTTGTACTCTTAGAAACAACATTAAGAGTACTTGAAGCATTTGTCACCTCTTGCAGCTCATCAATGACTCTTATTTTAGCTTTAGTTACAACTACAATTTGACCACTTGTATTATTAGTTTCAACAACCTAAGTAAAAACAACATGATCATCTACTTGTCAATTTACATTAATGGCATCAAGCTGCCCTTGAACTTGTTGAGTTTCTCCTTGTGATGCCAAACTTATATCTAGGTATTGACTTCCTTGAAAAGAAAACTCTTCATGTGTCATTCGTGGCATAGTGATGTTTTGTGATACCAAAGTTTGGTTTTGAGTATCATTGAGATTTGAGAACTGTCACCCTGAATCCTGCATCAAGTTGTTTTGAGGTGGGGTCGCAACAATGGCCTTTGAAGTGGAAGGAGCATCAGGATCAAGGGCAACATAAGGGTTAACTGGAGTTATGGCTCATTGTGTTTCATAATATGGTATATTCTCTTAAAACCTTGATAATGAGGCCTTTGATCTTTGAAGCGCTGATAAGTGGTCTGATTTTGTTGTTGATAGGGCCTATTAGCCTGATATTGTTCTCTTGATTTACACTATTTCATTCCCAAAAAATTGTAACAAGTTTTTCAACTTTCCTATCTTACTAGCTTGACTAGTAGAGGCTGCAATTTGAGTTTGAGGTGAGGAATAGGAACTAAGGATCGGATCTGAAGAATTTGAGGAGCTGATATGGACTTTATTTTTGAAAATATAGGCATTAGAGGTCTTGGAGAATGCTTACTAGCTTATATCAAACTATTTTTTATCCTTATTGCAACCTCATAAGTATTTGGCAAAGTAGTACCACCCATTGACTATATCATCACACTAATGTTAGAGTTAAGGGCTTTCAAATAGTATAAAAATGCATATTTAGGGGATGGCCTAATCAACACAAGTATTCTAGTCTATTTCTTTTGAAATCTGAGGTTAAAATCAAACATAAATTTACGAAGAGCTCTGTTTATGACAATTAATTGCTCAACTAAATATAGGTGATCAGATTTATCCTCAAATTGCTTGACTAAAGCTGCACCCAATTCATGCTAAGTAGAAATGGAGTTTAGTGAGAGGTTTTTATACCATTGCAATATTTTTTCTTTGAAGGAAGCAACAAACAATCTAATAACAACATTATCTTCAACAACATTATGGATTGAACAAAGATTAACTACATCTTAGATATGTTCAATAGGGGTTGTTTGATTTTCTCCTTAAAAGAATTGGATACTTTTGAGAGCAAACACAGAAATGTCGTCAAACTAAGCTAGGTTCAACGGACTACCTCTATTGAATGGAACAAACCCCTGGTCTTTGATAGCTATTTGGATAGTGAGGATTGTAATGCCTAGAACAATAAGATAACCAAGGGGTAAATATTTCTTTTGAGAATACAGATTTGCCCTCCTAAACCTTGATCTCTTATAAAATATAAATTCAAAAGGAATGCCTTTACTAGCTGACCTTGTGGTAACCTTTGGCATGAAAGGATTCTCTGAATGGTACTATGAACCTTGCAACCTGAAGAATCTTTAACTTGTGATGAAGATGAATATGCTCATCTATTGCAACTACTTCTCTTCGGCTTCAAACTTCTTTAGATATGCAAAAAAATTCTTCGATGTCCCATTGGACGTGTCAAAAATTGTTGTCAATCAGACTCGCACCCTTGTGAAGATAATTTCAAATCTTCACAGTTTGCTAAAACATGAAAACAATTATAGGCTGTGGGTAGCCTAATCAGTGGATTGAGTCTCTATATTGTAAAGGCTAGCTCCCTTTAGTGTATTTATTAGGATCTCTACTCTATGTTACAAATTGTCAGAGAAAGGAAAAAAAAACTTGAAAGAAAAAATCATATCTAATGATAATGATAAACCTGTATTTTGGTTCATCCACTCAATTTGAGCTCCTAAAAACACTGATTAAATAAGAAAAAGACTGAACTTTCAATTCCAATTGACTCTTATGCATCAATATTTCATGAAAAAGTTTCATCTGGTGATCAAATCTTGAAAAAAATGAAAGAATAGCGCTAATTCAAGGCACTAACCAACCACTTACATCCGTTATAACTTCAACCAAAAGACATCAAACACAGAACATGACCTGCATAATCTAATCAACTAGTAAATAGGTAAGAATCAAGATTTGACAAGGAAAAAAATTCTATCACATGCAAATCACTGACATAAATACACTATATCGTCTTAAAATCTGAAAACAGTGTTATTTATTTGAAAAAGTTAGAAAACTCAAATTTTGACAGACCCTGATATTGCCAAAAAATAGATCCTTAAAATAGCTAAAAAAACCAATTTATATAGAAAAAACATACAAAAACCAAGAGATTGACGCTAGAATTAGAGAGGAGATCAACTCCCACATCTCACAAGTCCAACTTTAGCTATCAAAAGATAACTAAGCCTTCAAATAATATTTTTTGTCTTTTGGCTTGCATGAAAAGCTCTTTGACGTTGGAAAAGAACGGTGAACCCATTTCATAATCATTATTTAGAACAAACATTAAATCCTTCAAAATTCATTAAACGTGCATTGATCTTTGGTATTTCAATTCTCTCTATGCATGATGCTACGCCAATCTTCAAAGAGAAACTCCACTTAATACATTTGGAAGTTGAGTCAAAACAAGAGAGAGTCCTTTGCATGGAAAACAAGGAAGATGCATGATAAGCTTCGTCTAATCAACTCCAAGTTAACTCCTTGAACAACCATCCAACGTTAAACTGCTTGAGCCCTTCATGCATTCGAGTCTCCTTTTTGGAACTGAGAGAGTCATGCTTGAAGGCAGTTGCATGTCTTTTTCAAGTTTGAATAATTTGATTATTGCATTAAAACTCAACATGCTCCTTACTGCAGTCTAATCTTGCTTGGGCCACTTCGCATGCTCTGAATGTGAGCTATAAACCATGTCATAGGAGTCAAAAGGAAAAATCATTGTTTTCTTAAACTGATTGGCTATCGAAATCCCATTAAGATCCTTTTGAACAATTGGTTTTTTCTCATCTGTTGATCTCCTTGCTAGATCTTGACAAGTGTTAAGCTCACGACAATCTTGATGAACCCTTTGAAATCTTGGCCAACGGCTACTTGCAGGAGCTCAAACTTGATGTTTGCGGGTCCATCATTAATTCCTTTGGACTTATGTTTTCGACCACTTTTCTATGAAAAAGGTCTTCAAAACTTTTCTGCCTCTATCTATTTCTTTCAATGTTTTCTTCCCTTCTTTTCTTTTGGACAGTTTGTTTGAAGGAATTCATATCTTCCGGCTATTTCTTTTAGGGTTTTTGGCCATAAGACTTTTCTTTCGAAGTTTGTCTCTTTCGTCTTAACAATTTCTTTGGACAAAAAGTCCGAAGGAAATTAGGTCTTCGGGTTATTTGCAATGGACAATTCCTTCAGACAAATTGTCCGAAGGAATTCATGATATGGACTTTTGTAAATTGCCCTTCGGAAAATTTGGAATGGTCCTCGAACTTTTGAAATGGTCTCTCGACTGAGGAAAGACCTTTCGGACTTTTGGAAAAGTCCCTTCGAAAAATTTGGAATGCCTTTCATAAAAGTGAAATGAACCTTCGGGGTTTTTGAAATTGAGTTTTCCAAAGGAAAAAGAAACCTTTGAAATTCTTGAATGAAACCTGTTTGCGGAATATAACTCTTTGACAATCTTGAAATAAACTTTTTTGAAGAAAAATGAACCCGTCGAAAAAAATGTCAATGTCGCTTTGGAATTGTTGTAAGGGACCTTTCGGCTTTTGACAATGACCTTTACCTTTTGAAAAAATTGTAGTGGTCCACTTTGTCTTTGAAAATGTCTTTTTCCGAAAGACAGATACCATTCGGCTTTTCTGAAATGCACCGTTTGGAAATTTGAAAATGCCCTTTTGGATTTCTGCAATAAACCCTTCAGTAAAATTGAAATGGTCCTCTCAGAACTTTGCAATGTTTCGTAACTTTTGCTTCAGACAAAATGTCTGAAGCAATCCCTTCGAAAAAGATGTCAAGTCTATTGGCTATTGAAAAGAACCCTTCGGACAATTTGAACAAGCCCAATTCCTTCCGACTGATGAACAAGCCCAATTTGCCAAGAAGTGCCCTTTGGACTTATGGAAAAGGACCATTTCTTCGAAAAAGATACCTTCAGGAATTTGAAAGAGTCATTCGGCTTTTTAGAAATGGTCGACTTCGTCTTTCGGCTTTATTGGAAAGATACTTTGGTTTTATTGAAAATGACTTTCCGAAGGGAAAGACACCCTTCGGACTTTTGAAAAGTGACTTTCCTGAAAGGAAAAAACCCTTCAAGATTGTTGAAAATGCCCTTTTCCGAAAGGAATAATCCTTTGGATTTTTTGCAAAGTCCTTCAATTAACTTATATAGAAAACCCTGAAGTATTTCTTCCTGAAAAACCCTGAAGTCTTCTTCTTTGAGATCCTGAAGTCTTTTTCTTTAAAACTCAATCCCTTCAACTGCTCGAATCAACATCAAAACTTTCAAAGCAAATTAGCATGGTATGTAGAGCTTAGAATGATAAGGGTGGCAATTTTTGACCTGTAGGGTCAAAATTGTCAACACTTACCTTAAAGGCCGCTGGCCGTCCCATCCTCCTCACCAAAATCATCATTTCCATTGCCCACTTGCCATGTGATGTTCTTTGGCAACATGTTTGAGCCCTTATGGAATAATTTGGCAATTGCAAAGAGTGGAGTGCTCCAAGTAGCATGTAGAATACTATCTATATTGGAGCTTAAAAATGTATCCTTCATTAAAGTAACCATATCAATGGAGGATCTTTCCATAATTCTCCACTGATTTCATTGCAAGTGCTTGGGTAACAATTTGAAGATGTATGAAGTTGAGGCCCCCTTGCTGTTTTGTTTTGCAAGTTTTTTCCTTGATGCCAAAGGGTACTTGAATTTGCTGTCTACGCCTCACCATAAAAAAGTCATCCGTATTGTAATGAATAACACCTCAATGTCATTTGGTAGTGGAATAAATTTGAGAAGGTAAATTGGAACAAATTGTACTATTGCTTTAATGAGTTGTATACAACCCACAAATGAGAGACATTTGTAAGTCCATTTGTCAATTGTGGCCTGCATTAACTGGTTCACCCGCTCCCATAAATTGTATTTTGGGGAGAAATGAAGTGGGAAGCCTAAATATTTCTAAGAGAATCTTTGTGGAACTTGAGGATTTGAAGAATGCCTTGCCTCCTTTCATCAAACACCTTAACAAAAAAGACATGGGACTTTAATTGATTGACGTGCTGCGTTGTAACTATTTGAAACAAATCTGAGAGTTTGTTCAATTTGTTTGATTTCTCCAAGTATGGAAGTTGAATAGAGGATTGTCATCAGCAAAGTGGAAGTTGGAACTTGTATACAATTGGGGCTACTTGTAACCCACAAATTTGACAGGTTCTCTAAAGCTTTCCTATCCTTCTGTTGAGTAGCTCTCCAAAAATAATGACAAGGCATGGACTCAGATGGTCAACCCTGATGTAAGCCTTTGGTGGATGAAAGCCATTCTCCCGAACCCCCATTTAGCGCAATAGTGAAAGGAGAGTTGATGCAGCTATATATCCACTTTATGACCAACTCTCCGAAGCCAAACGTTTCTTGATGTAGCCGGTAGCATCTTTCAACTGCATTGGTCAAAAACCTATGAGATATTGAGTTTGATGAGAGATCCCAATTGTCTCTAATCTTATAAAGAATGAATTATTTCTTGTACTGAAATGATATTATCTTCTATCCTTTTGTGTGGCACAAAAGCTGATTGTGAGGGAGATATGAACTGATGTAGAGAAATTTTCCGCCGATTAGCAATGAGCTTGGATAAGATTTTTTAAACCGTATTGCATAATGCAATTGGTCTACACTGATATAGTTGGTCAACTTTTATTTGTTCTGATATGAGAACCAGTTTTGTGACATTCATGGGTCTCGAGATCTTAGTGGCCCTTGAATCATCCATTACCTCCAACAAGTCAGATTTACTTGTATCCAAAAAGCTTTGGTAAACCGCAAAACAAAGTTGGGAACCCATCAAGCCCAGGTGCCTTGTCTAGGTGGAACAGAGAAAACAATAGCTTTCAGTTCTTCCTCATCTACATTGTCCATCACGTGTTGATTTTCTTTAGCTACAATGATGCTTGGAATATTTTGGAGTCTTGGTTGTGCCTGAGATTTTTTGTCATTGTCAGGTTCCTTTGTCAAAATATGTTGAAAGTGATTTGTGGTGTACTGAAGGATCTCTTTACGATTGGCGACAACACAAAGAAAGAAAGAAAGAAATTATATTAGTGTCCATGAATAACCAAAAGTAGGTCAATGGGACTCGAAAAAACATCCAATTATAGAACCCTTCACTTTTTGTAATTGATGTATAGAATCTCAGTGAAAAAATTGTGTTTGAATCACCATATTTCACCCATTGCTCTCTAGATTTCTGCCACCAATACTGCTATTCTTGTTGTTGTACTTATGCCAATTGATGAATGAGATCTTTCTATTTTTAAGCCATTTCATGTGTGAATCCTTGTTCCCTTATTTGTTGTTGCAGGTGTTCCAATTGCTGTTGCATATTGATGTTTCTTTGAATGATGTTTCCATAGACTTTTATTCCAATGCTTCAGTTTGTGTTTTAGGAACTTCAGTTTTCCCATAAACTTGTACATGGCATATCCTTGAATATGTGTTGCCTCTAACCATCCTTTGGCAACATTGGAGACCACCTGTGGGTGTGTGAGACACATTTTTTCTATCTTAAATTGCAGGCGGGTTGAATTTTTGTTTTGGAGAAATGACCAAGGAAATGAGCCAATGATCAGACAGTGATGTTATCAACTCTTACATAAAACTGAGTAGCCAGCTGAAACCATTGATCAGAAACACGTACTCTTATCTAGTTTTTCTGTAATTTAATTCACAACTTTGTCTATTGCACCAATTTCCTTGAAAATAGTCCAAATACACCATGGAAGCTTCTTGGCAGAGATCTGAGAGTGTTGTATTTGTTCTATTATTGAATTTGGAACGTCTATTCATTTCCTTCAGTTATGCAAATATATTGAAATCTCCCATCAAGATCAGATTGGGAGGCTTTTGACTCACAATCTAGTCAACCAGCTTTTCAAACAGTGGAATTCTTCCGAATGGTGGAACATAGATATTCACAATAGTAAAATGAATATGAAATTCATAAGATAAGAAGGAAGCAGAAAGTACCCATGGAAAGTTATAAGAGGAGAGAAATCCATACCTGGTCGGATCCCAGTGTATAAGTGCTCTAGTAGTAGGGAAATGCAAAGTGTGTTTTGAGCCCCAGCTTCCCGGAGGGCTTTAATCATCTTGGATCTACATATTTTCTATAGAAGAATGAGATCTATACCTTCAGACTTGAGATAGTTCTTTAGGAAATGGTGTTTATTTGGTACATCAAGGCCACAGATTTTCTATCCGCATTATTGAGACTTCCCTTCAGTAGAGGTGCTAGCCTCCATTGGTACCTCTGTATTTTTTATTTTTGGGCTCAGGATTTGCATTTGTTGTGCCACCATTGGCTCTATATCTTTCTTTGTTATGTCAAATAGTCTTATGTAGAGATTTGTGTTTCTTTTGTTAGCTGCCTTATGTTTGGGCTCCAGAAGCCCTAGATCCATGGGGATGATACCAGAAAGCCTTGAATCTGTGGACGTGATCTTTTTATTTCGGCCTGCACAGTTGATTGCTGCTGTTTTAGCTAAAAATTTGATGAGATCTAGGCTCTTACCATTTCCCCCTTGTTTGCTGGTTGAATTTGAAAGTTGATGCATTGGAGAAGGGCTAATTGCATCCTTCTTTCCCTCTTCCCTGTTTACCCGAGAAAAAAATGGGTTGTCCAAGAGAATGTCTTTTGGCATAGTTGTGATACTCTCCTTAACTTTTTTTGAATATGCTTTCTGAAATTCATTCTCATCAACTATTGTGTTGGTTTTAGATGTTAGCAGGAATTCACTTTTGTTTAGTGTTTGGATTGTTTGTCTTTTTGCACACTGCGTAGTGCCTTGGGAATTATTGAGTGGGACACACCCTTGCTATGTGTCGATGCTCATGGCAGATCTAACACCTACAAGGGATATTCTTGCAGTCCAATGGTTGCTCCCATTCTATATCCCCCATTGTGACAAATGCCTTTCCAAGTTCTGTATTGATACAAATTCTTGCATAATTAAGCACTCCAGGATTCCAAGTAAATTCCGATGCTACAATATACTCCCCTATGGCTCAGTCTATCTTCTGGAGAGGTAATCCCTGCCAATATTCACTTGGAAGCAAGGGAAGACAGACCCGTACAAGGACAGTGCTGGGTAGATCTTCTGTGGGGTTGAAGGTCAGTGACCGGTATTTCCTAAAAAAACATTTTTTTGTGAAATGATGGCTTCCCTCGGAAAACTAGATCTTGTTCTTGTTTGGTGCCGAAGAAAACTAGAAAGTTGCCTTTTGGCATCATTAGGAGTTCCGCTTGGCATATGGGCTACCAATTCTCTTGAACTAAGAATCTCAAAGTTCTGGGACCCTAAGAAAGCCCCCATAAACTTGCAGATTAAATTGAAGCACACTCATTTAGCATCCATAATCAATCTTCGATTTCATCCATCATGAAAGAGATTTTATGTGGTGTTTCCATTTTCAGGTAACACCTGTTTTCCTTTTTTAGGGGAAATTTGGCATGATAAACAGGTTTCTCAGCATGATTGCACGAATTTTTGAAGATCATGCTCACAAATTCTTGACTCGAGTTACAGCTGATCTGAAATTCGAGGTAAGAGATCTCTCTTGGTTAGTTTCCATGGTCATGTCCATTTGTGACTTCAGGTTGGAATCTAGGATTGATTGTCCTAAGGAAGCCATGGCCTCCTTGTGGGGGAGATTTGAGATCCAATCAGTCTTAATTTGCTTGAAAATCAGATCTGCTGGTTGAATATTAACTTGAGGATTGGTGAGGGGAAGGGTGAGAGCATGAGGGAGCAAGGAAGGGAGGGAAAGGGGAGAGCATGAGGGAGCAAGGGAGGTAGGGAGTGGGGGAGCTCAAAAATTATTTTCCTAACAGTCTTCATAAATCATTTCTATATTTGAACATGGTGGAAATGAAGGTACCTACAAGTTCGAAAGGATGTACCTACAAGTTATGTTGCATGATTCTACTAAATCACAGAAGGCTTTTCCCTTTCCGGCTTTTTTGTTTAGTTAAAGACTTCAAAAACAATAAACAAGCAGCATTGCAAAACAACATAAATTAGAACATTAGAAAAACATAATTTCTACAGTTTCACCATCTAGTAGTAGACTGGACGTTGAAGGATGGAAGGCAATTTGCTTTCAATGTGTAGGATATGCCATTTTGACAAACAATTATTACAATAGTTGGCTTATAATCTACCAATGCCAAAAGTGAAGATTTTAAACAACTTGAATGTGGCATTGTCGTTATGAAGAGAGAAGAAAAAGGAAACAAATTGCTTAATGCATATGGAAACAACACATGAATTCTCATATTTCTTTTAAATTGTCTGTTTTTTACACCCAACCAACCCTCCCACATAGTTTCCTTCTTTCATCTTTGGAGGGCGGTTTTATTTATTAACATAATTATTTCATTGTATAGACAACTGGATAATTATGAGGTCCAATTTACATACAATATATAATGCCCATATTATATACCAGATGATTCATGATTTGCTGCAATTTTATGTCTCATTCAAGGGCTATATCATGAATCAGATGATTCAGATATATTGGATTCTTTTCTAGCTGCCCGCTTGAAATAGTACCTGCAGATATGACAATCAAGATATATCAAAGGACATTATTTATTCTTATCCATTCAACATACCATGCATCACCCTAGCCATGATGCTTAAGTTTTCCATTATGTTAAAAAAGGAAAATTAATGTTATGGCAAAATTAAGTACTTACACATTTTTACACTATATATGGCTCATCAACCTAGTCATGACACTAAATTTGAGCCTTTTCATTTTGCAGTTGAAACAAAAATTGTTATACCAAAATAGAATACATACACGTATATTGTTACACCATATATGGCTGCATATTTGTGGAGAAGACGTTCTACAGCATACCACTCTGTATGCTTGTCTCCTGAACGAAACCCAATTCTTGGCATATGAATAGATGCTGTCACCAACACGCATTAGTCTCATTAGAACGAGTATAATGCAATACAGCCAAATTGGTTAAAAGGACTGGCTATCTGTATTATTGTCTGGATTTACATCAATTAGTCTAGTATTATTCAAACAAAGAAATAAATTAGCACGATTTAAACTGCTGATCTGTTAGATGCTCTCTACTACAATATTCTTTGATATGGCCTCCTAAAATTGATGTAATCCTGTAAAGAGATGAACAAAGTAATGCTGGAGACCTATCAGCAAGGCAATAAAGTAATCCCTGAGCAATGGAAACTCTGTAACACAATAAAGACTACAAGATATGTGTTATTGGTAGATTTTGGTGCTTTTAAGATACGTTAGTAACTATAAAACATTTAGAGTTGGTTTAGTTAGAACCATGACCATCAATTGCTTTCAAATAGAAATGTCACCGTCAAGTAAAACTAAAAATCAAACTACCAATACAATGCTTTCTGAGTGTATTGCTTCTAAACACAAACATAGAAACATTAACAACATGGTCAGATCTCTAATTATGCATTTTTGTTTGATTTAGGATGAGCCAACGCTCTAACATTGTAGCATTATTAATTATTTTTATCTTGTATCTAGACAAGTTACTTGAACCTGTTCTGCATAGCTCATGCTCTTAAAGAGTGACAGTTAGGAAACAAGATATTGATTTAAAAACGGTGTATTTAAAGTCAAACATCAGTTAAAATATTCCCATGAAAAGAAGGATGACAAAAAAGATTGAACTAACAAAAGAAACTACAAACGAATTGGGATCCTGCCAAGGAATCCATGTAACGATTCTAAGGAGCATTGTGCCAAAAGCAGTCAACTTTGCCAATTTCTTGTATCTTCACCATGTATAGTATGTTATATTAATATACCATTAGAAGCACTTAGTGCATACTTTAACACGGAATAGATTTCATTCCCTAATGCTGTCTTGGATTTCAGTTCTGTCTGATTACTTTTTTAATAATACATTCTGGGGTTTGACATCTGTCTTGTGTTATGACTTTGTGAGTTTTGTGCCATAGCACAAGTGGTTTGGCAAATGGGACGAAATTTGACTGAATCGTAAGTCAAGACCATTGCTAAAAAATCATTTGTAGGGAATATCACATATGGGGTAAAAACTGCTTAGGTTCCAACACAAAATTGAGATTCCCTAGAAGGTTAATTGCCAAAGATAAAATTCTAAACCCAAAAAGAGAACTAGTCACATTTTTAGACATGAACCTGAACTCAATATGCATGAGTTAAAGCAATGATCTTTCAGTTATTCAAACACCAAAGATGCTAAAAACATGAAAATAGAAAAACAACGTATTAATTGGTTCAACTTTGCAGAAAGAGGGATTGGAAATTGGTGTGACCAAAACATTTCGAAATATTCTCACCAAGACCACATACTGTTGTGTGCCTATGTACAAACATACTCATTTATGTAATGTACTGATTTATTTTATTATGTAACTCATGTTTTGTAATGTTAAATGGTGGTCCTATGTCCTTAGAAATGTTGCACTTTATGATGTAAAGAAAGCAATGTGACATGGGGCCTACATAGTAGAGGAGTTGTAAGAAACTCATACCCATATTACTATAAATAGGGTTCTTCCCCACGTATCAATAATATTTTTAACATCAATTCAATCACTATTTTTGAGGTGTCTTTTCTCCATTACCATTCGGATTTCCAAGTGTACTTTGGTGTGCAAAAGCTCCCAACTTATTATGTTTGATGCAACCTAAATTCATAAAAGACAACACAATTTGCAAAAGGCTACAACCTTTAAACATTCAACCATCAACATGTTCATGACCTAACCCACACTTGCAAAGTGTCAGACTAAATGTACATGTTTGGGATGTATTTCCTTTATTGATTGTAACCTGATGTATTTCTGATATCTTAGAGAGTTGACTTTAACCTGATCTCTCTCTTCTCTGCATATGTTAAGCATAGTTGTTTTCAAGCCGTTGTATGAATGCTAGAGCACTTGGACAATACATTGGAGTATTGATAACTAGTTCCAACAAACATCTTTTACTCATGCGTTAAGCCATACATGACCCAACATCCAAATGGGGCATAAATTCTGTGTGCCTGGAAAAAAAATCTAATTTGATCTACAAACTAGAACTTTACTCAAAAGAGAGCCTAATTGTCCATTCAAATAATTAAAGGCGGTGATGAATCCATTTTGATATAATATTCTTGTAGTGAGCCACCTTGCACAGACAAATTGACAGAAGTTAACCTCAGTCCAATTCCAAAGATTTGAAAGTGTCTTGTAATTAAATTTAAGAGTTTAAGGACTACTCCCAAATTTAATCTCTTCTGCTCATAACTGATTCACTGTAAACCCCACAGTTAAATGTTATGTTTCAGTTAGCTTTTATATGCATGCTGTGCACATGGGCGAACACATTATTTGAAAACAAACTTCTTGTGATTAATATGCATAATAATTCCACAAAAATTAAAAGCAATTGTAGTTAAACAAAAATAATATAACATGAACAACCATTGAGCAAAATTTATTGCCAGTTTCAAGAATTGGGACAAAAATGTAAGGGTAGAATAGGTACCTGATTTTTGAAAAGCTGAGATGCTAGCTTTTTTTAGGCAGCCTTCCAAATGATCTTGAGAGATATCACTACGAGGCACTTTACGTCTAGGGTTATATGTTTGTACCACAGCCAAAGCCACCCATTGTGCACTTTCGTTTGATGAGCCCTGCTCATGTTCATCTGGATGTTGTCCTAAGGTCGTAGGAAGCAAATGAATAGCCAACATAACAAATTAAAACACGAGTCTAGCAGACACATGATCTTTCCAAACTAAAGTCCATTATATAATAGAAATCAAGATATAGTACTGTTGAGTTTCCTTGCTCAAAAGGAATAATATTATCCACAGAGATCACATCACATTTAACTATTACAAAAAAAAGCACCTAAGTTTGTTACCTATCGGAAGATCCAATACTTCCCCATCGCCTCATCCTCCCTAGCAATATGCACACATACAAGAACAGATGCTTGAAAAGAAAATAATCTATGCTACCTAGCCATATGGACATACGAAAAAACTAACCATTGAATAGAAAACACCATAAACTAGCAATGTAAACTAGTTCTCTGATTGTAGGCGGCATAATGGGTACTTTGGTGCATTTAGTATACAGCTGAGAACCAAGTAGACTAAGTTTGATTATGCCACTGAACATGTTCTAATCAAGTTTAGATATTATTTTGAAAAGGTATCATCAAAGGTTGCACCTTTGATGATAACCTTATATTTAGGTAAATTCATTTCAAGTTACGATATCATCATCCTATTGCAATCGATTGCTGTTACTTGCTTTCATTGCTAGTTGATCATTGCTATAAATCTACTGTTTATTTACTTTTCTTAATAGATGTTAAAGAACATAGCAGGCTGAACATACGTTATTATTAGTGAACCTAATGCAGCAGAGTAAAAGGAAGTTTATGTCAATTGTTCATGGACAGCAGTTTTGAATGTCAAAAAAGGGTAATACGCTGCAAAGTAAAAAGCAAAAATCCAAGCAATAAATAAGGAGACCTACTTGGCTGTGGAAGAAAAACCATCCAGCTGATATCGATAGCAGACAAATCACTGTTTCAGAAATAGCGATAAGATATACTATCTACACAGATAGGACAGCTTGAAGTGTCATAAGCAAAACCAGAAGGAGAGGGAGAAGAGACATAGGTGCTAAGAAGGATTTGGAACTGATAGTCGACAACTGGTGAAACATCAAGCAAAGAAAACTTGAACCAATAAAATTTCCACAAAAGCAAAATACAATTAACTTAATACAAGACCCTTTAAAAAGGATAAAAATGGATCCTTATCCATCAGTGATTTCCAAACCAATAAGGTTTGGTGAACCGAATCAAAATCAAACAACATATTTTCTGAATTACAAGCACTATGGGAAAGTCAACAAGTTCATTGAAGCTAAAACCCGATTAAAACATTGTGCCATTAAATGGTTTGAACAATTAAAAGATGAAAATAAAAAGACATGGACAAAGGTGAAAACTGCCTTTACGAAAGAAAATTTAAAAATTCGCATAGCGATTCCAAAATATTGAATGAATTTACAAGCATAAAACTAGGAGAGGATCAGTTGATGGAAGACTGTAATGGAAGAATGTTAACTCTGGTACAAATGATCCAAGTTGGATCATAAAAATGTTAGTAAATTAGCTAACTAAGCCTCTATTCTCATGAAGTACTCAAAATGGCTAAGAATGTAACTTGAAACACTCGCAAACACCCTTAATCCAATGAGTTTAGTCAAAAATGGAGATATGCCATTAAATGGTTTGACCAATTAAAAGATGAAAAGAAAAAAATGGACAAAGGTGAAAACTGCCTTTACGAAAGAAAATTTAAAAAGTGGCATAGCGATTCCAAAATATTGAGTGAATTTACAAGCATAAAACTAGGAGAGGATCAGTCAATGGCAGACCGTAATGGAATAATGTTAACTCTGGTACAAATGATTCAAGTTGGATCATGAAAATGTTAGTAAATTAGCTAACTAAGCCACTATTCTCTTGGAATAGTCAAAATGGCTAAGAATGTAACTCGAAACACTCACAAACACCCTTAATCCAATGAGTTGCCAAAAATGGAGTACAGAATCTGCAGCGGATTGCAATTTCTGATGGTCTTGATGAGTGACAAGGTTTGTATGAGTGGCTTTGTTGAGTAGAAGCAAAAGATTAGCAATGCACAGATTTTGGCTCTACCTAATTTGCAGCTACCATTTGAGGAGGAAATAGATGTGAGTAATTATGCTAGGGGGGTTGCTCTATTGTAAGGAGGTCAGCCTATTTGTTATCATTCAAAGTTGTTTCATGAAGCAAGTTTGAAATACAGCATATATGATAAAGAATTGTATGCTCTTGTTAAGCAGTTAAGAAATGGAAGCATTATTTAGTGGGAAGAAAACCTTCATACAGATCATAAACCACTCCAATATTTGAAATCCCAGCTAAAATTGCAGCAAGCATGACACTGTAAATGGATGAGTTTCATGGAGCAGTTTCATTTGATTATTAAACATAAAAGAGGTGTGACTCACAAGTTAGCTGATATGTTATCTAGACTTCATTTGATTTCAACTTTGGGAACTATAACTTAAGCCATTTTTCCATGAGGCATATGGTGAGGAATATCAGCACAATGCAGCTTTTGGAGAGACGTTTCATCAAGCAAAAGGGACAAAAAGTGCAAATTTTGAGCCCAACAAGGATTATTGTCTCCAAGATAGTTTGCTCTACATGTTGGGTAAACTTTATGAGACTAGGGAGGGAAAAATTTGGCTAATGAGTGAAGCACATACTTTGAAACTTGTTGGTCATTTTGGTGTGGCAAAGAATGCGACACACTTGCAAAGGTACGTTTATTGGCCAAACATGCAAGTTGATGTTGCGAAATTCATAAGGGGATGTGTGTTATGTAACACAAGTCTAGTAATATAAAGTTATGATTGTATATGCCACTTAAGATTCCTTCTAGACCATGGGAAATTATTTATATGGATTTTTATGGAGGTTTCCCTTTATCAAAGAAAGGGACATGATTACTTGTTTGTTACTGTAGACCAGTTGAGCAAAACATGTATCCTCCTTCCATGTAAAAAGAAGTCTTTGAGGGATATGATGGAGCTGAACTATTTTTCACTAACGTTTGGGTTTGCTCTGCCCTATTCACTCAATAACGCACCGACCATTGTCCCACTAGCATCACAATCAATTTGGACACCTTGTTGAAATCTAGTAATGCTAACACTAAATTTTCAGTCACCTTTTCCTTAAAAAACTGAAAACTATTCTCAACTGCAATTGTCCTTGTGAATTTGTTTTTATCACCTCTAATTGTTTTTGTGATTGGTGCACATATCTCATTGAAGGTTTTAATGAACTTCAGTTAAGAACTAGCTAACCCATGAAAACATTTTGCTTCAAATATGTTTTTTGGTGATGGCCACTCAACAATGACTTTTACCTTTCCTGGGTTCATTATCAATCTGTCATATGAGACCACAAAACCCAAGTAAATCAGCTCTTCCTAAATAAAACTACACTTCTTCAAGTTGACCAACAACTTCTCTTCTTTTCAAATTTTGAAAAAACTTGCCTTAGATGTATTAAATGTTCCTCTTTAAGCTTGCTGAAAATCAAAATGTCATCCAAGCTCACAATGATAAACTTACCCAGATATGACATGAACACTTCATTCATGAGTCTCATGAATGTACTAGGTGCATTTGTCAAGCCAAATGGCATAACTAGCCATTCGTACAAACCATCATTTCTCTAGAAAATGGTCTTCCATTCATCACTTTCCCGAATTTTGATTTAGCGATAACCGCTCTTCAAATCAATCTTTGTGAAGTACCTTTCTCCACTCAAACAATCCATCAAATCATCTATCTGAGGCAATGAAAATCTGTACTTCATTGTAATTTTATTGATGGCTCTAGAACCCATGCACATACGCCATTCTCCATCTTTCTTGGGTGCTTAACACTGTTGGAATTGCACATGGACTCAACCTCTCTCTTATTAAACCCTTCTCTGACAATTCTTGACCTTCTCTCTTCACCTTTTCATTCTCCATAGGGTCAATCAATGTGCTGCCTTGTTTGGCAAACTGAATTTGGGTACGAAATCCATGTGTTGGCTAATACACCTCATGGGCAGCAATCCATCCGGCAAATCCTTAGAAATAATCTCAACATATTCTTCCGACAAATACTTTACTTCATGTGGAATTTCGCTCACCGTGTTTGCTGTTCCAACTTGCAGGGGTTTGGGGATGAAAGCAAAACATGTCTTCTCCTTCTTTGCCTCTTTCAAAAACTGTTTTCCATAAATAATCAACAGTTTAGCACTGCTGTTGACTTCTTCCTCTTTGTTTTTCAAAGGGCTCAATGTATACCTCTTTCTATTTTTCACAAGTGTGTAAGAGTTTGCTCTACCATCACATATGGCCTTCCTATCAATCTAATATAGTATACCCAAAAACACGTGACACACATCCATAGGCATAATGTCACACAAAACTTTATCGTTGTAACACCCAATCTGAAAATTGACAACACATTTTTCATTCATCAAAATCTAATGTCTTTCTTGCAACCAAGACACCTTATATGTATTTGGGTATGTCATTCTTTTCAAAACAAGCTTACCTACCATTTCATTAGACACCAAATTGCCCATGCTGCCACTCTCAATGATGACCTTACAACACTTACCTACGGATTTGCAAATGGTTTGGAAAAGATTACTTTTTTGCACTAGTTCATTCTCTTCCTTAGCTGGTTTTAGCAGCACTCTTTTCATCAAGTTTTGGTTCCGATTCCGGTTTCAATGAAGAAATGCATCATTTTCCTCCATGTTTTGATTCTTCCAAATGATTGGGTGATGCAATACTTTCTTCTTCCTCTTGGTGAATGATTGTGATTGTGAGAAGTGCTAGCTTCTCCCTCATAAGTATGTTGTCCTCTTCCAATGTTTGCTTGACCTCTTCCTCTTAAAAATCCTCCTCTACCTCTTGTTGTATTTCTTTTTCTCCTTGACAACTTCTCTTCAGCATTCGAAACACATAATATGCTTCTCCTAACAAATACAATTTAATCATTACAAACTCATCTTGTATGGAAACATGAAGAGTCTTCATATACCTTGAGATCATCTCTATATCATTCTCAACATGACCAACCCGGATTGTGAATTTAAAAACTTATCTGTGTAATCCCTTATTGTGAGACCTAATTTTTACAAGGCTTTATTTTCTTCCTATTGCATTGTACTTGTCCTTTGTAGCAAACCTATATGTACTTATTTTTTTGGCACAGGGTGCCCTTATTAACATACTGGCATTCAAATAACTTTGAGCTTCTAAAAATGATTGTCGTTCAATCCCTTGCAAAGGGTCTGATGAAAGAGAAAAATGAACAAGCTCATCAAAACTAAGAACCTATTTTCCCACTCTTCGAGACTATTCATCTAACTAAGGAAGATCACCCTTTTGCATGTCTTGCATTGAGGTTTATTACAACTTAGGCCTCCACTACTGAGATACTTGTGGTGTCTAAACAACAGTGAGTTGTTGCCAGCTCAGATCACCTCCGTTGATATATTTTTGGTGGTTGAGCCCCACCTTGAGAGGTCTCCAACTCAAAAGTATTTTTTTGGGTACAAAGGAATGAACATTATCCCTTGTATCCCACCTGGAACTTGATTCCTCATCCTCCAATGGAACCAGTAAACTAGTTCAAATCATATCAATGACTACTTGTTGGTTAGTACTACAAGAAAAGATTATTTTTATTTTACATCAACTCTACTAATGTTTTCCTTATTAGAAGAAACATCAAGAAGTCTATAAGCCGTAGACTGCTCATTATAGCTAGCAAAGAAATATTTGCTACTTTTGTAGTCTAACTTTCTCCTCTTGCAATTAAGAACCAAAACATAAGTAGCGGAACCAAAAGTGTAGAGATAATTTACCTTTGGTGTTTGTCCTGAACATGGTTCTTTAGGAGTAACATCCTGCAAGTCTTTGCACAAACTTATGTTCAAGAGATATACCATCATATGAATTGTTTCCATCACACCTAAGTTGTGCACCATGCTCTGAGCCATCCCCATAATAATCTCGATCCTACTTTTAATAACCCCGATCTGTTGAAGGGTGTACGGAGCTAGCAATTGCCTTTGGATCCCTTCCTTCTTCGAGTAATCCTTGAAGTGATTGGAAGTTAACTCTCCTCCATTATTTGACCTAAGAGTTTTTATACATCTACTAATTTGTTTTTCTATCAATGCTTTGAATTTGACAAAATCGCTAAAGCATTCAGATTTTTTCTTTATAAAGTAGACCCATATTTTTGTGATAAATCATCTGCTACAAGAAAAAATCCTTTATGATTTCTGGGATGGTTTGCACAAATATGCATGAATGAGATCAAGAAACCCTTTCAACATGACATGCATCTCTAGTAAAAAAGGCTTTCTTTTCTATTTTCCAGCCAAGCATCTTGCACATCTTATTTCTCATGCATAGAAGGAAGTACTTGAACCATATTAGTTTGGCTAAGTGTGGCTAAGTATAAAAAATTCAAATGCAAATACCCTTTGTGCCAAAGAATGCTATTGTTGCCCTCCATAACCAATGCATGCAAATTAACTATGTCATGATCAGCTAGCCTCTACAACCCTCCTTGTCCCATTCCAAGAAACCATTAAGCCTTGCTTGACCACATAAATTCACATCAATGTTCGGATTATCTGTAAGCTGGCTAATTTATAATAACTTCTTGTTCATTTTTTGAACATACCTAGTATCTCAAACTATGAATTTGTAGCATCCTTCAAAACAATGCTAACATCACCTATGCCTTCCACTGCATGTGACCTACAATATCCTATTGAAATAAAATCCGTATAACAAGAATCAACAGTGAATTCTGCGTACCAGTCCTCACAATAAGAAGCCATCAAAATTACATGATGCATCAAAATTGAATTAACTAGCAACTAGTAGCATCACAATTATTGTCCTTGGAAGCCATGAAGGCATATCCCTCCCCAGAATCATGCTTCGCGCCAGATTCTATCACAATTTCCTGAGTTTGTAGCTTTTAAAGATGAGAGAGATCATATTATCTTTTCCAACAATCCTTCTTGATATGCCTAACCTTATGACTGTAGTAGCATCGTAACTTGGGTTTCGCTAAGGATTTATTGTTTTTTTTTCCTATGCCTTTGAACTGAGTAGCAAATACACTTTCAGAGTGTCCAACACTACTCACCCAATTGTGTTTGCCTCCATTCATTCTGAAGGAGATATGATGTAATGTCCCCTTCTCTTTGAGGAAGCAGTGAAGACCCTTAGCCGAATTCCTGGATGTTTCCCATCAGCTAAGGGAAAGTAAAATCAAAGGGGAAACTTTGGTTCTATTTTTAAGTTATAAAAAGATACCTTTTGATATATCTTATCTAATTATGACTTTAAAAGAGACTTTTGGAGCATGGGTTAACTTAACCCTTAATGAAGAAAAGGCATGATCTCTTTTAAACTACTCTAACTCGCCCTCCAAGTGGAGCACCCTTTGTAGGGAAGAATTTGTGGGAAAGAAAGGTATTAGGATCATTTGAAAGGTTACCATGTTTTTATGAATTGAATTTATGAGTTTGAGCACGCAAAAGGTTGGCTTATAGCTTTGAAAACGAAAACCTTCAAAGGTGATTGGAATAAGGATGAAACCCCTTAATATCCAGCTAGGGCAACCAAGGGAGTTGTATTGAGCGTATTGGTCAACCAAGGGTGTTTTGAACACCATTTTGTTTGCATCAGGTGTGTCGAGCTGATAGGAGAGCTTGGAGATTCACTCTAAAGGCTTGGAAGGCTAGCGAACCACTTGGAGTGCTTTCCCAAAGGTGGCGACCTGTTTTTGAAGGTGGCGACTAGGGTTTGGAGCCCAAAACGTAGGTAGTGAACTGTTTTGTGGGCTGTGCTGGGCACCTAAGGCAGCGATCTGCCAATTGCAGCCGGGAGACCCCCTTTTGGGGTTTGGTTTGATGTTTTGTAGTGTTGTTTAAGACAAAAAAATCAGTTTGGAACCTTGAATATTATTATGTTATTTTTATTGTATTTTTCCAGCCATTATGGATCCAAAAAAATCAGAAATATAAGGTATTCATCTTGGCTGTAAATTCAGAAATTATGGGCAAATATTTGGGAATTTAATATTACATTTGTACTTGAAAATTGCATCTACAGAATTTCTGAAAAGTTTACATTAGGGTTTGAAGTGGAAAAAACAGAAAATTGTTGTTTTGGTTTGGGTTTACTGTTTATTCCAGATTTACATAATTTTCCCTAAAAGGGGACATTACATATGAACCTGACCTTCTCAAATGTGAGTGTGAGTTTCTACCATCAAATTCAAGTACTCTAAAAAGGACTCAAAAGGAGGTGGCAGACTATTTATCACTAGGAAACCATGTTGTCCTCGTCCACCTAGAAAATATAGTTTGGGGTCCATTGATTGGGCTTGTATTGAGAGGGTCCAAACTCTTATACTTCAGCGTATGATCTATCACAAACGGATTGTTCCTCAGTGCATCATCCAAGTCGAATTTGATGCCAGCCTCTACACCTTGACACTATCTTCAGGCTTACTTTCTACATTTCACAAACTCTAAACCATGGGGGATTTTGCTTCAAGCCGTGGGAGGTATCCATACTTAGCCCCTATGTCACAGGGTACGGAGAATTTCTTGCATGAAGTTCAAAATTAGTTGAATTTCAAACGCAATATAAAAGTTTGTAAAGTTCGGTAGAAAATCGTTGTAAAAAAAACTCTCTCAGTGCCTTAGAATATTGTATTTAATTAATGTCGTGGAGACCTGTTCAAACCTCAAGGGACTGCATACACAACCGGTCCTCTGTTTGAAGCATAGTTACCAAATCCGGCCAGATCTAGACAAAATCCGGCCGGATCAGCATTTTTTTGGCCGGCCCGGATAAGCTCATCCGGGTCGGCCCTGTTTTTTTTTTTAAATAACTTTTTTATTTTTTTATTTTTAAAAATTTTTTGTGCAAAAAAATGCCCAGAAACCATAAACATGATATAATATTAACAATTTATATTATTTTATTAATATTTTTCATCGTATTTGTCAATTTTGCATATTTTAAAACTATGCTCACATATATATCTGTATATATTTCAGATCGGATTTTTCCGAACTTTTTCAAGAATTCCGGATTTTGGATTTTTTTGCCCTCCCGAATGGATCTGGATTTCCGAACTTGGTAGCTATGGTTTGAAGGGTTCATGGCTGTTGCATGAGGGTATAGGGGATTGCATGACGACCCAACAAAGCTACACGAGCCGTCAAGCAACCTGCATTTTGCATTTAGGTTTTTTTTTTTTTTTACTTTTGTTTTACAAAACTTTAGTCTTATATTTTTGGGGTTTTTTTAGATTTTTTTATTTATTTTTATTCTTTTTCATTTTATATATATTTTTAATTTGTTTACTTTTTAATTTGTTTTTCATTTATGTTGCTTTTTTTTTGTTTTTATTTATTTTTATTTTATATTTGTTTTTCATTATTATTTTTTTTTTCATTGATTTTAATTTTTTTTTTTGAATTTATTTACAATTATTTTTATTTTTATTTTTTACATTTATTTTTTATTTATATATAATAAAACTATTTTATTTTTTAATTAAATATCTATTTTATTTTGTCTTTAATTTTTTTCGAAAATATATTTTATTTAAACTTACTTTTATAGATTTGTTATATTTTTTCATGATTCGAACTTCATGGCGAATTTTTTTCGAACTTTATCCATTGGCGAACTTGAACCGAATTTTATTCCTGTCGAACTTGAACCTTGTGACTTAGATTAGCCCTATGTTCTTCAGAGAGGATTGCATTTTTGGGCCCCAACAAACATCAACATTGTTGGAATTTGGAGACTAGTTTTCTCCTCCAATCTATCAACATCCCTATTGATAGGTTACCTCCTTTTAGGTACTCTTTGGATACCCCTCACCAGCTTCCTCCCTTGAAGGAGGTCACCTTTAGAGTTGTCAGAGAGGATATCTATAGGTAATACATGTAGGTCACTTGGACCTCTCCTCCTCGGCCACTTAGCCCCAACCTTGCCTTTTATGTTGAACATTTCTTTTGGGTGGTGGGTGGTGTCATTCGTCACTCTAACTATCTCCAACGTCATTGGTCTCACATCTTGAGGTTTCCCCTCGGCCAATCGAGGGTGTGCTCACACTAGTTGTGGGTTGAGAATGATCATCATATTCCACATGGGGACTAAATCTGTCATCTTTGGTCCCTCCAGAAGGTAGAGACTGAGGAGCACTTCATTTTTATATGCCCCATTTATTATGAGATCTAGTGGAGATACCATTGTCTTTACAAATACTTTGACAACTATCTATCCAATTTCTTTCGGTACTGAGACTAAAGATGCCTGGCCCTTATTCTTCAAGAGGTTGTTACCCTTCAATTCAGGGCCCTACAGGAAGACCCTAGAGCCCTCAAATTAATAACCTCATTTTTTCAACTCATTACGAAGGTTGGTGGCAATAAGTGTCCTTGGGATACTAATGCTTCACACACTGAGGGTGGTAGGTCAATGAGCGGCGTTCATCTATGCATAGCACTATTACTGAGGTACCCCAGAACACTAGCTCTTGGCAACGAGGATCGGTTCCCTAAAGTCATGGATCTGTTCCATTGTGAACACTTCCTAGACTGCGGGGACAAGCATACATTATGAGTTTCTTTGGCCTTGAACGTTAGAAGGAATTATAGGGGATGCTTTGCTATTTAAAATGACAACATATCTCGTGGATTTTTGGCATAGACACCATCCACATAACGTATTCAAACAAGGGATACATTCACCAATAAAAACACATTGTATTAACTATGTGTGATATACAAAGTATGTGTGCAACCAACAATGGTTGCACTAGAACAAGACTCTCTAAAAGACTACATCTCCATTAGCTCAAGAGATGACTCTACGCTCCATCACTTTCCACAATAACACAAAGGGTTCTTATATAGGAAAAGTAAGATATGAGTGAGAGATTATTTTTGGAGTAAAAGATGAGATCATTCTCCAAGTTACACCTGACCTTCTCATACATTAATTGTGCATTTAATAATTGTGTGCACATAATAAATCACACCTTGGTAACACATCTACCTAAGGCAGATTTCACATCAAGTGTTAATACGACACAATTCAACATTTGCTTCCTTGTGGGATCACTCAACTCAACCCCCTTAGCCCTAGTCACTCCTTGATAATCATTATCAGATCTGGCATTGGCCCTTTCGCAATGATAGACGATGACACAAATGATTCCTCTGTCCCGAGCATGGTCAAAGATGTTTGATGGGACTGTCATCCAGTCTTTCTAACTTTCATCTACCCATGCTCCTTGGGGGTTCTTGCTTCCCCCACATGACTATTTGTATTGGTACCCTAACCACATGTGCTAAGAGCTTTATTGTGTTGGGTTTACCCCTTGTTTATTTTTAGTGATTTTATCTTCTTTTATTTAGATAGTTGTTGATCCTAGGTCTTTTTACCTTAGCACTTTCTATTGTGATTGGATGTATTCTCGAGTCCCATTCACCTATTTTTGGTCTTTTGTGGACTTTAATATAAGTTCTTTCTTTATTTTTCTTAGGTATTTCAACCTAATGGCAATGACTCGCCATCTAGCATTCTTGTGGAAAATAGTAGATTGTTTAGATACAACACAATCTTTTTCAAATGTCTGATACTTGTTTTTCAAGATTTCCCAAAGATCTCCTACAGAGTTTGCATTTCTGATCTCTAGGATCAAATCCTCATACAAGGACAATTTTAAAAGAAAAAATATTTCCTTATGAAGCTAGTCATAATCATCACAATCAACAGTACATCTTCTCTCAATTTTTAGAATGATTTTGTTACAACCCTGATACTCAAAAATCGTATCTTGTATCTTCAAACCTTATAGTTTCGACCTGTCAATATTTGTGGCTCAAGTAACACTAGGCTTTGAATGTTTCTCATGACTGAATTTGACCGGACTTACAAGCTTGAACTATTTTTTTGGCAGAATTCAAATTTTTTAGAATGCAAAAAAATATAATATCTTCTGTAATGTCCTTAAAATCCACCAAGACTCAGAATCGCAGCAATCAAGGATCATCCCCTGACACTTACGCAGAAATCAAGGAAGGCCTAAACACAACTAGCCACAATGAAGGCAAGCACACAGCAGTTAAGGATCAAGCACAGTCAATCATCAAGGAAGTTAAATCACTGCCATTTTTATTAAACAATTTGCCATGGAAGGAGCACTGCCAATTATGAAGCAAATCGCTCTTGATAGAATGCATACAACAGCAATTATTATTTATCAATTAATTAACTAGTCATTAAACATTCATTTAATGAAAGGTCGTGATCCTTGGCAAAGACATGCCATTTGGATGGGAAGCAATGTTTGGATGGGAAGCAATGAGGGTATTTATATTCAGCGAATTGATGAGAAAGAGATCATCAAATTATAAATTCAAATATTTAATCATGTATAAGCAGCGGCTTGCAAGTGCATTTAAGGACGAAACCCCCTAAACTGCATAATCCAAATACAAGGACAGAAACCCTTGTAATCGAACCTAAGGACAAAACCCCTTGGGGTGTAACTTTGTAATATTCGAAATCTATATTCAGAAAAAAACAATTAATCCAATTTGACTTTATTATTTTATAAAATATTATTTAAAGGAATTTCGGAAAATCCAAATTAATGTAAAATATTCTGAATTTGGAATATTACATCTTCCAATTTTTCACCAAAAAAAAAAAAATCAAACCAAGGTTTATCAGAGATTTCAGAACAATAAAAATTCTCAGAGTTTATTTGTTTGCTGGAAATTATTTCAGTTGTTAAATGAGAGGGGAGAAGAATGTATGGAGGGAAAGATGAAGTGCACTTTGATTCATGTGTGCCTTTTGTTTTATTAATGTCTAAGTAGTTAGGGAAGTTATAAACCGGTTAAATGGTCACAACCATATCCACATGTTATTTATTCAGTAATTTTAAGGTTCCATCATTTACTTCCTGTCACCTTTCGTATTTTCACAACAAAACACTTCTGTCAAAAATGTTCCCTTCTTTTATAACAAAATACTTATCCAAAAAGTGATAGAAGATTGGTTCTTTCAAGAAGAGAGCCTTCCTCCGTTATGATGGTATGTCCCTTCTTACATCTCCACAACAAAGCATTTCATCAAGATCAACTTGAATATTGCATGGTCCATATCCCTAATCATGAAGCTAAAAAGGAAAATGTGTTTTAAAGTTTGATGCATTGATTATTCTTGTTCTTCTATACAAAACCATTATTAGCTTTAAATTATGCCAATTAGTGTAATTTTGTTTTGGTTATGGGGACCCATTAAATTCTATATCATTCCATCCACACAAATTCATATAGTGACAGTGAATACTTGCTTTAAGAGAAGCAAAAAGGATTCACTTGCATAGTTACCAGGTTACTCTAGTATAGAGACAAGGACCATGTCCCCATCCCCATACCAGTATCTTCTAGTGATTGTATTTATATATAATATAGTTTTACCCTTATTCATTTACTCCCATACCCTGATTTGAAAAGGTGCCCGTCCCTGGCCCATACCGTACCCTAACATCTCTTGGTAACAATGGGATTAAGGTCCTTGTCAATGCCATTCGACATCGTTGACCTAGAAGTAACATTAGAGTCACGATTATTCAACTAAAATTGTAAGGCTTGACTAAGTTTCGTCTCCATAAAGAGGTATTACAAATCTTTCTAAAGACTAGAAAAGAATTATCTTCACAAATTATTCAGCAAGCACTGGCAGCAAAACCAACTCTCCCATAAGACACATTGAATGACAAATAAATTGAATATATCTTTAATTTGTTATCTCATGCAGAGCTACAAAGGCTCACAAGGACCATTTAGAGTTAACAAGTATTATTATTTAATTATATGTTATGAACTATAGATATAAAAACATGATTCATTTAATATAAAATGACAAGACACGTTACTAGTATTCTAAAGTTATAGAATACTATAGTTACCAGATCTGGCCAGATCTACAACAACAATAAATGCTTAAAAAAATTAGATTCACTTGAATCAACTATTAATATTAAAATTATTTTTCCCAATAAAGAGAATACAAAGATCCTGCCCAAAGAATAGTAGCCCGCACAAACCTGAGATTGGTATGAGATGCAAATCTCCTAAATGTAGATCTTGGCATTCATGAGCTTTCCTATAAGCATCTGGAACGTTTTGAGAAATGTTAGATAGGGCATCAAACATACCTCCACTCCCCCAATTACCGGAATTGTCAACACAACTGCAAAAAAGCACAACAGCAAGATTTAATCGAACACTTTTATGTACATAACTGAAAACTGGACTCAAACAAATTATTATATTTTCCATTCCACTAGTTGAAAAGCAGAAGTATGTGAACATATTTCGTTGCAATTCATTGATTTGTTACATCTCTTAATCTGTAAACAAGTATTCTCAGTTTTTTGGACTTTTTGTACAGTTGTTTCAAACAAACATCTTTTTGAAATATTTGATTAAATTGTATACTTCCAATAAATATTTGGCCAACTGATCATCCATAAACAGAAAAGTGCAACATAAACATTTTTATTACAGAATTCATTCTGCACAAAATGTCTCTAGAGGGGACAACCACTAACTGTTTAACCCTTTCATTCATAACATGATCACATAGCACTTGTTGAATAACACAGGTATAATTAATATTAGTATATTACTAGTCTATGCAAATGGTTTTCTCCAGCCATTGTAACCATACAGCTCATGCTTCTCGGAACTTATATATAGATATGTATCTTGAGTTGTAAGATATAGTTTTGTAGCTGGAATCAGATCCACCAGTAACGGAATTTTCTCTATGTTGTTGGCATTCTTTATGATATGTATTCTAGTCTCTATGTAAATGTGTTCTTACTCTTAAACACACATGTACCCTTAATTATGTTTACAACATTACTTAAACATTTGTTCAAAATCCACGACCTTCAGTGCATCATACTAAGTCCTAATCATCCTTATTTGTCTAGTTAGAACAGTTGTTCAGTTAAATAAATTCCAAGCTAAGAACATTGATCCGATAGTGTAGTTAAAGGACCCTAGAAGTAATTATAAAAACATGTCCCATGCACACTTGTTCTGTCAATTCACAAAACATGAACTCAAAATTACAACTCGGAGTCCAAAATTCTTTTTCAAGATGCTCTGGAAAACTGTTGTATTTTAATATCCATTTCCTATGGGGAAGTTTAGGGTAGTCTTCTTAGAAACAGATAAAATCAGAGTTGCTTGGTAGTAATAAGAAATTAAAATCAATCCCATATTTCTTTGACTGAAGCATTATGGAAGTCAATAAAACAACAGCTCAATTCAAGAAAACCCTGCCTGATATATTTTCAGCAGTGCAGGAAAACAATTCAATATGAATGTGCTTCTAATAAATCATATTTGTATCTGAAACCCAACATCCACCTCTGAAAGCTTTACCACCTTCCATATGCTTCACAGATCGAAAACTTTCATTTGTGTAACTGCATTTACAAATATGACATGCATTAAACAAGAAAGTGCCAGAACTTTCTAGAGCAAGCAATCTCACATCACATTCGAAAAGTATTGCAAATGTTTTAAATGGTCTATCTAACAACGAGATTCCATTACCCACTATCTTTTGTGAGGACAAATGAATAAGATGTAACATGGTCTCATGTATATCCTTAGCAGGGATATAGGCCTTTGCAACAAATTTCATGCATTGTGTCACTGGCCCATTTGATCTCCCTTTGCTCTATTCTATGCCAACTAACGGAAAATAAAAGAAAAAAAATTATACAGTCGCTTATTTGAAACAGAATGTTGGCATTTCAAATTGTAATAAGATTTGCTCACATTGCACAAGACAGAGATCAATTGCAAGAGAATGTCAGAAGCTAACAATATCAAGAAAAGCAAGTAAAGACTCGGAAAAGAAAAATGGAGAAAAGAAAATTGCATTAGGATTGCATTAGTCTTCTTTTACCAAAATTCTATTTGGCTAATGAGTGGCTATTAGATGATCGCAAATACCATGGAAACAATCAAACACAACAGGGCTGAAAATTGTTGACATGTGATAAGAACGTAAAGTTGATACAATTGCCACTCAAATAGTATACATATGTTTCAGTGTGTCAAGCTACAATGGCAATAGGGTATTTCAGGGAATCAATCTTATGACCTTGGTCAAGCTTGCACCACGTCAACTGTGTTATGGACGAGACCTGGATTTCACTCCATGATGAAGCCATTAACTGCATCTTAAAGACAACGAAAGACAGCCTTGGGGCAAAGGCCAGAGAAGCATTCGAGCCAAAACACAGAGAAGAAAAACATCTTTTGATATCACATAATCATCCATCATGACATCATGATTGTGCTTGTTTTCACAATTATTAACTTTGATAACACCTACAAGTCAATCCAATAAAACTTAGTCAAAAAGTTTCATATGCATTAAATGAAAATATTGCAATAAGAAACTGTTGACTAGGCTGACTCGGATGACATCAGGAAACTTGTTATGGAATTATATTTATATTTATAGATCATGTGGTGCCACTTAACCAGTCACTTGAGCAGGCAATCTCGAAGACCCAAACACAAATCGCAAGGCGGTAAGGTGGTAAAAGGGCAAAAAATGTTTATTAGTATCAGCCTTGCATTGGCCAATTTTGTACAGCATTGACTTCATGATAGCACTAATTTTTGGAGCACTGCCAGTCTGAAAATTAATTTCTTACTGCATCACCAAATCACAAAAATATTTTTCTGCTAATGGCTGTCTACTACAACATTGACCTCTTTCTATAGTCCAGGCTTCTGTTGCACTGTTCAATTTCTGCAGGGGCGTTGAGTAAATGGCATATTTCTGCTTCAGAAATGACCGCAGGTACTTTTGACTATTTGATGTTGACTTTTCAAGATTAAATGTTAAGTATTGAATATTTATTGTTAAATGTACTTTTGGTGTCCAGTTATGATTTGAAGGTTCTATATTTGTGTCTTTGGACCAAGAATCCCCAAGGTGATGATAGAGAGTATGATATTTGGAAAATAGTCCGGAAGGGATGGCACAATGATAAATGAAGATTTCTCAACCGTCCCATAAGGGATGGTGGTGCTGATTAAGTAACATATATGAGCCAACAATCCTACAAGGGATGGTAATATGATGCATGTGATATTTAGCTAACAAAGATTTATGGGTCAGTGACAAACTAAACCGACAAACCTGCAAGAGATGGTAGCAAGAACTGAATACGAATGAGTGTAGTCTAATGAAAAGTACATTATATAATTATTGATTTACATTAAAAGCATGTTCCACTGAGTCCCCTTTTGGAGGGGTGTGCAAAAGGGTGAACGCGAAAGCGGACAGCTGGAAGTATCCTGAAAATCCTAAGTAAAAAGGGAATGGCAAGAGGACAGCTGTACTAAAAAAAGAAAAAAACTAAATAAAAATTAATCCTAAATATAACAACATCCAAATTTGGAAGTCATTTATTTTCTCATTAATAATAGCAGCCAGATTGTCAAAACAGAATACTCATACTACATCATAGTGTCACACAAAAAATACAACTACTGAATATTTAAAAGCTACATCACAGTACGCACTATAAATAGAATGCTTTCACTGTAAGTTGTTTTTATTATTTATTTCCTGAGACAAATCTATACGATAGAAGGTCTGGGGGATGTCCCGTTCCTTGGGGGGTGCAACCCATGGAACAAAACATTAGAATGAAATTTTGCATTAAGGTTGGGGGATGGAGACGAAGTCGGTTGGAGTCCCAAATTTTATGTCTTATGGTGATGGATGTCAAGAGAACCCAACCATTGGACATTGTTTGCTGATGGCCTCCATGCACTTCAGATCAACTATTCTTGGTCAATGAGTTGTGTAATGCGCAAGTCCTTAGCTTGTGGCCTCATATTTCACCATTGCATGCATACAAGTGGGATGATCTCTAACATTGTTTCTAAAACATAGACAATCAGGTATAGGGACTCTTGGAGAACATATAACAACATCATCAAAGACTTTGTTATGACAACATTAATCACCAACTTGAACCTCACAAAAATATCAATTTGAGAGGAAAATTTTGGAAACCATGTCGCCATTAACTGATAATTGCAGACCCAATAATACGTTCACCTAACTTCATTAAATGCATCTTCATTGGACTTCTCTCTCCTTTGACCTACACTACCTTTGAGTACACAAAAAGGGGACATAGAGTTAAGACTCCCCAACAAATGTCCGCATTGGCATCGACAACCATCAGACTATTGATCAATACATTTGCAACCTATTTTGATCCTTCACTAAATGAATTTTTGTTGCATTTTACTATAAGAATGTTGCTTGACTTTGTTCTTTGTGTTCACGAAGGAAATCTAATATGCTGACCCATTTGACTACTGTGCATTGAAATGTTGAGTAGTTTAACTATTATAGTTGTATTGATTAGAAAACCTTATTTTTTATTGGAAAAATCTGCTACCATCCAAGAAAAATACAAGGTATATGTACATCCTAGTATTTGATCAATCTGACAATCGTTCTTAATTGCAATTGATGGTGAGCAATAGTTGTACTTGAATGCATATGATGAATTTTACTAAGACAATTGTAATGTCTTTTTTGGTATAAACTTGCACAAGTCCTTAGCCTTGAATTGTTCCTAAAAAGGCTAAGGGAAGGAAAAAAAAAGGGACATTTGAGGACTTTTAAAGCATTTAATAGAAAAGCACTTTATGATCTAATTTCCACTTAAGTTGGGGCCTTTTTGAGGGTCATGGTCACTTAAGACCTAAAGTGTTTTTATAAGGACGCTTTTTATAATATCTTTTTTTTAAATAAAAAAAGTAAACTCTCCCTCCTTATTTTGGGTGCCACACTTGGAAGAGGGATATAAAAAGTAAGGAAAGGCTCATTAGAAAAGGTTATGCATTTTGATGATTGAAATTGTTGATCAAATATGTCAAGCTTGTTCACCACAACTTGAGGACGAAAATCTTCAAGTGTGACAAAGGTTTGGAGACAAAAACCTCCATTCCTACATTCAAGGCAGCTCTATTCAAGGGTTGTAATTATGCTTCAGATTTGCATGGTTGCATGCAATTGGACTTACAAAAGTGTTTTTTGGACACCACCTTGTACAGAAGATTGACGAACACCTTTGGAGGCTTCATGATTGCATTTGTTCAGGTAAAAGAGGTGGACGAAATTGATTGGAGAGCTTGGGTTGGTCTAGAAACCCATCCCTAGGGTGGCAACTTGCTCTGGAGGAGTGGTGAACCCTCTCAAGAGGGTTAATTGGCTTCGGAACCCTCTTCTAGGGTTTAGAGGTATTTTTAGCAACTTATTCCAGCTTGGCGAATTGTTTGAGGGTTGATTTGCACATGATTTAGGGTGATTTTGTGCCCTACATAATATTCTGAATTTATTATATTATTTCTGTAGTAAACTAAGGTTTTGAGAATTTTGGGACAGCTTTTGGTGGGCTCCCCATGATAAAAAAAATCTGATTATAATTTTGTTTGATAGCTACTATTTTTGCGATCATTTTGAGCTATCACTTGCATTGAAAATCCAAGTATTGTAGAAGTTGTGAATTTATAAAATTTTGCTATAATTTTGTAATAATAAATTCCAGAATTCAGAGTTTCAACTTTTGAGTAAATATTTTGACTTCTAAAATTAGTGGTGGCAATATAAAGCTCAGTTCATATTTTTTTGAGGGATAGAAGTATCAAATCGAATTTTTACCCAAATCGCCTAAGGGTTTGGTGGAGAAAATTGTTGAATATTGCTTCATTTTTTGAAGTGTGTTATTGGCTGAATTTGTATTTTCAAATTCCTAGAAGAAAGGATTTTTGGGTTAAGCAGGGCTTGTTGGAAAACCCCAACTTTGTCTAATTGTCCCATTTGGGGACATTACAGTGGTATCAAAGCCATATCTTGGCTATATGTGGGATTCAAGGTTTATTCAAACAGTGACATGGACAAGGGTTGGATTGAAAATCTTACGCAAGCCCAAGATAATGGGAATCAGCGCCTCAAGGTGAAGGACCAGCGTTTAGTTCGTTGAGATTTAATGGAAGATTATGATGAGTACTTGACACTTGCACCATAGTACAAAAAGGAAAGGAGCTTCAAGTATTGGCTAGGTTTGAGATATGGCAAAGGGCACCATGAGCACATAGCTATGCATGATGACTTTGGGAAGATAGTTCTAATTTTTTATGGTGATCCAGGGATTCCGATGAGAGCTTGGAGGGACAAGGTGGGTAAATACCTTGATTTGAGGCCTAAGGGTAAAAGGGAAGCCCTAATTTTTGTCATCCAACATTTGGTGGGGGAAGCCCTATTTTTTGTCATCCAACATTTGGTGGGGCTACCCATGAATGTTGGTGTCATGGATGGAAAACACAAAGGCATAACATCATTGGTACACATAAGGAGTTTTTTGAGAGAATCGTTGATGAGTTTGGTAAGAAAGTGGAGCCATCAAAACCAAGACCACTAAGGGCACCAAACATGGAGTTTCAATTGGATAAAAGGCAGCCCTTACAACAATTAACTGAGCCTAGTTTACAACCATACAAGGGGCAGCCACTCCATAAGTTTGTTGGGCACCAAAATTCAATGGATTATGGTCCTCTTGTAATGGGTGATCAGCTAGAAATTAAATCAGAAAATTCAGGAAAATTGAAGGCATGTAAGGCTGAATTCGAAGGGCAGCCACCAAGTGAAGGGCCTTGGAAGTTTGGACACCAAAATTCAGTCAATTGTGGGCCTATTATGATAGACAATCTGCTGGGAATAAAATTAGAAAATTCAGAATAAATAAGGGCTATAAAACTAGCGTTGAAGGGCAGCCACCAAGGGAAGGACATTTGAAATTTGAATACCAAAATTCAGTCAATTGTGGGCCTCTTATGATGGGCAATCAGCTGGAATTAAAATCAGAAAATTTATAAAAATTGAAGGCATGTATAATAGAAGTTGAAGGGCAGCCACTAAGGGAAGGGCATTTAAAAAATTCGGAGCAAAAATCAAAAGTTTTGGAGCAGCCAAGAACTAATTGTCAGACATATAAAGAGAAACCAATGATTGAATTTTCTAAACCACAAGAACCAAAAATTCAAGGGCAGCCAAATGAAAATGTTCAAAAAAATTATAAACAAGAGTTGCAAGTAAAGACAAAGAGGTGGTTGAACCAAGAGAAGTAATCTCAAAGTACATCATGGACAAAGGATCAAGTGGGGCAGCCACTTGTAATAAGGATCATACCAAGAAAAGAGACAAGCGGGAGGGCATGTTAAAAGGCATGCAAACACATCACAAAATTGGTAAGCATCACCATTCATTTGATACATTTCATATGCTACATATAATCGTTGTGTTTAGAAGGAAAATGCAAGAGGAAGGGATCCAACCAATGGCAAGGCTTGAGGTATGTATTGTTGTTGGTAAATTGACTACAATAATTACATTTCCGTTTTTAAGTGACGCGATGCACTACATAAGAAATAATGCATTTTCCTATAATAGTGTGGTAAAAGCTTGCTATGTGGGATCACAAGTTTCAAGTTATGCAAAGTGTGCATTGTCTTTTGGAGAGAAAAGGCAAGCAATTAAGGGTTGTTACAGTCCTTATACATCCCTTGTCTATGGTGTTTTAAGAGGATGTGCCAAGGGAAAAACTTGGCTAGACATGAAAACGGTAAAAGGTGACAAATGCTGACCCATGGGTCATTGCAAGAGCTGTTGATAATCATTTGACAACTGTTTTTTGCCTTTCCAGCTTGTCTCATTCATGATTTTTAATGTACATGTCATGCATGGATCTCAAGGAGGTAAGCATCACACCCTCCAACATCAAGAGGGTGGTTCAAAGATACATAAATGAATTCCAAGCCACCATAAGGGAAAGGAAAAAGGAAAGAGGAAGTTGTTGCATTCATATCGGAAGCAATAAGAAAATACCTCTTGGTTTTCAAGTAAGAAAAAGTTGCAAAGAAGGACCAAGGCAACAAGGAATGATGTACCTTATAGTTATAAACTTATAGATTGACAATTGGATCAAAAGGGTGTTATTAAACACCAATGTTTTTCCTAACTTACTTGTTTCATGTGTAGGTTTATTTTGGTGATCCTTTGCAAAGAGCAATGCAAGGAATAATTTGGCTTCCATACATGGGCAACCACTTGGAAATGATGATATGGACACAGAAGAAGATTTAAGATTCATCATAGATTGGGCAAAGGCTCAAATCATGAGCAGCAGTTGGCAAGGTGAATTGGTGAAGAGAAATTTGTCTTTTTCCTTTCCAAAAAATTCAAAAAATTGTTGGCAACAATCTTGGCCATTGACCCCGCAAAAATGGCACATTGTTTGTACATGGCAGCTAACTAAGAGGCTTGAAATTGTTGTTAAAAGGTATAAAAATTTAGCTTCTAAAAATTCTGAGTTGAGCAGTCTATTACAGCCACCCATCCTGCATAAAAAAATTGATTTTGGAAGCATTCTGACACTTACACCAAAGGAAAATGTTGATTGGTGTAATTCTGATTTTGTGCAAGCAGAAAACTCAGTTTCTATGCCACTAGTACAGCCAACAAAGGAGCTTGAAATTGTTGATAATAAGTCTAAAAATTTTATTTCTTAAATTTCTGAGTGGTGTCATTCATTACAGCCACCCAACGTACATTAAAAATTGGTTTTGGAGTTGTTCTTGAATTCAGGAAATAACATCTTTGGAGACTATGATTTGCACAGGAAGGTAAAATTTTATTATTCAAGGCATAGAGGGATGAGTAAGGACAGCGATTTGACATCTTTCAGAGGCCATGATTGTATTGACGGGATGAAAGTATGTGCGACTTCTGAAATTTATTTCTTAGAAAAATCAGATTTAAGAAGGCAAACACAGCCATGTTTAGAGGGGAGAAATTCTGAATTTTATGAAGAGTACGCATATATCAATTCCTGATTGTGTCAACATGAAAAATCAGAGATATGCATGCATGTACAGCCATATTACAAAGGAGGAAAAACTAATTTTGTTAATACAGTCCAGCTCTTGCAAAATCTTAGAAAAATGCATATGTGGGCACCACCTTTGGTGGATGATAGAGGAAGCATATCCACGAAGAAGGTACAGTTATATTTGATAAGTGTTTGGGAGCTATTGATAAGCTTTTGGAGTGTCTTATGCATGCATAGGGTGATTGACAAGGGGGCAGCCTTTTGAAAGGCACATGGGTTGTACAAAGATGCCTATATATGGTGAGTGGTATGTCTTTGAGGCCTCACATCATGATAGGTACCTTGTTGGCTTCATTTTGTACAATTGGATAGTGGTGGCCCAGCATTTGAGAGGTCTTTGCCCACAGGGTAGCAAGGTAATCATATTCTCTCATGTTTCTTGTTGCAACTTTGGGTCACATAACACCTCCTTTGAAGGTATAAAGGAAAAGGGTTTGTCTATCTTCCACTAGGTATTGAAAGGGATGGTTGATTGGGAACATATGGAGCCTTTTGGAGGGCTATGAGAACACCTCTAGCTCTTGGAGGCAGCCCCCAAAACATAGGTACAGCAAGGTAAGGCTTTGGTTTGGAGCTTCCATTTCATGGGAGGCATTGACAAGGAGAGCATGCATAGTGAAGAATGTTGAGGCAGCCCTATGGCTTTTGCAATTGCTTGAAGACAAGCAATTTTGGATAGGGAGGCCTGTAATGTCCCCCATTTTGGTGTAAACTTGCATAAGTCCTTAGCCTTTAACTGTTCCTAAAAAGGCTAAGGGAAGAAAAGAAAAAAAGAACATTTGAGGACTTTCAAAGCATTTAATAAAAAAGCACTTTATGATCTAATTTCCACTTAGGTTGGGGCCTTTTTTAGGGTCATGGTCACTTAAGACCTAAAGTATTTTTATAAGAAAGCTTTTTATAATATCTTTTTTTTAAATAAAAAAGGTAAGCTCTCCCTCCTTATTTTGGGCGCCACACTTGGAGGAGGGATATAAAAGGTAAGGAAAGGCTCATTTGAAAAGGTTATGATGCATTTTGATGATTAAAATTGTTGATCAAGTATGTCGAGCTTGTTCACTACAACTTGAGTACGAAAACCTTCAAGTGTGACAAGGGTTTGGGGACGAAAACCATTCCTACATTCAAGGCAGCTCTGTTCAATGGCTATAATTGTGCTTCAGATTTACATGGTTGCATGCAATTGGACTTACAAATGTGTTTTTGGACACCACCTTGTACAAAAGATTGGCGAACACCTTTGGAGGCTTCATGATTGCATTTGTGCAAGTAAAAGAGGTGGGTGAACTTGATTGGAGAGCTTGGGTTGGTCTAGAAAGCCATCCCTAGGGTGGCGACTTGCTTTGGAGGAGTGGCGACCCTCTCAAGAAGGTTAATTGACTTCGGAACCCTCTTCTAGGGTTTAGAGGTATTTTTAGCAATTCATTCCAGCTTGGCGAATTGTTTAAGGGTTGATTTGCATATGATTTAAGGTGATTTTGTGCCCTAGATAATATTCTGAATTTATTATATTATTTCTGCAGTGAACTAGGGTTTTGAGAATTTCGAGACAGCTTTTGGTGGGCTTCTCGTGATGAGAAAAATTTGATTCTAATTTTTTTTGATAGCTACTATTTTTGTGATCATTTTGAGCTATCACTTGCATTGAAATTCCAAGTATTGTGGAAGTTGTGAATTTATGAAATTTCGCTGTAATTTTGTAATAATAAATTCCAGAATTCGAAGTTTTGAATTTTGAGTGAATATTTTGACTTCTAAAATTAGTGGCTGCAATATAAAGCTCAGTTCAGAGTTTTTGGAGGGTTAAAAGTATCAAATCTAATTTTCGTCCTAATCGCCTAAGTGTTTGGTAGAGAAAATTGTTGAATATTGCTTCAGTTTTCGAAGTGTGTTATTGGCTGAATTTGTATTTTCAAATTCTTTGAAGGAATGGATTTTGGATTAGGTAGGGTTTGTTGGAAAACCCCAACTTTGCCTAATTGTCCCATTTGGGGACATTACAACAATTGAGTTTTTTCTACCATAGATGCTAATTTATATTGAATTATGAAGTCTAGTGTTTTAGTTGAGCTTGTTTGTATCCCCTATAACAAATGTCAAGGTTTAGTTAAGATTGTGCATGTTCCTCGATGCTTGAAGATGGGGTTGAGCTGAGGTTATGCATGCTCCCAAATGATTGATTGACGACACATAGTTGAGATTGCTCATGCTCTCCAATACTTAATGATGGGGATCAATTGAGGTTCATGCTTCCAAATCACTAATTTGATCACAACATTCAATTTAAATTTGTCAGATCTCCAATGATAAACAGTTGGTTTTGATTTAAGTTACTCTTTTACTTGATGCCAATTGTGGGACTCAGATGAGGTTGCACATGCCCCCAATGATGATTTTCGTTATGTTGAGGATACTCATTGGCCATTAAATTGACATTAAATGATTACTGAATTCATTTGAAATGGGATTGTTATTATTTGAGCCAAGAGCGAGAAGATAGAATTGGTCGGAATGTGGTTTGGTGATAGTCATCCTCTGAACTAGATGAATTGGGTTTGACTTGGGTGGTGTGTGCAAGTACTATTGAATTCAACAATTCGTCTTGTAATTTTTTTGTTGTATGTAACTAACCCAATGGAACAATCTATAACAATCAAGGCATAGAAATCAAATGCCCTATACAATGTCATGTTATGTTGCATAACGGAGCAACAACCACATGAAATAGGAGATAAGCAAACAAGTAGACAATATATCAGTCTCGTATTACATTTACTTCATGACTATTAATAAACTTTGAGATAGTGGACATTTCACGTGTTCAACAACCATGGCACCAGCCAACCATAATACAAAAAAAAATGCACTTGTCCAACTACTATGGCAATAACCAACCACAAATGCAAAATATATATATATTTATATATTTTGCATTTGTGGTTGGTTATTGCCCATGGCACCAGCCAACCATAATGCAAAAAAAAAATGCACTTGTCCAACTACTATGGCAATAACCAACCACAAATGCAAAATATATAAATATATATATATATATATATATATATATATATATATATTCACTTGTTCAACAACCATGGCACCAGCCAACCACAATGCAAAAAAAAAATGCACTTGTCCAACTACTATGGCAACAACCAACCACAAATGCAATATATATAATTGCATTTGTGGTTGGTTGTTGCCATAGTAGTTGGACAAGTGCATTTTTTTTTTGCATTGTGGTTGGCTGGTGCCATGGTTGTTGAACAAGTGAAAAAAAAAAATATATATATATATATATATATATATATTGCATTTATGGTTGGTTGTTGCCATAGTAGTTGGACAAGTGCATTTTTTTTTTTGCATTGTGATTGCTTGGTGCCATGGTTGTTGAACAAGTGAAAATATATATATATATTCTTGTAATTTGTGTAGGGTTGCAATGATGCTTTATCATGCTTTCTATGATATACATATAAAGCATGAAAAAGCATCATTGCAACCCTGTACAAACTACAAGAAAATAAATATAAATCATCATCAACTACTCTCAATGCTACAAGGACTGGTTTTCAATATGTCCAACATATGAAGAAATCAATAAATCATGTAATGATGTTCAAAATCATTAACCCAGATGTGGATGATGTCACATGTCCCTTCTTTGCAACAAGATATGAAGTGATGGGAATTATTTTGATTTGATTCAACCTTTGTGTCAAAGAGTTAAAATTTAACGGTTTGATCTCTTGAGTGGAATCCTTGTACAACTTTAGGAGTTTCCAATAGACGTCAAGGGAAATAAGATGAGAGGCCTAGTCGAGTTGAAATGCGTTGTTTTCAATTTATTTGATGATGTAGTGAGAATATTGTAATCACTTGTCCCTTTTTATTGGGTCATTTTGACTCCAAGCACAACCAAACCACCTCTCCAACATTGAACTAATGAATTTTTGTGATCTACCAACTCTTTCTAATTGGCTTTAGTCCTTCGGAGGATGAGACGAACTTTTGTGCAAAGCCGATTGAGTGAGTCTCCGGAGCATCAAATTTATCAAATAAATTTAGGCACATCAAGTTATCACAAGAGGTAAAGGAAATGGTAATTCATGTAATGAGACTCACTAAAACACAAGAAGTTTTGTAATGTTAGCTAGTCTCACGGCTGAATGGATTATATCTAGCAAGACTCGCCTAGATTCACTGGTGAAAGTCAAGTCATGATGACTCCTGTGATTACTTGTTGAGTTTATTAAATATATTACTTTAATAAGACTTAACTAATCTTATATTAGTTAGTGTCTAACTATTGTAATTGTCAACCACCTCGACTATTGTAACTTGTTTGGCATTAATAAATGGAGGATGCACGTGGAGCTAATCGTGTGCCTTCCAGTTTCTCTTCATTCATTCAACATTCATTCTTGCTTACATTGGTATCAGAGCCACTCGTTCAGAGAAGCCTTATCGGGTACAACAAACAACACACAAAGTTCGAGGAAACCCTGATTCAAGAGTACGAACTGAGAAGAGAAGGTTCGCAATGAAGAGGTCATAGTAGTTGAAAGAAGTCACAAAGAACATGTCATGTCTCCTTTTTCAAATAAAGTTAATATTTTAAGTTGTCTAAGCGACTTACTTTTTATTTTATTAAAAATAAATGACAACTTAATATTACATTATTAATAGAAATAAAAGAAAATTGCGATAAAAAGGAAAAGTGAAAATAAAATAAAAGGGTAAAAGTGAAAAGTAAAACCCTGAACCTAAAAGTATAACTCTAACCCTTAAAGTGACAATTGAGTCTATATATTGAGAGTCCTCATTGTAAATCATTCAATTTTTATTATAATATTTATCAATTAATTTGAATCTTCTAGTTCATCAGTTTTCGGCATAAGGACGAAAACTGTCACCATTCGCATTTAGATTTGAGGATGAAAACACTCTAAACCTTTGAGATAATTTCATCTAGAAATTACAAGTGTGCTACATTGAAATCTTCAACTATCAATTCAACATAAAACTAGGGTTTCAAATTTGTGTAAAAATAAGATCACAACTCACAATAGCGTTTCAGCTGCCCAGTACAGAGGACGCAGCTAATAGTAGAGTTTATGGAGCTACCCAGGGGATCACAAGGGTTTCATAAAATATTCTTTACCCTTTTAAAGATCAATATTTACATAAATAAGAACAGTGAATAAATTCCAACATTTTAGCGAGTAGCACACTTCCCTTCCAATAGCAAGTATAAGGTTGGAATTTCATAAATTATTGTTAGCATTCCTTTGTAATATGATTTTGGTAATAAACGCATTTTGTAAAAAGATTAAAGAAATGAAATAACGCTGATACTTATAAAATTACAATTTTGTTATATCTTTGAAAGAAATTGTAGAATCATTTATTTAATTGCCAATGTAGAAAACAAGGGTTTACGTAATATCTGGAGTTGTTCAAATTTGTCCAGAAAGGGACATTACAATGGTACCAACGCTGGTAATCTTGTCAGCTTGTTGGGAAGAATTTATATTTTGCAGATATTATCTAATGCATAGCCTTTGAATCATGGAGTTAGTAAGTAAAGATGTGATCCAGGCAATAATTCAGATGACAATTCGGGCGATGGGTCCACCCCAATTAATGACGAAACTTTCGGGAGCCATAACTTTTGCACCATAGCTCCAATTGACTCATCGTTTGAACCGTTGGAAAGCTAATAATGAGGGGAACGTCGTGAGATGGCATAGAGCTCCGCTCGATGAAGTTTGACCCCCCAAAACCCAACGGAAGTGTCCCAAATTTTAATTTTAATAGTGTAGTCTAAAAATAGTAAGTTTCTAAAAATACTAATTCCTCGAATTCTGTATTGTTGTAAATCGTGAAAGTCAAACCAATTCATCTCCCTCGAGATTGGTAACCTTCCACATCCTCCCCACACCTTCAAAACATGTATAAATGAAGATGTAACCTGAAAAGGAAATCAGACATCTCTTCTCATAGATAAGCATATGTTTGGATTGTTTTGTTCTTGTTTCTTGAATTATCTTTCAACCAAAGCTTTCGGGTTTTGGATCAAGATGATTTGGGAATTAAGCTTTAAAAAGTAGGGAAGAAACTTGAGCAGCCACCTCATTTAATAAATGTTTTATTAAATATTTTGGAGGAAGAGGCAAAATGTTTGTCCATGATAAAACAAATTTTGAGTCTGTTATGGGCAGTGAATCCATCGACGACTCATTTGGCTAAGCCCAATCTTTTGAGATACCCAAATCCAAACGTAAGAGTTGTAGTTATCATTTGTATTAGTGAAATTACAAGAATAACAGCTCCTGAAAAGCCATACAACAACACCACCGTGAGGAAAATATTCCAGTTGATTGTGGAAAGCTTTTGAGGTATGGTTAAAATCAAAAGTCCTTATTTTGCTAAGAGGGTTATAATTTTAGAAACTATTGCAAAAATCAAATCTTGTGTTGTGATCCTAGATCTTGAATGTGATCTTATTCTCCAAATGTTCAAATGTTTCTTTGCTCTTATTCATAAGAATCATTCAAAAAATATTGTTGCCTCGATGAAAACAATTATGGCATTGATTATGAATGAGTGACGATATTTTCTAGCCACTCCTATAAATTTTATTGACTAATGTGAGAAAGGATGTGTGGGAAGTTTCACCAGTAGCACAAGCACTGACTAAAAGTGTAGTTAATCAATGTGAATAAAAGTTGAAACCATACTTAACAACAAAAATGATAGTTGAACTGAACAAGAACTCTCAGAAAGATAGCAGCAAAAATGATCTTAGACGACGAAAACTATGCTTCTCATACAAAGAACCTTGGGAGGCAAGCCACAATTGTGTAGGCAAAGGACATGTAGAAGTGTTGCCAGATGAAGAACAAGAAAAAGTGTGATGCAACAATATCTCAAACAGTTGAGGAAGTAGAAATTGATGAGCAATCAATAACCTCGAAGTTCGTTGAATTACAATAGTTCAGCCAAGAGCAATCAAAGAAAGTAGAGTGGAAGATTGAAGAGCTACAACTGTTAATAACAGAAGAGAGAGGTGCAAGTCCTAACAAAGTTGGATAATACGAAAAGGCTAATTGAAGATCTAACCCTTAAGTTTGGAGAGCGCTCAAACTGCGACATAGAACAACATTATAAGTGAGGTAATGTTGCTAGTACTAAGCATACAATCATTCTTGCAAACTTGCATATAGTAAAGAGTACACTGGAAACAATGAAATCAGAATGTGTGATTAAGGATAGGGATATGGTCATTGGAATTGCAGAAGAGGCCTTAACTGCATCTGAGGAGATGCAGGAAAGGGTTGATGCCTTCACTATGAAGTTTGGCTTAGTCTCTTCTTTACTTCATAAAACAGAAGAACCACAAATTGTTGCAACAGTTTTCAATGAGATGAATGAAGAGAACATTTTCTATGAAGAACAATTTTCAGGGAAGCCAAAAGATGCAAATTCAGAGTTGAGCATAATTGAGATAGTTGGAGAAGCATCACAAGGAGAAATGAAAGAAACAAAAAGATTGGTTTGAAATCTTGGTATTTGCAAGACGGTTCAGGTATTGCTTGAAGACAAGCAATCTTTGGGAAAGGTTGACTGTTGATCCAGACAACAATTCAAACGACAATTCAGGTGACGGGTCCACCCTAATTGATGATAGAACTTCTGAGAGCCATTACTTTTGCACCGTAGCTCCAATTGACTCACCGTTTGAACTGTTAGAAAGCTAAAAATGAGGAGAATGCGGTGAGATGGCATGGAGCTCTGCTTGATGGATTTTGACCCCTGAAAACCCAATGGAAGTGCCCCAAATTTCAATTTTAGTAATGCAGTCTAAAAATAGTAAGTTTCTAAAAATAGTAAATTCTCAAATTTTGTATTGTTGTAAATCGTGGAAGTCGAACCACTTAATCTCCCTCGAAATTGGTGACCTTCCACATCCTCCTCACACCTTCAAAACATCTATAAATGAAGATGTAACCCGAAATGAAAATCAGACATCTCTTCTCAGAGATAGGCATATGTTTGGGTCTGCAAATTTGATCAATAAAATATCTCTTCTCAGAGATAGCATTATTTGAATTGTGTTGTTCTTGATTCTTGATTTATCTTTCCAACAAAGTTTTTGAGCTTTGGATCAGTGGTATCAGAGCGGTTTGTCTTTAGAATGTATGATCCCGAGGACGAGGTCAGATTATAGGAAGCTTGGGTGGAAAATAGAACCAACAGACTATCCACCTATTCGCTCCAAACGACTTCAAATGGCGGACAACATCAAGACATTGGATCCTTTCAAGGAAATGGTGAATGAAGCCCACCAACAGCAGCAAACGCAGATGCTACAACAATTCGCTCAAATTCTCCAACAAATCTCGATGGAAAATTTTGGCTCCTCATCTACACCCCCACATCCTTTCAGTGCCCCAACACCCTTCAAAGTTCAGGTGAATTTTGATATCCCTACATTTGAAGGCAAAATCAATGCTAATGCAATAAAAAATTGGTTGGATCAATTGTCATCTTATTTTTCTTTAAATAAATTCATCGATAAAGAGAAGATCACCTTTGCTCTTTTGAAAGCATCATTGCATGTCAAAAATTGGTGGAAAGTGTACAAAAGAGATTCAGTGCAGATGATATTGGCCTTGAGGCGGAACCTACCTGGGATGATTTCATAGAAGTTGTAAAGGAAGAATACTACCCCATTGGAGCATATGACAATCTGTATATAGAGTGACAACAACTTCGCCAAGGTAAGGAACAATCTGTTCAAAATTATACTGACATTTTTCATTCTCTATCTGCAAGATTGAGCATCCAAGAAAGTGAAACACAAGGTTCTCAAATATTATGGTGAACTACAATGGTACATACAGAGAAAAATGGAACTCTTCAATTTGGAAACCACTGGTGAGGTGTACAATTTCGCAATGAAGATTGAGCAGAAGCATGGAAGAATGACTATGAAGAGTTAGCCTTCAAAATGAAAAAGTGATAAAGGTCAAACACGAAGCCAAAATTGGAAGCAAAAGGAAGGAAAAACTGGGAAGTGGTGTGATTATCACAAATCTGGAACTCACTCCAAAGAAGAATGTCGAGCCATCAAGTCCCTGCTTTCTGAGTCACAATCCTCAACATCTACTGCTCTGCCTCATATAGACCCTGCAGTTGAAGAGGTTGAAGAAAAAATTGTAGATGATGAGTCCGAAGCCATTGTTGTTTCATCACAGACCCACGAGGAGAGACTAGACGACAAGGAAAGGTTGTTTCACTCTAAGTTATGGGTGAAAGGTAAGCCTTTGCATTTCATTCTTGATAGTGGAAGTCAAAAGAATTTAATCTCTGCTAATGTTGTGAAAAGCCTAAATCTGTCCATGAAACCTCACCCAAAGCCATACAATATTGGATGGTTGAGTCCAGGGAGAAACCTCCGTGTCACCCACCAATGTCTTCTCTCATATGCAATAAAACCTTTCCAAGATGAGGTTTTATGTGATGTGGTCAATCTAGATGTTTGTGATGTGTTCTTTGGTCAGCCATTCATGTATGATCGACATGGCATCTATGAATCAAGAACTTGAAGGATCACTCTCACTCTTGGAACACGGCGCTACAGGGTACCAGAGATACCACCTTCTACATCTATCTCTCTGATTAGTGCCAAGAAATTTGTTCTCATGGTGGTCAAGCCACAAGAATCCAAAAGGGCCGATGTTGCAGGCCTGACTACACAAACAACACAACAAAAGCAAATAGATACCAAGCTGAAGAAGTTCATGACCTTCCATCCACAGACTGATGGTCAGACAAAAATGGTGAACAATTGGGCCCTGCATAGTTTCATAAATCACAGTCCATTCCAAGTACACATTTGGAATCAAATCGAAATACATCTGCCACAGTTGATGACAAATCTTGATGCAATGGAGACCATTGTTTCTCAAGGAGGCAGGAATGATCCGGGCAACAATTCAGGTGATGGGTCCACCCCAATTGATGACAAAACTTCCGGGAGCCATAACTTTTGCACCGTAGCTCCAATTGACTCACCGTTTGAACCGTTGGAAAGCTAAGAATGAGGAGAATGCGGTGAGATGGCATGGAGCTCCGCTCGATGGATTCTAACCCTTAAAAACCCAATGGAAGTGCCCCAAATTTCAATTTTAGTAGTGCAGTCTAAAAATAGTAAGTTTCTAAAAATAGTTGAAATATATTTTGGATTAGTCTGTTGTCCCATTGATTTATGTGTCAATCAAGCAAACTATCTTTTTCTATTGCATTAAATTCTGAATCAAAAAATTGTAGATTTCTAGGTCAACAAACAGTACTTTTCCTATTACATTAAAATTGAAATTGTACTTTCCCCTTTTTATTGTTTTCCTCGTGAAAAATAGCCAACATACAAACCCTGGTTTTGCCAGAAACACAAAAGTTAACTAGCCAAAACTACAATGTTTGGAGTCATAAGATTTTGACAATCACAGAATATCGTGATTGTGACAAAATCATTTTTAACACAAAAGCAAGACCAACAACAAACTTTGTTGATTATGACAAACCTTATATGGAGGCCTTGTTATTGAAACTCTTATGTAAGATGTCATGATTCTTGAAGCCCAGAATACCACTAAGGCAAGTATGCTATGGACCAATCTAAAGAACAAATATCGAACTTCGGATAAAAGTAGCACCTTGTATCTAATAAATATGTTTTTCTCTACAGAGATGAACAAGGGTGGGTCTTTGTCAAAACCCCTGCTTTGGATGAAAGATATTTGGGACCGACTGTCAACCATCATCAAAAAGGAGGATGATGATGACATTGTGGCATTGGTTCTGAACAGTTTGACGTCTTCCTATGAATTTTTCGTGGAGGCTCTACACCTAATGACGAAAAGTAACAACCTGATGTTTGATCAAGTTAGTACTTATTTGCTGCAAAAAGAATGCAGGTAGAGACATTTCAGTGAGTCTAGCTCTAGCCAAATAAAAAGTGCACTAGCTGCCTAGTCGAAAGGGAAGTGGAAAATAAATCCAGAAGCATCTACATCTACTTCCAAATCTAAGGTAAGTTTTTATTATTGTCATAAGTTGGGCATGTCAAAAGAGATTGCCAAACCCAACAATATGATCTTTCACATAACAGTCGAAGTTGAGTTTGAAGAAGAATATGCTCAAATGAAAGTACTACCAATTGTTAATTCTTTGATTCTGGCACATCCAGACATTTCACGTGTTGCAAGGACTAGTATGTTAACTTTCATACAAAAGCAAATTTTTCGTTTCAGTTTCATTAAGTGATGCAATATCACATGTTATGGAAGGGATAGGAGATATACACATTGTATTGAATAATGTTGCAAAATTCATAGTCAATAATGATACGTATGTCCCTAAAATGAATAAAAAATCTCTTAAATCTCACATTTATTAGTCAATTAATTGAAATCCCTCACATTTCAGTTAATTTCTCTGGGAAGAAATGTATCGTGTTTGATATAAAACATGAAAGAGTCGTAGCTCTAGGCATTGGGCAAAATGGCTTGTATCAGCGTGTTGATCCTACCACTATCAATTTTACATGCATTAATTGTGGAGGATAATACCAATATTGTGTGGCATGAGAGATTTGGACATCTCAACCTTCAGTATTTAGCCAAATTGAGAAGAACAAATATGGTTCTTGGTTTGCCTTCTATCCGAAAAAAACAGGATATATGTATAGGCTGTTTGGCTAGCAAACAAAAGTGGAAACCATTTTCCACCGAAGGTGCCCAGTGATCAAAAGGGCTCTTTGGTCTTGTTCATGCAGCTCTTTGCAAGCCACCTTGGAAATCATCTACGGAGCAAGGTATTTTATGTTTTTGGTGGATGACTTCTCCAAAAAGATGTGGATCTACTTCTTGAAAAAGAAGTCTAACCATTTTGTTGACTTTGTGAAGTTCAAAGCATTGGTGGAAAACCAAACAAGTCGGCAGATCAAGACTCCAGGGGTGAATTCACTTCCAAGCAATTTTAGAACTATTGCATCAAGGAAAGAATTCATCAACAGTTGACAGTCCCATACACTCCACAACAAAATGGGGTGGTTGAAAGGTGTAATCACACAATCATGGAGATGGCCCAACCTATGATGCACAGTAGGAGCGTGATGTACAAATACTGGGGAGAAGCAGTAAACACGCCAGTCTATAACCTGAATAGAATTCCTTGCAAAGCTTTGCAGGATGTCACACCTGAGGAAGCATGGTCTAGAATCAAACTTGAGGTAGCACATTTTCATGTTTTTTGTTTTACTGCATATACTTTAGTTCCTAATAAAAAGAGTAAACTAAATTCCAAGGCGCTAGGCTTTTTTTGTTGACTGTAGTCACAAATCCAAGGCCTATAGACTTATTAATGTTTCCACTAACAAGATCATTGTTGGTTGAGATGTTGATGTAAAGGAGAAAATCATTCTTTGTTTGTAACCAGGGAACACTGTCTAAGATACTTGAGGTACTTGAATATAGTGTTGTCATTCCTTTGAAAGATGAGGAATCGAAATCTTTAAGTACTCCGTCACAAATTCCAATACAACAATCCATGCCTGATATTTCACATATTCCACTAGTATATTAGCGATGCCAACCTGCATTGGGTAATGCTTACGCTGATACTCAACCAGTACAAGATTCTTCAGTACATCAGAGGCCTAAGTGGTTTTACTCCACTCTATAGGGTGTGTGCGATGATAAAATTCCTTAATCAGATGCACGGCCTCAAAGGACAGGCAAGATAGTCATCAATTCAACTGAGGAACATGTTCATTTTGCTCTTGCTTCTGATCTTTTCACAATATCAAAACCATAGAACTAGAATTATTTTGAATCACAACCAAACTTAAATGGAAGACTACCATGCAATCATAATATGATGCCTTGATGACGAACCATATCTGGAAATTGGTGGAGTTACCTCTAGGTAAACAACCCATTGGCTACAAATGGGCGTACAAAATAAAGTGTAAGGTTGATGGTACTTTAGATAAGTACAGAGCCTGTCTTATTGCGAAAGGCTTTTCCCAACTGGAGGGAATAGACTATGAGGAGACTTTTGCTTCTCCTACAAAAATGGTCACATTTTGGTTGCTTCTCTCTATAGTAGCTCAATTTGGATGGAAAATGTTTCATATGGATGTCAAAAGTATTTTCCTAAATGGAACATGGCACAGCGTAAAGATTTTGGGTGCCTGGTAGTGATCATTTGGCTTGCAGATTAATTAAGTCTCTATATGGGCTTAAGCAGGCTCCACAAACCTAGTATATCAAAATTGATCAGCATTTACAAGATTCTAGATTCGGAAGAAGTCTTTTTAACCTGAATCTTCATGTCAAAAGCAATGGTGATGACATTGTGATACTTGTTGTCTATGTTGACGATTTTGCCATCAGAGGTAGTGGGGCCACTGCAATTCAATAAGTGAAATCAGATTTGTGTGGTGCTTTTGATATAACTGATCTAGGCCTCCTACACTATTGCTTAGGTGTAGAATTTTGGGAACATGACCATCTCGTTTTCATTGCTCAGGTCAGGTGTGCCACAACTTTTTTGAAGATCTTTAGAATGACAAATTGCAATCCTACTTCTACACCTATGGAGATAGGGCTAAAGTTGTTAGCTCATGATGATTCATCATTGGTCAATGAATCACTCTACAAACAGTTGGTGGACAGCCTCATATATCTTACATCCACACAACCAAATTTATGTTTTGGTATTAGCTATCTTTCTCAGTTTTGTCTCAATCAAAGCTCACTCATTGGATAGCAACAATGTGTTTTGAGATATGTCAAAGGAACTCTTGACTTTGGCATCCTATACCAAAGAGCAAAAGGTTTCAAATTGACAAGTTATACAGACTCTGATTGGTGAGGATCAATGGATACTCAGAGATCTACCACCAAGTATATGTTTTCCTTTGGTTCAGAAGTTGTTTCATGGCAGATCAAGCTTCAACATACTATAGCTATCTCCTCCACTGAAGTAGAATACAAGGCAGCAGTCAATGCCAATTGCGAAGCAATTTGGCTACGTCGGATTATAGTTGATTTGCAACTTTCTCCTACACCTACTCCACTTTTTTTGTGATAATAAAGGTGTATTGAAGTTAGTGAATAATCATGTCTTTCATGTACACACCAAACATATCGAGATTCGTCATCACTATATTCAACAGTTGGTTGATTCCAATGATATTTCTCTTCACTTTTGTGCTTCTACAGAGCAGCCTGCAAATCTAATGACTAAACCTCTTGGTCCTATTCTATTTGTAAAATTTTGGGGCAAACTTAGTGCTGTTTATGGTTCAGTCATTAAGAGGGGCTATTAAATATATTGCTTTAATATGCTAATGAGACTTAATTGGTCTTCTATTAGTAATGTCTAACTAATGTAAATATCAACCACCTCAACTGATGTAACTTGTTTGGCATTAATAAATGAAGGACGCACATGGAGATCATGTGCCTTCCAATTTCTCTTCATCCATTAAACATTCATAGTTGCTTACAAAATTTTCAAAAACTTGACAAAACCACAATCTAAGGTATAAACCTAAAGCAAGGGTATATATGAAAATGTGATTCTAAATTATTTTTCAGTCAATGTTTATTTTGAGTAGTTTTAAAAAATTGACTGAAACATGACCAAAATGCAATTTAGATATTGCATTTTTTAGGGAGATTTAACTATCTAGGAGTTTTCTTAATACTGAAGTCATCATTTTGATGACTATTTTCCATAAGTAGTCATTTCTCTATGACCTTTTAACTCATGCAAACATTGGTGAATAATCACAAGGCAAGAGGACCCACAAAGCACACAAGCACCTCTAAGCATTTGTTAGTATGGGGAAGAAACATCATTTTTTATAAAATCCACCACTTTGGCCTTTTCAACCTCTAGCCTCTTTCCCAATTGGCAAAGATTTTCGGTGCATGTACTATCTTATCCTACATTGATAATATAAGCTTTGCCAATTGGGAAAGAAGCTACAGGATGAAAAGCCCAAAGCGGTGCATTTTCTATAATAACATCATTCCACCCCCATACTAACAAATGCTTAGAGATACTTGCATGCTTTTTGTATCCCCTTGTCTTGTGATTATCCACCAAATTTTACATGAGTTAAAAGGTTATAGAAATGACTACTTTTAGAAAATAGTCGTCAAAGTGATTACTTGAGCAATAAAAAATCCTCCGACATGGTCAAAGTCCCACAGAAATCAAATATCAAAGTAATACTCACTACGAAAGCTTCCCTAACTTAAAGAAGTTTTCTAGAGTCAAAATGAGATGTTAATTTACAGGACGAAGTTAATGAGGTTTTACATGATTTTCTCAATATTTGTAAGAACAACGGACTCATTAACATTAACTAAGTAATTATAACTTTGTCAAAATTATATGTGAATAAAAAATCATCAAATATTATCAACAAGGTCATGGTTCAATGGTGAGTTTGGAAAAGTGTTCAACTCCAGCTTTGATCTATCCCACCAATGATGTGATTAAAATGAATGTCATTGGGTGCAAGTCCAAGCAACTTTTTTCCCAAAAGATACCCATTAGACCTAGCATCTAAACCAAAAGGAAGACCATCTATGCAGCACAGCCCCTCAATAGGTGTATTCGAGGAGCTTCATATGGTGCTGGAGGGGTCTGGTTTGAACCATGAAGCAACTTGATGAAACTGCTACCTTTTACCACAAAACATGCAGCTATTGCATAATTTGTGCCATCGCTGTTAGAATAATCCCTTCCTTTTGAGCAAATCATTTGCAATGTCCATTCCTTATGTTTATCAACCATTGCATCTGCTGCAACCTTTGTGAATGTGTACAAACATCATTAAATTTTTATATTTTTCAAAGTATATACATTTGTGTGTATGTAATGTATATGTATATGCATATGCACACATACAGGCATATACACATATATAGCTAGATAGATATAAGCCATGCCCCGTATGTTGTCACTTCATATTGGGTGTCTCTCATCAATTCCTTGTTTTATTGGGGTTCTTTCCGTCAGATGGCTAAATGTACTTGTACTTGGATATTATAGTTTGTGCTTTACCCACTTTGGGTTACCCCCTCTCATTATGTTTACGTTGTGTTTGTATTTAGTTACATTTGTAAAGCCTAAAGGTTCTTTTCACCCTAGCATTGTTCTTTTATAACCCCATGATATTTCAAGTTTAATTGACCTACTTTGGTCACTAGTGGACATTAAAATAATTTCTTTATTCCTTTCTTTCTAGACATCCCAAAAACTCATCCCCTGCCCCCATCTCCTGAACGTTGCTTGCAACCTAAGGGAGAAAATAGAATCTTCAAATTAAATAAATGACAATTAAAACCATAAGTCCTGGGACTGTCCTTTTGCTAGATCCTGTTGGAATCATGTGCAGATGCATCAGTCGGTTATCCTTCAGGGGAACCTATGTTGGCGTGCTGTAGTGTTTGGGGGATCCAGATCTATAATTCAGGTTCCTCTTAGGGGCATTTGGCACTGTTTGAGGATTTCAGCTATGTTTATTCTATGGAAGCTCCGATGCAAGTATGTTTTTGTGAATGAGGTTCACTCTTTGTAAGATTTTTGCCTTGTGTGGAAAGAGGAGGTTCGTATGCAGCTGTTGGCAAAGGGGTATCTACTAATCAAGGATGCCAGATTTTTTGATCCTAGTGATCATTCAGATTTATCTCTGTCCTTCTTGCTTTGAGGAAGAGAGAGTATTTTTTATTTATTTTTTTCCTTTGGTATATACCTGGCCTCTGTACAGGTTCTTTTGTAAAGAATTTTTTCGTGAATATATGAAGTATCTTTTAAATAAAACCAAAAAAAAAAATTAAACCATCCTAAGTATATCACAAAAGAAACATTTATATCAAGCACAAGGTAAAATAAAGACAGTCACAATAGCACTCAAAATTTTAACAACACCGAATAAACATTTACAGAACAGTTTTAAATCACTAATTTGGGCCTAAGCTATCATGCAGTGTTCCTTGGATGATTAAGAAGTTGTCTTTGAAAATGGCCTATCTTTTAAACATAAAAGGCATACCTAAAAATTATTGTCGCCTCTTTTGGATGACCTTTTATAGGATTTGTGCAATCTCCAAAAACAAACTGAACATCGCCAGAGTCTGAATTGGCTTCAATGCTCAATCTCTCAGAGATATCTTCAACAGCCAAAGACTTGTATCCAAGAGCTTCCCATTTAGAAAGTTTTTTATCTTCTGTTTTTCTTCTCTTCTCGGCTCTAGCTTCTTCTAATTCATTGTGAAAGGATGCCTTCTTTCTTCCTCTCACATCATTAACCAATTCATCTTTCAATGATCCATCATTCACTTTGTTCATCCATGAATCAAATGCAACTTCATCAGCATTTTTATCAAGGTGTGAATCTGTTTCATTATATTTCCCTGAAGAAACATCATCTCCATTGTAAATGTAAATGGAGTCAACTCCAATCCTCCCTCGAGAATCAATTTTAAACCTTTCGTCATCCATGTTCACAGAACCATGAAGTCGTGTGTCCAACACCTTTTCAGCCATACTTTTCATTTCAGTATAATTGGTTTCATTTGAGGTTTTTTCTACATCTTCTGAAGGGTCAAATTTGTGGAGACCATAAATTATCATCGACCTTAAATCATTGCTTGTTACATCTTCAGATCCATTTCCTCCCAGATCAGAATCATCAGGACCAATAACATTACGAGTCAGTTGTAGTTTTCTTTTTGCCCTGTACATAATAACCTGCCACAAGCCTACTTCAGTTTGCCTACATGCAGAGTCCAAATCATTAAATGTGCCAAATCATTTTATCTTTGAAACTTTGGAAACAACAGTAGAACTGACTTTGGTGGATTCTACAAATCCAATTACCTCTTCAACTGTGTTTTCTGTGACAACGTTTATTGCCAAGACATGATGCAGCTGACCAATGCGATGAGCACGCTGCAATGCTTGTTTGTCAACCTGTGGATTCCAGTCCTGCTCATAAAAAATCACCTGCAATAGACAGACACATCTTGAGGGGTCATTAAAATGTACCAAAATCACACCAACAAGAGCCACCATAAACAAAGAGAACTATTATACAAAAATATAAATCAACTTTAAATCAACCAGTTTAAATTTTTCAGGCCACCTAAAACAAAAATATTTGAATCAATTTAAACTCAAAACACTCCATACAACTAAACTACTATGCGTGATCCAAGTAAATGATAGTTCATATTCACACAGACTCATACAACAAATTCTCACGTAATAATGTACTTGTGTTCACATAAAGTATCTATAGGAATACATGTGATCCTCCTGACCATATTTCCTCACAAATATGCATTTTGTATTGCTGAATGTCCATAAATTATTTTGAATTTTCATGTATAAATTTTGTAATATTTTTATTTTTAAAAATTCATGGATGTATTAAAAAAATTTGTATTTTAGAAGATCCCCATACCCCCGTAGCCTATGTTTTTAAATATGGTTTGTCTATCCCCATCTTTCGTGCCCATACCCTTAAGTGGCTATGTATAATAATAGGTTAATAGATAATCCTCCAACCTACTTTAAGCACTACTCAACCACATTCATCCTACATATTAAGCTTTTAGATGGCTAATTTAATATGTGGATACAGTGTTTGCCTCTTTACCATAGTTTTTATTTAGATATTCCTTTGGTGTCAACAAGGCCTTCGGAATCCCATTAGGTACAATATCTTCCTCATAGCCTGCTTGAAATCCTTCAATGTCATTATAAAAAATAATTGGTCTTAACTTCATTTACAATCATTTTTCCACTAGGCTCAGGATTTTTTTACTTGTGCTCGACAATAATACTAATCGAACTAGCCCACCATCTATTTTATCGATATATAAAAAACATGAAATTAAAATTTTTATTTTGCCATTTTGGATGGAATTGAAAATACAAGAATTTTTGTAATATTAATGAATAGCATACTTTAACAAAACATGCTATAACAGCATATTATTTTACTTTCTGAAACTGAAATTCTTAAGTTTGTATACGCTAGGCTTGAAATTGTCTACCTTGAAACTTCACCTGCCAAACTCATAGATACCCGCACAAATTGCATAACTTACATCAATTAGAGGAGGCACTCTCATGTTTCCTCTTGATAATATATAGGATTTGTTTGATCGCTCAATTTGAATTCAAGACCTTCCTCTTCACTCAGGGTAATGGATTTCTTTTCCCCACTGTGGTACAACAGATATAAAAGTTAAAAACTGTACAAAAGGATAAAACTACAAATGCAAGGGGGATGCCATGCATGTCCTAGCCAAAAGTGATGTAACAATCCTTGCCCAATCTGGTCTTAATTGTCTCAATTTGCTGCCTTGTAATTTTTTCAAACACTTTGTAAGCAAAGTGCTTCTTGCTGGTTTTTGTCACAATTTTGATGATTTGTTTAAATGACAATGGATTAAAGCTTCAAGAAGTTTTAAGAATGACAATGCTGAGTTCTAGATGCAGGTTTCGTTCTTTTCTATGCAATTAGATGAATTCACAAAGCAAACTAATCACTTACAGCGAATGAACATTTAGTCGAACAGTTGGCATGCAACCTACTATCTCAATTCAAATGCTCAAAAGATAACCATAAATGACCAGCAACTTGTGATTCTTAATTGTATTGATGATTTGATACAATGCTCCACTAAACTAGCCAAGACTCTTGGCATAAACAAGAATTACAATTCTATGGTATGCTGGTACGAAGGACATACACCTACAGCTGCAAATATAAACTATACTAAAGGATGGATTGTATGCAATGAACCCTGGTGGGATTGAGACGCCCTTGAGAATAAATGATGGAGCAAGCAATTTCCCAGCGAAAGGATGATCTCTCAAGCCAAATCAAATTTTCCAAGCCAGCAGCCCCTGTTTTGGTCTGATCTCAAATTTAAAATAATATGCACTGAATATGTGCTGCCTCAAGCATCTAATATAATCTCCATGCTCCAAGGAAGTGGACACACCAAGCCAAGCAGAGAATCGATGCAAAATGGAACACCCAAAAGCAAAAACGTCCCTCCTAATGGTGTCCTTGACTGTAAATATCTTATTTTTATATCAGCGTTCTCTACAATGCAATCTACTCTCTTAACCAAGGAAAAATTGATGCCAAGCTATATAGAAACCAACACCAAGGAGTTAGCTATGCAACCTCCACAAATTCACCAAATCGATTTCTCCAAAAAAGACCAATGGCCACAAATTTTGCTCCAATTGAAATGACTGAAATATCACATCCAAAATGCAATCCTTCAAGAGATATTTCACTCCCTTAGTTATGCTATCAATGAGAGTTATCATTCCCAAGGACAAATTGATTCACTGCAAGAAACTCTAGGCTCCACCAGCATACCACAACAAAGACAACATCAAATCGAGATAATTCATAATGGCAGCCCACACCTCGCTTTATACTCTTTTTCATTTGGGAAGCTTCTAAAAACATCATAATATTTTATTATTATTTTTCCCTTTTAATATATTATATTTGCACTTTAATATAAAATAATGAATTATATCATAAAGCACAAATATAACATCATCTTCTAACATGAGGTTTCTCAAAATAGAACATTCTAATAAATCATTAGAAAACCTCCAGAATATGTCGAAACTTCCCCAAAGAAACCGACTCCCAGTTGGGTAACTGCGGAGAGGACCCTCAAACCTTGCCGTACTAGCCTACGAGGGCCACTGATAGGCTAATCATGTTGAAAGTACAATGTCTAACTAGAAGGGGACATTACAAGTGATTTTGAAGAACAAAGACACAAATATTATATGATGATTTGTATTTCAATTACAATTCCATTTCTAACATGTCACCGTGTTCATGAGGTTGTTAATAATTGACAAGGATAAAAGTCGTACAAGCTTCAAGAAAGCAAAACAAATGATGAAATTTGTTGTAGTATTTGTAAATTAGATATAAGAAAAGAATCCATTTTGTATTTCCATAGATGAAAAAATGGCCGGTTAGATATTGAAAGCAAATTATCATTGATTGCATGATAGGTTTTGATTTAAAAAGAGTAACAAAAACAGTTGGGTTCATATCAGAATTTACAAAGATACTTCAAATCTTGTATTGTTAGAATATACAATCAAAAGAATCTAAAACTTCAAACCCACTTACCGTGATAGTCAAGAAATTTTGTTGATATGTATTTAAAGACATGTCTATTATTAACTAATAGATTCTTTCTCACTGAAGTCTGTTGCTTACAAAGTTTAGAGACAGAATCATAACACAGACCAATATCAAATAACTTTCAACACAAAATACCACAAATACTCACAGTATCTGCTGCTATAAGATTTAATCCAACACCACCTGCTCGAGTTGATATTAGGAACACAAATGCTTTGCAACCATCATCGTTGGAGTTCTTAATGTGGTTTGATTCTTGTACTCTTGAAGATTGTCCACTAAAGTTTTGCACTGCTGCAAAACGCTCCTCAGCTCTCACTGAACCATCAAGACGCTCATAAGAATACCTTCGCAGCCCCAAGTAATCCTAGATATATAGAAAAGTAAATATTTCAGAAGATGAGAGACCATAAATATTTCAGAAAATGAGAGACCAAAAATATGTCACTCAATTGTAGATGCAGAATTCACTTATTTCCACATCACTTAAAATAAACAGTGATAGAGATAGCTTTTACATCATAGCTAAGGAGGAAATTTTGATCTCTGAGTCAAATTGTTTTCATAAACAGCCCAGAATCATCTGGCAATAAGGGATTTAAACCTGAAGAATGTCTAGTGTACGAGTCATTTGAGCAAAAATCAGAACACGATGACCATTTGAATGCAGTTTCTGAAGTAGAGCATCCAGAATGAGGAGTTTCCCACTTGCCTGATTTTATAGATATACAAGACAAAGCATATTCTGAGTATGAAAAGCAAACTCCTGAGAAAACTAATTAGCGATTAATTATTAGCATCTATAAATATTAAAAGAAATACTGAGCAGTGAGCACCACTCTATCAATTACTTATTCTAGCAGATCATCGATCCTACCTGAACCAGATGTTCACCTTCTTCAAATGGCTCTGGCTCCACACCACTGAAAAGATAAGGATGGCTACATGCCTTCCGCAACTGTACCAACTGCATTAATATGAACCATAAATAAGATTCAGATTATGAAAAAAATCTAACACACTTGGTTATTCAGCTTGTAAAGTTTTACGAATGACTAGCTATTTTAAGTTTCTCTTCTGCAGACCTGTCCAACTGCACCATAATCCACAAGACACCAATCCTATTTGGATTGTCAAACGAATAAAATTTAATTGATGACCATAACTGAAAACATCCTGTAAATGGACTGCAAATTACGATTAGGTAACCACAACCTGCAAGGGGATATCTAAAGAAAAGCACTCCCCCGGATCCCTACCTGCCAAAAAAAATGAGAAGGGAAAAAGAGAAAGCAGTAAAGATAAACAGAGTTTGCCAAAGAAGAATGAACCCAGAAACCCTGAACACTACGAGCTCAGAAAATACAGCATGATACAATCCAAGTTACAAAAACCACTGTAGGGCCTATGGGATACAAGAGAACCACTAGTCATGAGTATGAATAATGGCCAAAGAGATTGTCAAATCATCAATTACTCGATAGTCCCCATTGCAGAATCCGTTAATGTCATCAAAAGATCGGCTTCAGCTGGCAGAGGCCAAAGAAGATACACTCAGAGATTGCAAATTGCCGTCCCTTCCTATACTCCAAAGTTGAAGATCTACAAAAATTGGTGATGCCGCTACACCTATAGGATCCAAGACTAGTTTTGATGAGATTGTGCATTCTCGTCCATTGCTTATGGGCAGGATTACAGGATATGGCACCCCTACTGCTAGGGTGCATGTAACTGTGCCAGATATGGATACGGGTACGGTGTGGCTCGAATATGGCCTGGATACTGCACCCAGCCATATCCAGAGACGAGACCCTAACTGGGCCATATATGATATGGTACATGGGCCATCCATAGCCCATCTGATTTAAAAGTTCTAAAACAATTAACTTGAAAAAATAACCCTTCAAAATACTAAAAAGCTAACAAAAAACTGCAGACGACCCTCTAAAATTTGTTTTAGCAGCAGCAACCAAGGACATGGAGGTGAATGAGTATTCACTCACTCTTTTTCTTCAAAATTGTAAATTGGCTCTGCTCAACCTGCCATGATTTCATTTGATCTGTTTCGATTGGCCTACCCTACATCATCTTTTTCGTTTCATCTATTTTCCTTTAGCTTGCACAGGCTGCAAATTTATTTTATCGATGGAATGCTCAACTTCCTTCCTTTCCAATGGTCTGGGAGTGTGTAATATGCATGCATTATACGATGTTGTGAATGAAATAAAAAGAAGTATCATTTATATATAATGCATAAAAATTTAAATATAATGTATATATATGCTGTATCCATGTCAAGAGATCTTAAAAGCTAGCCGAATCTGTATCCATATCCATGCAACTCTGCTATATAAATAGTCTCTTGTTATCTATATCAATGGTGACTGAAGTCCCAGCATCCTTGGTGCCACAGCTGGGTGAAATTGGACAAAAGACAGATATTCTCAGCTTGAAAAGTCTAAAAGACTTTTGCAAAGAATAGAACCTAAACGTCAACACCTAGCAAAGAATATAAGCTAAGCACCTCTAATTAAGATACTCAAAGAAAGATCATCCCTATGTAAGTTACACTTTACTGTATTCTTTTAATATCACATCCCAAAAGCAGTCATAGTGAGACTTAGATCACACTCATGTCTTTGCGCACATTGATCTACAGCCCTAGATCCAAGGGCTGCAGTTAGTGAGCCATCACCTTCAAAATATTGTTACAATCATGGCTTCAATGGACCACTCACTCGCCGATTATTTAACACAGGGAGTAATCAAGGCCTAAATGTCTAAGATTTGCATATGTCAGGCTTTTCAGCTAAATCTTTTATATCCATTAACTAGGATGCTCAATTTTGACGGGGCAGTAAATATTAACATGTTTGTAACAACTCTATATATTAAAGCTAATGGATATATACTTCAGTGAATAAGACAGAAACAATGATTAGAGACTACATTGCTGGAAACTCCGATGCACAGGGTCGTTTCTACACTTTTGAACATTCCAGAAATGGAAATGCACCACAAACTCATTTGGAACAACCTGATACCTTCCTGCAAGCATTTCCTGAATCAGAAACTCCATCGGAAAGGTTTCTACCACATTTCCAATTAGTTTCTGAACATTTTGGCCCCTTTCTTCAAAAACATGTGCCCTGTGGATCCCACAACCCAAATTGTAGAAATTTGATTTCAAAAAATGCTTTACAAATGAAAAATCCAAGAAGAAAAAAATAGAGTGAAAAGCATACACAATACTCGCAACAAACTTAGACATGCATATATGTGATAGGAAAGATCCAGTTGTACAGGCTAACTTGTCTATACAACTACCCACAAAAATGTTTCACTGGTACTACATATTGCAATCCTTCTCATATTCCTCTTGAAGGCACAGTTTTGTCAGGATCAAATATTTCTAAGTCATTTACCCACTACACATTTATGGAATAAACACAAAAAGTAAGACATTTGTCAAGTACAAGACCGACATATGTCAGGCTTAGAGAATTTCACCGGTTTCACTAGAAAACCGAATTGATTAAAAAATCATCAATCTGGAAGACATTTCCAAATTGAAATCACAGAAATTTCAAAAATGATGTGGAAAAATAAAATATTTTCCTTCACAGACCTGAATCTTCTATCTCAAAGTGCATTCACACTGAAACATGCATATGATAAACTGTTTTTAAATGTTTAGTATGACAAACTCAAAAGCGCATGCCCTACACAAACAAAACAGTTCTTTTTATGCATTTCTCATCTTCTTTGTTCAATTATGTATTAACTTTTTAATGTTTCTATTTTTTGTACATTTTTTAAGCTAGCCATTGCCTGTTCCTTTCCCCATTTGCAAGGAGTATGGGGGCATGTTTTTCCAAAAGCATTTTCGTTTCAAACTTGTATGCGTTTCCATGTTTCATGCAACTTAGGCTAAAGAGTTTACCAGACCAACTGCTTTGAAGTCCCATAGGCAATCTCCCCAAATGACCTTTGCTATTATCCTTCCCCCTCCTATATATACAGGTAATCTCATTTTGATGACTACCATTACCATTGCACTATGTGAGATCCTAAAGTTTCCTAATCAGCTTATTTATATGCTTATGTAACAACTGTATATATGTATGATGATGGCCTAAAGAGTATGTACATAGTGCTTGTGTGTGTTCTTCTATGTCGCTATGAGTGCAATTGCACACTTGGCATTATTTTATTTGCTATCTTAATTCTCTTCCAGATTGGGAAAAAACAGGTTTCATGAGATTTTACTCTTAGAGAACATGTTTATTGGTGAATCACAACATTGAGATCCCACTAGATGTCTTGGCTGGATACTCGGCCAAAAATGGGCCTTCGCTCATTTAAGAAGCCATAAACTAGTACTGGAGCATATTCTCCGGACACAAACTAGAAAGAAACAAATTATACTTATATTGATGTCCACAAATGACCAACATAGGTCAATGTGGGTAGAAATTAGAGCAAGTTACAATACCTAAAAGGTAACTAAAGGAAAAAGGCACAATAACAACGATTCTAACTAAGGGACCTCAAAACTGGTAAAATTATAAAAAATCATATGGAAGGAAGACCCATTGCCAAAGAAGATCAAAGGAGACAAGTCTAAAGGCCAGAGCTGGCCCTAATCTGTATCAGAATGCAGAGCAAAAGAAAATCCAACATCCTCATTAATCACCAAGAAAGGGTCAATACAAGATCTGATGATGTCCAAAATATCTATGTCCAAACACAAAGAAGATTTATGACATCATCTGATTCATTATAACATGTTTAATACACAAAATTATCATTTATAAAATCACATTTATACTTGGCTCACAGTTAATAATATTAGTGATATCAACAAGTCAAAGACATTCAAATTTTAATCAAAGCCCTTCATTTATCTCTTCTCCAACCTTTGTAAATTTTCCCACACAAAATTATCATTTATAAAATCACATTTATACTTGGCTCACAGTTAATAATATTAGTGATATCAACAAGTCAAAGACATTCAAATTTTAATCAAAGCCCTTCTATTATCTCTTCTCCAACCTTTGTAAATTTTCCCAGTTTTGTAAGGCTAATATACTGACTAGGCTAACCAGAATGACATCAACCTACATGTCGCCTCATTAATTTAAAATTTATGTATTTATATGTCAACTGGGGACCCCAATTGTCCACCAATTTATCTAATCCACCAAATACTTTACAAAGCGCACACAAAATAAAGAAACGAAAATATCACTATGTAGTATCCCCAAATTGCAGCAAACCCTGAACTCTGAATTTTATCACAAAACCCTAACCAAAAATAATATTTTTCTGATTTTTCCAGCGAACCCTAGACAATCAAAAAATCTCACAATTGCTGTAATAAATAATTCCAAACCCTAGCAGCGATTTTATGAATTTTATAATGAATATTAGGGCATCGATTCAACCCAAAAACACCATATTCATAATCAAATATTTATCAGAAATTACAAAATATTGCAGCTGTCATAAATACTATTTTCCCAGAATTTTGGAGCAATAAATGATTGGAAAAATAGTAATAAAACAGTAGAATAAATATGCAATATTCCAAACTGAATTAGCCCTAGAAATTGATAAATCCAATCCCCAAAGGGGGTCGCCCAGCTGCAGAAGTATATTTATTGTGTCCTTATCCACACAACCCTAGGACAAGGGGTATTCAATCCCCCAAAATGTAGCGCAGCCCTGTGATAGGGGTCTTTAAACACACAAACCAGTTCACTGCCCTAGAAATGGTCTCAAACTCTTCTCAAATGGCCTCAAACCAAGTCGCCTTCCTCCTTGACTTAGTCGTCACTCTTGCAATTAATGCATTACACCCTAGGAAGGGTCAAACCATTATTTTCTGTATATGATGATCAATTACAGCCTCTGAAATGAAGCAGCATGCTATGAGAATTTGAGGGTTTCGTCCCTAATCCTTATGAACCTTGAAGGTTTTCATCTCCAAAGCCTTGAGTTAAGCTTTCCGTGCTTAGTCTCCAAATCAATATCCAAACTAGCATACCCCTTTTCCAAATGAGCCCTCAACCTCCTTAAATACCCTTTCCAAAGTGGGGCGCAACACTTGGGGGCGAGTTAGTGTTGACATTTTTTCCCCCATAGGGCAAAATTGTCAACCTTACTATTCGAAAGATGCTCTTATGGTACCAATTTGTCTTGTAAATCAGTTTTGGGGTCCTTAAAAAGACACCTACAGCCATGTAAATTGGTAAAGACACCTACAACCATGCAAATCCCAAGGAGCCATCTACAACCATCATATACAGCAAGGTATCGGCGAAGGAAAGAGCCTACAGCCAAGTAAAGTTTTGGTCATTCAAAGGATTCGAAGGGGCGTTCCTGTTTTCAGATTCGACAATGTCCACCTACAGCGATCCTTAAGGTTAACCTACAACCCTGTAGGTTCGCTTATGAATGAAGGCGAGTGTTTTCTTTCAGACACCTACGGAATACAAGTTTGTTTTTCAGACTTACAATGACTATTCCCAAGTGTTTTCTTTCCAAAGTGTTGTCTTCTCAAAATTTTGTCAAGCTAAGAGATGGACAATTTCCTCGGACTTTTTGTCCGAGGGAAAAAAAAATTCAAAGGACTTGGGAGAATTCCGAGAGAATTTCAAAGGGACAATTTACAAAGTATTCAATTCCTTCGGACTTTTTGTCTGAAGGAATTAAGGAGACAGAAAGTCCCAAGGAATAAGGACACCTACAAAAAACCAAGGTTCCCTACAAAAAGCCCAGATGCCCTACAAAAAACCTGGGTGCCCTACAATTTTTTTGAAAAGCCAATTCCAAGGACAGAAGCCCTTGCGGAGGGCATTTGGTCGGTGGCAAGTCCATTCCAATTTTCCCGAAGGGCACAGAGGAAAGACACAAGCCCTTGCGGAGGGCATTTGGCCGGTGACAGAATAAAGACAAAGGCCAAAAATTCCTTCCGACTTTTTGTCCGAAGGAATTCCTTCGCACAAAAAGTCCGAAGAAAGTCGAGACAAAGAAAAACCCGATGGAAAATAAACAAAGGCAAAGAGAGAAATTGGAGGAAGGATATCCTTCGGACAAAAAGTCCGAAGGGATTCCTTCGAACTTTTTGTCCGAAGGATTAATTCGGGAAAATTGCATAAAAAGAAGTCCGAGAGAATATAGCCCGAGGAAATACAACCAAGGTAAGGCTAGGGAGATAAACAAAAAAGTCCTTACAAAAAAAATTTGTCAAACGAAAATTTCGAAGAAAATCAAAGGGAATAAGCCAAGAAGGAAATCCAAAAGGTCCGCAAAAAGACAAATGTATGCAGAAAATAAAAATCTAAGACCAAGCTAAAGTCAACGAAAAGCCAAGAAATAAAATCTGCAGACAACAAAGACAAGACAGAAATCCGAAGGAAACAAAAGTCTGCAAAACAAAGATGAGTCGACAGGAGATAGTCCAAAGGAAAAAACAAAGAGAAGCATAAAGTCAACGAAAAAGCCAAAAATAAAGGGCTAAGGAGATAGACAAAAAATCCGAGAAAATATAGACTAATATAGACAAAATAAATCAGAAAATAGAATTCCGCCAAAAATAGACAAGCCACGAACAAGGCAGACAACAATAAGAGAAAATACATGCAAGCAAAGGCTATTTTCGATTGACTAGTCAAAGCTTCAGTTGACTGGTTGTTGAAGTCAAGCTCATCTTCGGTCAAACTCATGCTTTCAAACGTTCCAACAGCTTGCTTAAATCTATTTGTGCATCCCTTTCATGCAAAAGACAGTTTCTTCAATCCAAGCAGCTAAAAAGAAGTCTATTTCTGAAGATGGGTGCAACTCTCATGCAAGGAGCGGAATAAGCCAAGCTTGGACTCACCGTCCATTTCCTCTAATGCCAAGGAGCTTCATGCAAGACAAATAGACTTTTTGTAAACGCTGAGTTGGACAGATTTAGCCTCTCTCCTGTTTTTCAAACGCCAACTCTTGGCTGTTGTAATTTTTTATATAAGTTGGCTTTTCAGCCTTGAATTTGATCCCTCTTGGCAAGACCAAACTCTGCCATTGGTGAGTTGTGTAACCTCTTCAATCAATAGGACTCTACTTTCAGATTTCAAGTGCTGGCATAGTGTATATTCATTCAGCAATTTGCATATGTGGTAGATTTTTCTCCCTTTCCAAATTCTGATTCGTACCTAGTTGCTAGCTTATCATATTATGCAGGTCATGTTCAGTGTTCTATGTCTTTTTCTGAAGCTGTAAGTGGATGTTTGGTGGATGCAAAGTGTCTTGTATCAGACTTCTCTCCATCGTTTTCCCTCATGTTTTGGTCATTGGATCGAACCTTCTCATGAAATATTTATGCATAGTAATCAATTGAAATCAAAGGTCTTCTTTTTCCCTTGTTTAATTTAGTGTTCAGGGTTCAAAGTAGAGTGGATCAACCTATTGGTGTATCACCGTTATTTGGTAAGATTTCCCTTTCAAGTTTCTTTCTCCCTTTTCCATGGTAGATTCGCAGCACAAAGTAGAGATCCATTGATACATCATACAGGAACCAGCCTTCTCTGAAGGTTCTTCTCACCATTAAGGCACCCACCCTCTTGAGAAGAGCCCATTGTTTCAACCGGATAGAGGATTGCCCATTTCATGCACGTCTTCGATTCAGAGTGCAGCTCCAAGTTGACAACAATTAGTGTAGTTTAAAAGAGATCATGCATTTTTCTCATTAAGGGTTTAGTTAACCCATGCTCAACAAGTTACTTTTAAGTCATAATTAGAAAAGATATATCAAAAAGTATCTTTTATAACTTAAAAATAGAACCAAAGTTTCCCCTTTGATTTAACCTTCCCTTAGTCGACGGGAAACATCCAGGAATTCGGCTAAGAGTCTTTCCCTGTTCTATGTCCAAAAGAAGGGCATAACACACTGATGTCAACCCTAGAATTGGCCAGAAGCAGACCAGCATTGACTATTTTTATTAACATTGACTGTTGAATGTTGACCATCAAATTTTCAGCCATTTTGTTGTGTTAACCATGTTTATAGAGGTAGTTGCTGCAGCATTGACCTTTGAAATTGCATTGACTTTCTGCAATGTCAATTATTTGAAGCTGCACTGACCATGCCTACAACATTGGGTCAAGTTATAGTTGATAATCACTGGTAGTTAGCAAGGTAATTTCACCCATTAACTTTCTAGTGACTACACTTCATTGGAAAAAGTTAAAGGTTGACTATTGTAATTTCTGGGTGACTGCCATGATCTAGGGTTCATGCCAAGAATCCAGTAAGTTCAAGAAAATCCAACATTCCAATAAAGGAAGATGACAGATTACAAGCCAACAATTCTGAAAAGAAAGATGGCAATGCTGTAAAAATTCTGCAAGCTGACCAAAAATTTTGAGCCAATTGTCCAATAAGGGATAGTGACAAATTATAAGCCAATAGTCTCCATAAGAGATGGCAGCAATGATGACTGAGATCTTAACCATAAGGAATGGTGGCAGATTATAGGGCAACAGTCCTATAAGGGATGGTGGCCAAATTTAGCTAACAATCCCATAAGTGATGGCAGCCATATTCAAGTCAACATTAGTCTATTGGAAGTGAGACAATTAATTTTAATTTCGGAAATCATATTGATTTATACTGTATGTAATGTTGAGTAAGGCTGGGTGATGGGGACAAATTTGGTTGGACTTTCAAGGTGGTGTTACCTTGATTCGATGAAAGTTGGGGATGCTCACCATAAGATAAGCTCTGGTGATGAGTTTCATGCAGTTTAGAATCAATATGTATCATATTTTGGTCATTAAATTGCACATTATGTGTGTAGGTGCTTACACTTGTGGATTTGTAGTGGTCATTATATTCAGGTATTTGATGGGAATGACCATAATAGATCTGATGTTAGAAAGAAAGAAGAAAGAAATCGTATTAATGCCCACAAATGACCAAGACTAGGTCACTGAGACTGAAGGATAAAACCATTAGCAATAGAAAGTTCTAGGTAGACAGAATCCTAGATAAGATAGAGATAAAGATAAGATAAGATAAATATATTAATGTCCAACTAATGACCACAAAAAGTAGATCAAAGGGACTGCAGCTAACAGAAATGTGTCAAGGAAAAACGGGAAACCAAAAAGGTCTCCGAAAACAAGAAAAACAATGCGGAAAGAAATAGTATAAAACATGGCAAAGAATGACCACACTCTTAGCCAAACCACCAAAGGACCCAACCACGCTCAGGCCCAAAAAAAAGGGAGCAAAAGAAAAAGAAATGAGCAATCTCCAAGAATCTGTAAACACCGAGAGCACGAGGATGATCCCTAAGAAAGAAGACCAGGAGGGAACCCATCAAGAGTTTGATCCAACTCTCCTAGCATCCAAGGCCGACAAGAGGAAGCTCCACATAGAAGTCTGCCCTGAAGAAGGGGAGGTATGATGCTTGGTCTATCCTCCAATCCTCTACCTAGAGGGGAAAGTCCTCTATGAAGGGTTGGTGGACCAAAGAAATAAAGTACAAAGACAAAATAGAATAGCATGCCACTAACACAAGTGGCAAAGAAACCAATACAAATACTAATGAGGGGCGAACAAAAGCCCAAAGAGCATGTGCCAATGAGGACTGGGGGCAAATCTCATAAGTCAAGATAAAGTTTGCCGCTCAACCACGAAGATTGAGCAGGAAACTTCATGTTAAAGCATGGACCAGAAAACTAAACCCCCAAATAAGTGTAGGCTGATGTAATCTCAAGAAGTTCCCCTCTATAGAAAAATTGGAATCTGGATAGAGAGCGCTTGGAGATATTAAAGATCATGACCTTAGTTTTACTAAGGTTGACCACCAGTTGTTGGATTTCGCAGAAGCAAGCAAGGGCATCAAGTTGTCGTTGTAAGTTGTTTGCAGAGTGTGAGAGAAGGACATCATCAGCAAAAATGATGATGGCTATAAGCACCTCGTGCAGAAGACAATCATCATCCATACAAGTATCATGCTGAAAAAAACCCTCTAATTCATCAATGTATATGCTGAAAAGGGTTGGTGAGAGAGGACAACCTTGTTTGACCCCAATGGTACTCTTCACAAAGCTAGACAAACCATGAGAGGTATGAAGCTGCCCAATGACTGTCTCATAAAGCCTCCAAGCAACTGTAATCAAAGAATCTAGGATGTCGAAATCTCTCAACTTCTAGAAAAGCAGGTGTCTCGGAACCAAGTCAAAGGCTTTCTTGAAGTCAACAAAAGACCTTGGAAGACATGTGACGAGCTTCTTCAATGATAACTAAGAATTATAGACGTGGTCAATAGTTTGGTAGTCCCTTCTGAAACCCGCCTGCCCCTGAACTCTGATATTATTCCTTTCCAAGTATTCTGACAACTACATGTCTAACATTGTGGCATAAAGTTTAGCAAATGTATGCCCAATCATAATGGTCCTCTAGTTGCTAGGGATAGAGGGATCCCTTGACTTATGAATAGGGTGGATGATGTGTTGGGTCCAACACTAAGGGAACCCTGAAGACACCACCTAATTAAAAATTGTGGCAAGGGGAAAGGCAAGGGAATCTACACCATACTTGATGAACTCAACTTTGAGACCTTCACGATCTGCTGCTTTGCTAGTGCGTAATTTCAAAATAGCTCTCTTGACAGAGCAAGTTGAGAAAATAGAGGAGGATGATGGAGTGGGGACAATGGCAGCAGGATGGGTTGGAACATCATAGAGGGAACCGGCATAGGAAACCCATGCTTCAGGTGTGATGTCAAAAATATTGGTTTTTCACTGGAGAAGAGTATGTCAAAAAGTCTTAGGGGAGTGGTGGAGATCAGCAATGAGTGAAAGCCATCTAGATGCAAGAAAATTTTGTTTCTTACGTCAAAGAAAACAATGGTACTCCCTACGAAGGGTGAATATAGACGTAGGATCATGGGTTGGGGAACCCCAAAGTCTCTAATGAAGGGATTTACACTCATCATACCACTGGTTCATGAGGCAAGTTTTGTGAGGGGTAGGGGACCTAGAGTAATGAATAGTGTGGGGACAAGAATCAAGGGCAACATCCTAGAGGGTGTGACGTATAAATTCATACATCAAGTCAGTGGTGGGAAGAGGGAGGGAGTAAAACCCAAACTTAATAAGGGAGAGACGGGCAACATAATCAATGGTGTAATCATCATTAAAATGCATTGTGGAGTGTCGAGTGTTGAGGGGTGTGGGGAAGGGGGAAGGTGGAGGGGAAGGGTTAGAACCAACATGGAGGGTGAAAGTCAAGACGACATGGTCAGAAAGAGGGAGTTGAGGCGAGATAAGGAAGCCACGGATATGAGGGATGATGGATCTACTAGTGAGAACATAGTCCACGACACTCACACCACCTCCGTGGGGGAATCAAGTGATGAATCTACCAGGGTCGGAGAAGTGATGGAGCCCACTGAAAATGTGAAGGCTCTGAGATTCACCCAATCGGAGGAGGTGTTTCCCATAAGTTGTAATTATAGCATTCTTGTCAGTGGAATCTCTTTATAAACCAAACTCCTCTAGATGTAGCTCATGAAGTCATAACTCATCTTGAGCAAGGTCATGAATAAGTGTCTGTAGGTTCCCTGTAACAGCATTAAAATCGCCCAAAAGAAGGATATCAACAATAGTGGAGTATCAAGAGATCTCTAGATAGACGTCAAGATACAGTTCCCCATCAACATGAATGGCGAATGATGTCGTGAGGAAGTAGCAAACAGCGATGAAGACATCTCAAAAAGGTTGGTTTATCTAAATCTGAAGCCATATGTATCTGGAGTGGACATCACAACCCACAAGTGAAACTCTAGACCTGACGTTGTCCTGAATAAGACAAGCTACACCACCTAAACCACGAACAACACTTGATTTGTGTGTCTCACGACGAAAGGCCAAAACCCATGAGTACCCTATGATTGAAGACTTATTACCCAATTAATAAGTACTCTAGTTTGGTTAGCCCGATTAGCCTGGTTATGGGTGGGGCTGGTTAGAGTATTCATTATTATTAATTTTGGAGTACTCTAGTCTGGTTAGCGAGTGTTGTGCAGACTTATTACCCAATTAATACCAGATTCTTGAGTCTGATTAACATTAATTGTCAACCCAGGGTGCGTAGGCTTTTCAAAGATGCCAGCACTATATATGCATTATCGATCTATATATTATCTTGCTTACTAGTTGTAGTGCAATGAACTTATATTGAATTCACCAGATAGTTATACTATGAAATTAATATAACAGAAATACAAAAATACTTCACACTTATGAATCACACATGCATCACACTTTATATAATCAAACTAATAATGAAATCAACTTATACAACACACTTAAACTAAAGAGAGTTGGGATCTTCACTGCAACTCCTTCCGAGGGGGCCCTTGCACGTTTAGAATTGAGTTCCAATCCTTCTCCGAGAGACTTACAAAAGCTTCTTACATTACTCAGATCTATAGCAATTAAAGATTGTTACAAAATATTACAATATTCAAAATGCAATTAACCAACCCCACCCATGATAATGAAGTCAGATCAGGAAAATTCAGAAGATCATGCTAACCCACCTTCACCACCACAAGAACTCTCTGAACCAGCAAATAAAGCTGTTGATGAAACAGCCCCACCATTTCTAGAACGACTTAGCCTTCAGCGCCATGCAATTGACCCTGAATTTGATTTCATAAGACAGCTCAAGAATCTTTGTATTAAAATTTCTCTTTTCCAGGCCATCAAGGATGTGTCCATATATTGCAAAGTTGTTAGAGACTTATGTCTACATAAACCTGAAAGGAAGAAGGATCCCAATACAGTGCATATGATTGGTCAATTGACAAAAATTATGCTAAGAAACACCTTGCCAAAGAAATATTCAGATCCAAGATGCCCAGTAATAACAGTCTAGATCCATGACCCGCAGTTGTCCAATACATTGATAGACCTGGGGGGCTGCAATAAATGTAATCACAACTAAAACCATGAACAAACTACAGTTGAATAATATTCGTCCTACATCTACAATGCGGCAAATGGCTGACAGGTCTACAGTCAGAACAGAAAGAGTCATTGAAGATCTTGTCATTACTATAGATTCTTGGGAGTATCTTGTAGATTTTATTGTGCTGCAACCAAAGTCTAATTTGGGTGGATACCCTCTTATCTTAGGATGACCTTGGCTTGCCACAGTTGATGCCTTCATCAACTGCAAATCAGGGAACATGTTGATATCCAATGGCAACCACACTAAGAAGTTGGTCCTCTATCCTCTAGCACAACCGGCCTTGGCACCAGAACATACATTATGGGTTGAAGAAGATGAGGTAGACCAACATCCCTTGATTCTTGAAATCACCATAAACCATGCATGCACCTTGATTGATCAAGAGGAAGATACAATTCTCTCCAATGTTCTCCAGAATAATTACCAAACTCATTCTGCAGATCTCAACCATCTGCAATGTGTTGAGTGCCCATTTTCCAACCTCTGGGAAAAAGATAATTATGATGCATCTGTACAGGAAATATTCCACCAGTTGTTGCTTCATAGTTACAGCCAAACTAGATCCATTAGCAATATAGAAATGATGAAAGCACTCTCACGGCAAATTGAAATCTCTCCAAGAAAAACATTGTTTATTGATCGCAAGTTGGAGTCAAATGAGGAAAAGCGTCTAATCAGCATGTTACATACAAACCAACACGCTTTTGCATGGGATTATGAGGATATGTAAGGAATCAATCCAAAAACATGCACACATCATATCTATATCAAAGAAGAGTGCCAACCAATTAGACAGCCACAACGTAGGATGAATCTAGCTCTTAGAGAAATAATCAAAGTGGAATTGCAGAAACTCCTAACCGTTGAATTTATATATCCCATCTCAGAGAGTGAATGGGTTTCACCATTGGTAATTATACCAAACAAAAATGGAGAATAAAGTGTATGCATAGATTACAAAGAACTTAATATAGCAACCAGAAAGGATCACTTTCCTCTACCCTTTATTGATCAGGTGTTGGACACACTAGCAGGAAAAAAATATTTTGTCTTTTCGGATGGCTTCAGTGGTTACAACCAGATTATAATTGCCCTTGAGGACTAGGAGAAGACAACCTGCACTTGTCCCTGAGGTACTTATGCTTATGTTGTATTATCTTTTGGACTATGTAACACTCCTGCAACATTGCAGAGGGTTGTCCTGAATATCTTTGCAGATATTGCCAATGAATGTGTAGAAATATATATAGATGACTTCACTGTTTATGGAGAAACATTTGATGAGTCCCTGAAGAAAGTGTTGCAACGCTGTCAAGGGCACCGTTTGTCTTTAAGTCACAAGAAATGCTACATGCTTATGACAGAAGGCATTGTATTAGGCCACCATGTATCTGCTAAAGGAATTAATGTTGACCCTGCAAAAATCAGCATCATAAAAAACATGTTTGTTCCTCATAAACAAAAAGATGTCAGGAGTTTTTTATGGCATGCTAGTTACTACAGGAGATTTATCAACAATTTCAGCAAAGTAACAGCGTCATTGTTCACTCTCCTGACTAAAGATGTTGAATTCATATGGACTCCTGCCTATGATACAGCATTCAAACCATTGAAGGAATTATTGACAACCACCGTTGCTCTGCGTGGTCTTGATTGGAAGCTTCCCTTCCATATTCATACAAACGCTTCAGATACTACCTTAAGAGCTGTGCTAGACCAAAAAAAAGAAGCACTCAATTATGCCATATATTTTGTAAGCAAGAACCTACAAGCAACAGAATTAAATTATACGGTCACTGAAAAAGAGTTCATGGCAGTAGTGACAAGTTCTGTCACTACATAACAAGGTATCAAGTCTTTGGTCATATAGACCATGCAACCATTAGGTTCCTGATGAACAAACCAGTTATCCCAAGTAGAGTGATAAGATGGTTGGCCTTATTACAAGAATTTAATCTAACTATTGTAGATAAGCCTGGTAAGTACAATGTCGTGGTTGACTTCTTATCACGATTACAATCCCCTCAAGAAGATACTACAATGGATGACTCATTTTTAGATGGGCCCCTGTTCTACCTCACCCTTACCACACCTTGGTATACTGATATTGCTAACTATCTTGTAACAGGGTTACTTCCACAGCACTTCCTCCCTAAACAAAAAAGAGCTTTGATTCAGAAAAATGGTAGGTATTCATGGCTGTCCGGATTCCTTTTCTATATTGGACATGACTCCATCATCAGAAGATGTCTCTGAGAAGACGAAGTTCCAGAGATCTTCAAAGCTTGCCATGATGAACCCTGTGGAGGGCACTTTGCAGCCAAGCGTACAACAGTAAAAATCTTGACTACACGATATTATTGACTATCACTCCTTAAAGATGCAATAAGGTATACTGCTCATTGTGACAGATGTCAACGTATCGAGAGACCCACACATTCAGATGAGATGTCTTTGCAGCCTCAAATGGTGCTTGAACCATTTGAAAAATGGGGCCCAAACTTTGTAGGACGTTTTGATCCAAAATCCAACCACAAAGAGTACATCCTTATATGTACTGATTGTCCCTAAATGGGTGGAAGTAAAGGCTCTTACACATGCCAAGAATGAGAAAGTGGCAGCTTTCCTCTATGAAGAAATATTAACAAGATATGGTGTGCCATGAAAAATAGTCACTAATCAAGGACCCCAATTCACTACTAGTTTAATTATTGTCTGGGTCCAACAATACAAGATTACGCATAAAAAATCAACTCCATATCATCCACAGTCCAATGGACAGGTGGAAGTCACCAATAGGGAGTTAGAAAATATTTTGACCAACACTGTTAGTATGTCCCGTAAGGATTGGGAGGCTAGACTACCTGAAGTTGTTTGGGCTTACAAAATGACATGGAAGACCACTACAGGGTTCACCCCATATGAGTTGGTCTATGGAAAGAAACATATCTTGCCAATTAAATTTGAGTACAAAACCTAACGGACAGCACTAGAACTTGGGATGGATATATCCGAAGCACAAAAAGAAAGGCTTATGCCACCGAATGCCTTAGATGAATACAGACAACAGGAATTGCAGAACACAAAATTTGTACAGCAGCAGCAAATTGGATGGCATGACAGGTACATTAAGACCAAACAATTCAATGCAAGAGATTGGGCCCTTCTATTTGATTCAAAATACAAAGATCACAAGAGCAAACTCCAAACCAGATGGCTTGGTCCATTTGAGATTGAGTATGGTTATGACAATAGAGCAGCGCAACTCCAAACCATTGATCCAGTAAGATTCCGTCTACTGGTCAATGGCCACAGACTAAAGTTGTACAAAAAGCCACTCACTCAAGAGGATTTTACCAAGCACATACGCAAGCAATTACAAAATGGATACAATGATGTACTGAAACAACATGATGTCTCACCAAACACAGGGAGAACCAACCAACACATAGATGAAGGAGAGAAGGACATCCTAGCCCTCCTATGCATGAAGAATGAGACCTTCACATGGTCCTTGACCAGTCACCCTCACAGCTGACTTGGCAAGGACCCAAAAATAAACATTCTACTACAAGCAGCAGTTAGAGTCAAAAAAAAAACAATGAAAACCTTTTTTGGGCGTTGTTGGCAGTTTTTGGGTAGAAAACCAACTTGTTGGCTGTGCAGAACTATAAAATGGTCTTAAATGGAAAACCAGCTTGCTGGCTATTTAGGGGTAAGAACAAAAATGGAAAATAAACAATCATTCTAAGCCAAATTGTTTATCTTCCTCCAATTGCCACGAGCTATTCTATAGCTGCTGCGGACACCTTCCCCACAGTTGGACACAACTTCGCAGTTACTACGAGCTCCACCTATAGTTGTTGCAAGTACATCCTAACACCTATATACAACTCTCTAGTGCATGCAGATTAGTTCTTCACAAACTCTAAGCTATGGCTTTGGCTATGGGCTTTTGAGCAATACATGGAAGACACAAGACAAGCTAGACGAGTGGAGGATTAGAGCAAAAAAATCAAAACATTGCTAAGAAATACCCCTGAATAACAAGGTAAGAGCTACAACAAAGGCATACACTTCCAATCTCCATTTGGAGTGATGCAGACCAAAATTTATGACTACAGGGACACACATAAACCACTTTCAACTTCTAGTCATTTCATGGAGATAATTTCACTATGTCAAACAATGAGATCTGGGATTTTTTGGAGCATAGGTCCCAAGTTTGAAAACCCTAATGGTTGCTAAAAGAAAATTTCACTAAGCACAGAATCCATAGGGAATAAGATAGCACAGAGACAAATCATCAGCAAGCTCATGCAGAGAAAGATCACAAAGCAGCAAAACCCTCATCTACCCTCTTCCATGTTCATACAACACCTGACTTGGATAACACAAAGATCCACAGTGACCATCTTGTGGTAAGAGGGCAATAATCTATCATCCCACTACAAGACCCCTGCTCCAGTTCCATGCAGGCTGTCATGATTGCATGCAGGTTGCTAAGGGCATCATGGAAGGCTAACATCTTGTGATCTCATGATTACTCAAAGGGTCCACTTCAATCAAGTTATAACTATCAGGGTAATCATTGCATTCCGAAAAACACTCACATGCAACTTTCCTCTGCATAACCCTAGGCAAACCATTAAAAAAGTTATGACGTATCTTTTGGTCATAGAAAAGCATTTTTTATTATTAATATAGCATGTATTATATTGAAAAACATATTTAATCATTAACAAGTAATTCATTAAGTCTTGTCTCCACTCACACTCATACCTTCATCATGACCCCGTCCTCTCTATTTTCGTCCTACTCATTCCACGTCACTTGGGGACAAGTGACACCTCACATGGGAGTGGGAGAATGCTGCAAGCAATCAATTCCACGCACTCCAGGATAGTCCATACGTGTAGATTGAACATCCATGATAACACCATACAATCAATAGAGAAAAAAATCACTTTTATTGTTTTCACTTGCGAGTACAACCCATTCAAACAAAGCCGAAGCACGACATTACCTGCAACCTGCAAACCGCAATTATTGAAAAACCCTGCTTTGCTACACGCAGAACTCTAGAAGCTAAACTGAGTGTGTTGACAATTATCGATTGAAAGGGTCATCAGAAAGCTAAACCTAGCCAGAATGGGAGGGTCAATTGTGAGACGGAAACCCACAAATCAAAGGCAACTTGAAGGAGATCCAACCAGTTGGGCTATCTTCAATAGAGTTGGATGGACCACTTATTTCGATAAATTGCAGCATTTCTCAAAACCCCTTGCTAGAGAATTTTCATGGTCCTTTCCAAGAGAGCAAGCTACTGTATATGGCATTACATTTCTAGTAACTGAAGAACTGGTAAGCCAGGCAACCGCTCTGCCAAGTATAGGAGAAAACTAGGAGGAAAAACCCAATGGTCAAGAAGTCAAGCAACAGTCCTTTCACCCACGAAAAGCCACAAATTAAGGTCGTGACTCTTCAAGTGAAAAGGTCCTTTCGAACAGTCACAACTCCTTCCAATAGGTCGGCAAAGGTTGACACTTCCATCGACAATTCCGTTCACTTCCGTCGACATTTCCGTTCACTTCCGGCAACAATTCCGTTCACTTTTGTCGACATTTCCGTTCACTTTCGTCAGCAATTCCGTTCGTTTCCGGCAACAATTTCGTTCACTTTCGTCGACATTTCCATTCACTTCTGGCAATCAATTCCGTTTGCTTCCAGCAATAGTTCCATTTGACATCAATGACAATATTCCAACAATCTCCCCCTTTGTCATTGATGGCAACCACAAACTGAAACTGCTCCCCCTTGCTGCACTGTCTCTTCTGTCTGAATCCTTCTTTGCTGTAGCTCCCCCTTTCTGTGACATCCTCTTTCTGTACTTCTCCCCCTTTGACATCAATGTCAAAGGGTCTATCCAAGAGCTAGTACTTAGCTCCCCCTCAACTGATGCTTCCCTTCAGTGGCAAGAAGCAAAAGAAATTACTCCCAACTTCTGTCGTAGGTACTCAAATGTTTCCTTTGGAAGTGGCTTAGTGAAGATATCTTCCATCTGTTCGGATGTGGAAACATATTCCAATTTTACTTGTTCTGCCACCTGTTCTCTCAAGTAATGATACTATATAGGGATATGCTTAGTTTTGGAATGCATAACTGGATTCTTTGAAATACTTATCGCACTAGTATTATCGCAAAATATGGAGATTGGATGATTATACTCTACTTTGATATCTTTCAAGGTTTGTTTCATCCATAGAACTTGTGTACAACATAGCACTACCGCTCTGTACTCTGCTTCTGTTGTGGATAGAGATATAGAGTTTTGCTTCTTACTCAACCAAGATACTAGGCTATCTCCAAGAAAGAATGCTCCTCCACTTGTACTTTTTCTATCATCTACACAACCTGCCCAATCTGAATCCGTGTACGCTACCAATGTAAAGTCTTTACCTCTTGGGTACCACAACCCATAATCCAAGGTTCTCTTTAAATATCTAAATATACGTTTCACGGCTTGCACATGTGTTTCTTTTGGAGCTGCTTGAAATCGTGCAACCATACCTACTGCTTGCATGATATCTAGCCTAGATGCCGTCACATATAGTAAACTCCCAATCATTGATCTGTAAAGAGTTTGATCAGTATTCGGAGATTCATCATCTTTGCTCAACTTCGTACCTATAGCCATAGGTGTGCTAACAGGGGCACACTCCATATGGAATTCTTCAACATCTCCTTCACATACTTGCTTTGGGATATGAATATTCCTTTGTTAGATTGAGAGATTTGTAAACCAAGGAAAAATGACAACTCACCTAACATGGACATCTCAAATTCCTTTTGCATATCTTCGACAAATATCTTAGACATTTCCTCATTGTCTCCTCCAAAGATTATATCATCTACATACACCACAACAATTAACTGGTGATCTCCTTCAGTTTTGATGTAAAGATTACTATCAACATATCCTGTCTTGAATCCTTGGTCTTGTAGGTATTTATCAAGCCTAGCATACCATGCTCTAGGAGCTTGTTTCAATCCGTATAAAGCCTTCTTCAACTTACACACATAATCCTTGTTTTCTGATAAGAGGAATCCTTCTGGCTGTTCTATGTAAACTTCCTCTTCTAGATTGCCATTTAGAAATGCTGATTTAACATCCATTTGATAAACTTTGAAATTTTTGAATACTGAAAATGCAAGAAATATTTGAATTGCTTCTAATCTAGCAACAGGAGCAAAAGTCTCTTCAAAATCTACACCTTCTACTTGAGCATACCCCTTACATACCAACCTTGCTTTGTTTCGAGTGACTTGGCCATTTTTATTCAATTTGTTTCAAAAAACCCACTTAGTGTCAATTACATTATGATCCATTGGCCTGGGCACAAGTTCCCAAGTCTCATTCTTCTCAATTTGATCTAACTCTTCTTCCATTGCTTTTACCCAATGTTTATCATGACTAGCTTCAGAAAAATTCTTAGGCTCTACCTTGGATAACAAAGAGAAATTTGCATGCTCAGGTATACTTGCAATTCTTCTTCTGGTTTGCACCCCAGCATCAATGTTGCCAATGATCTGACTTTCAGCATGATTCTTCTGAACAAAGCGAGATGGTGCTTTGGTGTCCTGCCTTTCAGATTCACTCAATTTTTCTACATTATCTTCCTCCCCTTCTTCTTCTACAAGATTGGGTATTTCTAGAGGCTCTTCTGAAGGTTCTTTTGCCTTTTGATTCATGATCTCATCTATTCTAACACTAGCACTTTCTACAATAGTTTGTAGCCTTTTGTTATAACATCTATAGGCTTTGCTTTTGATGGAGTAACCAAGAAAAATTCCTTCGTCAACTCTTGAATCAAATTTGCCCAAGTTTTCTTCATTCCTGTTGATAAAACATTTACTTCCAAACACTTTGAAATGTTTGACCGAAGCTGGTCTTCCTTTCCACAATTCGTAAGGAGTTTTGTCATTATTAACTCTGATTTGCCCTCTATTCAAGATATATACTGCTGTATTTACTGCTTCTCTCCAAAATCTATCTGATAGCTTAGATTCATTCAACATAGTTCTAGCCATCTCTTGAACTGTTCGATTTTTCCTTTCCACCACTCCATTTTGTTGTGGAGTCCTTGCAGCTAAGTATTGTCTCTTAATTCCATGATCTTCGCAAAACTCAATGAATTCATTTGAAATAAACTCACCTCCTCGATCTGAACTTAGACATTTTATTTTTAGCTCTTTTTCATTTTCTACTAATGCCTTGAAAGCTTTAAACTTTTCAAATGCTTCTGATTTTTCTTTTAGAAATGCTACCCATGTCATTCTAGTATAATCATCAATGAGCAACATAAAGTAGCTCTCACCTTGCATGCTTTCAGTTCTGGTAGGACCACAAAGATCCGTATGAATCAACTCTAGTGGTTTGGTGGTCGAATATTCCTTCGTTTTGAACCTTGTTCTGGTTTGCTTCCCGTGTTGGCATTGCTTGCATAGAGTGCTTGAATGTTTCGTTATCTTGGGCATATCTCGCACACCCTGTTTGTTGTTGATTTTCACAAGATTATCAAAATTTATGTGCCCTAACCTTCTATGCCATAGCCAACTCTCTTCAACTTGACTCAGACAACATTTCTCTCCTCTCATTTCTCCAAGCATGTATAGGTTGTTTGTGGTTCTATGAGCATCTGCAATTAGTTCTCTTGTCTCTTTTTCTGATCTCACAACCTTCAGAAAAGAACTTGAGTGTGTGTCCTTGATCACACATTTGGCTAACACTTAGAAGATTATGCTTTAACCCTTCCACATATAACACATTTTCTGTTTTGGTTTTTCCATTATCGAGACTAAGTGTGTCTTTTCCTGTTATTCTGACTGTAGTGTTGTCTCCGAACTTCACCGTGCCTTCATTGACCTTTTTTAACGAGATGAATTTGCTTTTATCTCCAATCATGTGTCTCGAACATCCACTATCAATGAACCATTGTTGTCCTTCATCTCTAGCATGGAACGTTGTTTGAACAATCATGGATTCTTCTTGCTTCTTCTTCCAAGTCTTTGATGGTTCTCTTTTCTTTATCACTGGAGCTTTGAACTTTTGATCTTGTCTTACAGATTCAAAAACACTTCTACAATAGCGTGCTATATGTCCATAGTTGTTGCACTTGTAACAAACTATAGCTTCATCAAAGTTTGATAAGGGAGCAAACGAATTGTAGTTTCTGTTCGAAGCTCCATAGGTTTCTTTGTTTCTGCTCCTGACTTCAATATCCTTGGCTCTCTTTCTACAATCTAATTTCTTATGACCAAAATGATTGCAATAATAACAATATCCATCAAAATAATTACCAAACTTGGTTTTATTTGCATATCTTGGAGCAAATGGTCTTCTGAAGTTTTGTTCTCCTTTGCTTTCTTTGTTGATAGAGCTGGTTTTTGTATCCTGGGCTTCTTCCTTCTTGGTCTCCTTTTTCGCTGGTTCCTTAAGAGTTTCAACATAGCTCTTAGCTTTCTCTTTTGCCTTCGAATACCCAATGCCTGACTTGTTAGATGGTGATCTTTGACTCTCTAGAATCTTATTCAAAACATGAGTGCTTTTCTCAGATTTCAATTCACTTACTATTTTAGAATTCGCCTTTTCTAAATCCCTTTTTAAAACATCTATTTCATATTCATACCTTTCACAGTGTTCTCCTTTCTTCTTTAGCTGATCCGTTAGATCTTCTTCAATTTTCTTTGCTTCTTCGATTTGGATTTTTAGATCAGCAATTACCTTGTTTGATTCCTCAAAGACTTGTGATGTCTTCGCTTTGAAGTCTCGATTCTCTTCTTCATATTTTCGGAGTTGTAACTTTAGTTTTTGATTCTTCTTCTTAAATGCTTTTATTTCTTCCAACACGCAAATAAGTTATTCTTCAAGGTTCACTTCACCTTCTTCCATGTCTTCGTCTTCCTCCAAATTATCTTTGTTGGTGGTAGCATTTTCTTCTATAGCCATGAACAGAATCTCTTCATTATCACTCTCAACATCACTTGTATGGTGTCATCATGGGCATTCATCCGCACATATGGACTATCCCGGAGTGCATGGAATTGATTGCCCGCAGCATTCTCCCACTCCCACGTGAGGTGTCACTTGTCCCCAGGTGACGTGGAATGAGTAGGACGAAAAGAGAGAGGGCAGGTTCATGACGAAGGTATGAGTGTGAGTGGAGACAAGACTTAATGAATGACTTGTTAATGATTAAATATGCTTTTCAATATAATGCATGCTATATTAGTAATAAAAAATGTGTTTCAATGACCAAAAGATACGTCGTACCTTTTTAACGGTTTGCCTAGGGTTATGCAGAGGAAAGTTGCATGTGAGTGTTTGTCAGAATGCAATGATTATCCTGATAGTTATAACTTGACTGAAGTGGACCCTTTGAGTAATCATGAGATCACAAGATGTTAGCCTTCCATGATGCCCTCAGCAACATGCATGCAATCATGACAGCGTGCATGGAACTAGAGCAGGGGTCATGTAGTGGGATGATAGATTATTACCCTCCTACCACAAGATGGTCACTGTGGATCTTTGTGTTATCCAAATCAGGTGTTCTATGAACATGGAAGAGGGTAGATGCGGGTTTTGTTGCTTTGTGATCTTCCTCTGCATGACCCTATTGATGATTTGTCTGTGTTGTCTTACTCCCTGTGGATTTTGTGCCTTGTGAACTTTTCCTTTAGCAACTAGCAAGGTTTTCAAACTTGGGACCTGTGCTCCAAAAAATCCTAGATCTCACTGTTTGACATAGTGAAATCATCTCCATGAAATGACCAGACGCTAAAATGATTCATGTGTGTCCCTGTAGCAATAAATTCTGCTTTGCAACACTCGAAATGGAGATTAGAAGTGTATGTCTTTGTTGTGGCTCTTACCTTGTTATTCAAGGGTATTCCTTAGCAATGTTTTGATTTTTCTGCTCTAATCCTCCTTCACTCCACTCGCTTCTCTGGTGTCTTCCATGTATTGCTCAAAAGCCCATAGCCAAAGCCATAGCTTAGAGCTTGTGAAGAACTAACTTGCATGCACTAGAGAGGTGTATATAGGTGTTAGGATGTACCTACAGCAACTATAGGTGGAGCCCGTAGCAACTGCAAAGTTGTGTCCAACTGTGGGGAAGGTGTCCATAGCAGCTACAGAATAGCCCGTAGTAACTAGAGGAAAATGAACAATTTTGCTCAGAATGATTGTTTATTTTTCATTTTGGTTTTTACTCCTAAATAGCCAGCAAGATGGTTTTGTATTTATGACCATTTTACAGTTCTCCACAAACATGTTTCCAAAATCAGCTCAGCTCATTTTTGGAACAACCCCCTACGAAACTTGTCCGTTTCACCCTTTGTCTCTCTAAGTTCGTTTTTCGAGACGAGATTTTTCTCGTTCTCATATCTGCTCAACTGACATCGTTCGAAGTTCATAATGTCTTTCGTTATGTTTTCCCCAAAACGTGAAAGTTGTTACGATCTCGACGCGACCAATTGACCCATTTCTCTTTTCCAAGAGTCTTTTTCTTCAATTTTCGTGCACGCGCAGCGAAATTTGGCACCAATGCATTTTCCTCCGTTCTTCATACGAAGCGGCAAATTTTGCCGCCCTTGCATTTTTCTCCCTTACATGCAGGAGCGGCAATTTTGCTGCCCCTGCATATCCATTCAATTTTTCAGTGTAAGGACGGTAAATTTTGCCGCCCCTGCATATCCATTCAATTTTTCAGTGTAAGGACGGCAAATTTTGCCGCCACTGCACTGCCTCAATTTTCGCGCGCGACATTTATTGCCGCGCACGTCGAGTGGTTGGAGTCGATTTTCGCCCCATTTAATCCGATTTTTACCCCATTTGGATTCATTCCTTCCTCTCCTCCTCCTGCCTTCTACCTCTGGAAAATCCAGCAAGCAGGAAAAATGCGTCTTGACGGATTTGAGCTCGCGACGCGCGTTATTTTCCAAGTAGGTCTTGTTTTTGCGCTGTCCTTTCGTTCTTCCCTTGCTTTTGTTCTTTTCTTTGTCAATTGTTATTTTTGCTGGTTTTTGTATTTTTCTTGTTTATTTTTTTCCCCCTTCCCTTCCTCTTCCCGCCAAGCTCTCCTCTCCCGTCGGCCTTCCATCATTCTCCCCATGCTAGGGCAGCGATTTTCGCCGCCCTCCCTTCTCTCCCACGAACTCCGAGGTTTCCACATGCCAGGGCGGCAAATTTGCCGCCCTAACCGTGCGCTTCCCCACCTGCATCGACGGCAAATTTTGCCGCCGATACAGGTTTGCACCACTTAGCTGTCTCGGCAGTAAAATTTGCCGCCGATGCAAGTCTCATGTGCAAGGGCGGCAAATTTTGCCGCCCTTACACTTTCCGGCGTGACATGCACGGGCGGCGAATTTTGCTGCCCGTGCCCTTTTCTTCTTCCTCTTGAATGCACGGGCGGCGAATTTTGCCGCCCGTACATGCAAACCACCCCACATGCTAGGGCGGCAAATTTTGCCGCCCTTGCATTTTTTCCTCCAATTTCTCTAACTCTGGAGAAATTTTCATCATTTTCATTTTTTCGCCTCCTCCCCATTTTTCTCTCGTTTTCCAACCCATTTTCCAACCTGGCCCTGTCAAGTGCCCTTCTTTGGTCATGATCACCCAACGTGCAAATTCCCCAATTTGCCCAGTTTTCCCTAATTGCACGATCATGATTATCATTGCAGTACCCCCTGAGGATTCTCGTTCGTCAGCACCCGCTCAATCAAGACTAGTTCCAATCACTGAAGCTTCTCCGAAGAAGTCAAAGGCCATGAAGTACCAGTACCAAGGCGTTTTCCCGACTACCTCGCTCAATTCTAATGTCGACGACATTAGAGACACAGAGATTGGCCACATGGATATGGCCGAATTCGTAACCAGAACCAAAGCGACGAACCCGAGCTCGGAAATGAAAAGGATAATCGAAAGCAACATTCATCTAGTTGCCTCTTTCCCAGTAGCGGCACATCATATGGAGTTCGTCCTCCAGTGCGCCCAATTCTACAGCAAAGAGACCAGGTCAGTGTCGGATGCTAGCGGCAACATGATAATTCGGCTGGACCCCGAATTTATTGATAAAGTCTTCATGTGCCCTCCTGCTACTGAAGTACTAAGAATTGACTTCGTCGAGGCACAGAGAGAGTACGACAAGGATCCCGAGAGGGCGAAGAAGGTGATGAATAACAGGTGGCTCAAGACTCCCAGGACCAATTTATCTAAATGGCCGCGAAATTTTCCAATGAGTGATTCCATAAAAGAAGTTGGTGACTTGATTACTCTTCTCAGCAGAGTACGAGGCCTACCATCTTCTTCACAATTCCACGAATGGATGTATCCCTTCATCAAAATAATCCTACAAGGGAAGCAAGTCATCTTCTGGAGTGAGCAGATCAGCAACGCTCTTCATAAGCAGTTGACCAAAGTATCTACTACTTCGAAGTTCTATATGACTTTGTACTTGGTGTACATTGCAGCCTCCATGCGAACCTTTCCAGGTTTGACAGCTGAAAGAGACAGGAGAACCACCCCAATCTATTCATATTACCCTCAGTTAACACTACAAGGATCACTCCGTCATTTTAGAAGGGTAAATGATGCCTTCTTCGCGGTATTTTTGTACCTTTTTGACCCTCAGCTCAAACAGAAAAGAGTATCTGATGAAACCTGGACGGTCATCAACGACTTTGGCTGCATGTTTCTACAATTTCCCTCATTTTGCTATCTTCGGGTTGGCTTTTTCCAAGGCTATCCCTATATGCTCCCCAGATTTCCTTCTGACAAGTTAGTCCTAATGGCGCTGTGTAGACAAATGGTTGTCGTACACACTAAGCAAATGAAACTGAAAAAGCCAGGTTTCAGGTTCCCAATTGAAATTGGCAAATACTCGATTTTGACTGCAGCCAAAGCAAAGGTCATGGAGACGGAAATGCAACTGGTTACCATGAAACAGTTCAAGAGAATGGACAATTTTGACTACAAGGGTGTCAAAGATATGATCAGAAAAAAGACTCAATTTCATGAACCTATGATTGAAGACATCTGGGTAGACTTGAGAACAGCCGAAGAAATCAGGAGGATGGACTACAGCAGGCTAACTCTGGAGCAGATCGAATATCTAGGGCTTGCGGATATTCCCTCTAATTTGGTCGATGATAAGAACATTATCAACAGCAAATACCTAGCTGAGAAGGTTGCTGACTCTCCTCTTCCTCCAATTCAGTGGTCCCAAAAAAAATTGACTTTTTTGAGGAAGAGATTCGAACCAATATTGGCTAACACCAATGATTGGTTAGCAGCCAAAGGGATCACGTTGAAGGAGTTCATTAAAGGATCAGAGGCTGAATTCCAAGCGGAAACAAGGAAGAAGGCAGAGAACAGGACTAAAAATAAAGGTGACGTTCCTTCTCCGTCTAGGCCTCACAAGCCTAGAATCATCTTTGTGTCCAAAAAATCGAAGGTTGTTGAGGCGCCAGAATCAACGACTAAGGGGGTTGGAGAACAAAGCACCCAAGAACAGGTAGCTCAACAGATGGAGACAGATGACAGGCCTTCAGAGCAGCAGAGAACTGAGCCTCTATTTTCCCAAGAAGGGGCACAGCCCCTTACAGGCGTTTCTTCTTCACCACCTGAATCTCTTGTAGCATCTCTTTCGCCTCTTTCTCCCATTAGTGTTCCTTCTTCTGGAGCAGCCTCTCCTTCCAGAGTCATGTTTGGTGATCCTCAAGGCGCTTATGGAGATGTCCTTCGCTCCTCAGGTTCCATCCCTAGTCTCTCTTCTCCTTTCAATATAGGAGAAAGCTCCGCCATTGACCAGTCAGCGATCGATACGGTTTTACCGGTTACTCCCACTGCGCCCGTTGTTACCACTAGCAGTGCAGACGTTACTCCGGTGACACCAACTGCAGGAACCGTTGCCACAGTAAGTACTCTCCCCTCTTGGTTGTCAGCTTTCACGCCCAAAAAGAAGAAGCTAGCTATCTCTGCAGATGACTTTGATTTTGGCAAGAGAGTGCCAGTGAAAGCTAAAGCCCCTAAGAGACCAAGGATCCTTTCAAAATTGGTTGAAAAAAAGGGGCACAAATTTTTGGAGATAGCTAAACCTCCGCAAGACGCAACCCTTGAGGGTTTTGACATGAGCAGCGATTCCATTTTTCGTGTTGAGTTAGGGAAAGTTACTCACGAGGGTGCGAAGAGCGATCTACAGTCCGCAATGGACATCATGGTCCAAAAATTTGACAGGAAAAAGGAGATGAAAGATTACTATAAGGCAAAGGCAGAGCAATTGACTGCAGTAGTCAGGAAATTCACCCTTGCCCCTGAAGTAGCAACCCCAGAAGCCTTTTCCATAAACGACCCTGTTATTCAGAAAACAGAGAAAACCTATATGAAAGGGAAAGTGCTAGAGGATTATATTGAAAAGATGCACACTCAGGGAATTTCTTTGCTTACAAAGGTTGTTGAGAAGACAGACAAAATGAAGGTGAAGACAGATTTAGAGGACCTCATCTCTCTTATTTATCAGGTTATTGACAGTACAGATAAATATCTTGGCAAGTGGACAGAGATGAAAGATCTGAAGAAACGCACCTTGATATCTATCGGCATCATTGCCAGCAAAGATTCCTATATTGAGATCAAGGAATCACTGATATACAAGATTCAAGTACTCAAAGAGCTGATCGAAGATCTCAAGTCTTCCAAGGATGCTAGCGAAAAAAGTGATACAGACCTGTTGAACAGATTAGAAGAATTGCCCTGCGACCTCACCTCCAGAAATAATCAATTTCTCTCAACAGAAGAGATGATTCGACAATTCAAAGGTATGGTCCAGAGAGATTTCGAAGAGAAAGCGTTCTCAATGACTTCTGTGGATAACATCTTGGATACTCAATTAACTCTAATAAACCTAAGAACCAGATTAACTAGTCATGCCAAAGTAATCACAGCATTGAAAGACGCTACAATCAGGGCCAGAGTGATCTTCAAGAACACCATTGCGCCAGGTAGTATAGGAATTCAAACATCTATCGCCGTGTATGATGCTCATCTGAAGAAATCTGGCGGCAAGAGTTGAACCATTTCTCGCTTTCTCTCTTCTTCCTCTCTTCTCATGCACTTTTGTCATGTAAAAGTGCATGCAATTTTGTAATATGTAATTACATGTAAAAAATCTGGAAAAATATCTCAAAGTCAAAGATGACTCATCTTTGACTAAGATATTTTTATATTTTAATCTTTTTTTAATTTTGAAGGTTTCTCCCTATATAAAGAGGGAGCCTCTTTTGTAAAAATCTCTCTGAATAATTGAGAGCAAAAACTCTGCTGAAATTGAGACACTTCTTGAGACTTTGTGCTCAACTTGTAAATCATATTTTATCGAATGAATGAGAAACAGGTTTATTTCAGACTTTGTGTTGAAGTAATTTGTGTTATTTAGGAAATAGTTCTTATGTCCTCTTTCTTGATAATCTCTTATCTGTTCGATTTAATAAGCAAAGTGTGTGTGTTGACATTATCTGAAGACGTTTCTAAAAGATAAAAGAAAGACTTTGAGCTACTTTTATCTTGGTGATCCTTTTATCCGTTGTAGTTTTAGGCGAAGACTTTGTGCTTTGTTTCACTTTACCGTTATGCGTGTTCCAAATCAGTGAAGGAGACAACGGAAGACTTTGTGCTTACGTAGGTTTCTTTGTAGACTTTGTTACCTACTTCAGGAGATTTTCTGCTCTGTGCTGAATACCATTCATAAAAGAAGATGAATGTTCTTAGCCAACGACCAGGATTTCTCTCTCTTGTTCTTTGAACATCATATCTGAAAAAAGAGAGATGGATGCTGTTATACTACCCTGAGTATTATTTTCTGCTTACTTATATATACATATAGCGTATAAATATTCATAGGGAACCTCCCCTTGATAAGATGAGAGATTTGTCTCGTTAAGATGTGGTAAACCTACACTTTTTGTGGCGTAAATCTCTTTTCACTGTGGTTGATATACCCATTTTGTCCTCAGTTAGTTGACAAAATATTCACCCAACAAAACAGTAAGTTGGTTTTCTACCAAGAAAATGCCAACGCCCAGAAAAGGTTTTCATTGTTTTTTTTTGACTCTAACTGTTCCCTGTAGTAGAATGTTTATTTTGGGTCCTTGCCAAGTCAACTGTAAAAGTGACTGGTCAAGGACCATGTGAAGGTCTCATCTTTCATGCCAGAGGAGGGCTAGGATGTCCTCTCCATCTATGTGTTGGTTGGTTCTCCCTTTGTCTAGTGAGACATCATGCTGATCCAGTACATCATTGTATCCATTTTGTAATTGCTTGTGTATGTGCTTGGTAAACTCCTCCTGAGTGAGTGGCTTTTTGTACAACTTTAGCCTATGCCGAGTGACCAGTAGACGGAATCTTACTGGATCAATGATTTGGAGTTGCACTGCTCCATTGTCATAAACATGCTCAATCTCAAATGGACCGTGCCATCTGGTCTGGAGTTTGCCCTTGTGATCCTTGTATTTTGAATCAAAAAGAAGGGCCCAGTCTCTTGCATTGAATTCCCTGGTCTTAATGTATCTGTCATGCCACCCAATCCACTACTGTTGTACAAGTTCTGTGTTTTGCAATACCTGTTGTCTGTATTCATCTAATGCATTCAGTTGCATAAGTTTTTCTTTCTGTGCTTCAGATATATCCATCCCAAGTTCTATCTAGTGCTTTCTGTAAAGTCTTGTGCTCAAATTCAATTGGCAAGCAATGATTCTTCCCACAGACCAACTCATATGGAGTGAACCCTGTAATGGTCTTCCATGTGATTTTGTAAGCCCAAACAGCTTCAAGAAGTCTAGGCTCCCAATTCTTACAGGACATAACCAGGAGTTGGAAAATATTTTGACCAATGGACTGTGAATGATATGGAGTTGATTTCTTATGCCTAATCTCGTATTGTTGGACCAAAGCAATTATTAAACTAGCAGTGAATTGAGATCCGTGATCAGTGAGTCTTTTTCGTGGCACACCATATGTTGTGAATATTTCTTCATAGAGAAAAGTTGCCACCTTTTCATCCCTGGTGTGTAAGAGACTTTACTTCCACCCATTTACTGACATAATCAGTGCATACAAGGATGTACTCTTTGTGGTTGGATTTTGGATCAAAAGGTCCTACAAAGTCTAGGCCCCATTTTTCAAATGGTTCAAGCGCCATTTGAGGCTGCAAAGGCATCTCATTTGAACATGTGAGTCTCCCCATACGCTGATATCTGTCACAATGAGCAATATACCTTCTTGCATCTTTATGGAGGGAGGGCCAATAATATCATGTATTCAAGATTTTTACTACTATACGCTTGACTGCAAAGTGCCCTCTACAAGGTTCATCATGGCAGGTTTGAGGATATTTGGAACTTCGTCTTCTCTGAGACATCTTCTGATGATGGAGTCAGGCCCAATATAGAAAAAGAATCTAGACAGCGATGAATACCTGTCACTTTTCTGAATCAAAGCTCTTTTTTGTTTAGGAAGGAAGTGCTATGGAAGTAACCCTATTACAAGATAATTAGCAATATCAGCATACTAAGGTGTGGTAAGGGTGAGGGAGAACAGATGCTCATCTAGTAATGAGTCATCCACTATGGTATCTTCTTGAGGGGATTGTAATCATGATAAGAAGTCAGCCACGACATTGTCTTTACCAAGCTTATCTACAATAGTTTTATCAAATTCTTGTAATAAGAGCAGTCCTCTTATCACTCTGTCTGGGTCAGCTGATTTGTTCATAAGGTACCTAATGGCTGCACGGTCTGCATGAACAAAGACTTGATACCCTATTATGTAGTGAAGAAACTTGTTGATAGCATAGACTACTGCCAAGAACTCTTTTTCAATGACCGTTTAATTTAATTCTACTCCCTGTAGGTTCTTGCTTACAAAATATATGGCATAATTGAGTACTTTTTTTTGGCCTAGCACAGCTCATAGGACAGTATTTGAAGCGTCTGTGTGAATATGGAAGAGAATCTTCCAATCAAGGTCACGCAGAACAGGGGTGGTGGTCAATAATTCCTTCAATTGTTTGAAGACTATATCATAGAAAGGATTTCATATGAATTCAGCATCTTTAGTCAGGGGAGTTAACAATGGTGCTGCTACTTTGTTGAAATTGTTGATAAATCTCTTGTAGTAACCAGCATGTCTTAAAAAACTCTTGAAATCTTTTTGTTTCTAAGAAACATACAGGTTTTTTATGATACTGATTTTTACAGAGTCATCATTGATTCCTTCAGCAGATACATGGTGGTCTAAAACAATGTCTTATGTCATAAGCATGTAGCATTTCTTGTGACTTAAAGACAAATGGTGCTCCTGACAGCATTGCAACACTTTCTCTAGGTTCTTCGGACACTCATCAAATGTTTTTCCATAAACAGTGAAGTCATCCATATAGATTTCCACACATTCATTGACCATATCTGCAAAAATACTCAGAACAGCCCTTTGGAATGTTGCAAGACTGTTACACAACCCAAAAGATAATACAACATAAGCATAAGTACCCCTGAGACAAGTGAAGGTGGTTTCCCCCTGGTCTTTAGGAGCAATTCTACTCTGGTTGTGACCACTGAAGCCATCCAAAAAGGCAAAATATTTCTTTCCTACTAGTGTATACAACCCCTGATCAATGAAGGGTAGAAGAAAGTGATCATTTCTGGGTGTTGTATTAAGTTCTTTGTAATCTACGCATACACGTCATTCTCCATTTTTCTTTGGTACAATTAACAATGATGAAACCCATTCACTGTCGAAGATAGGATATATAAATCTAGCGATCAAGAGTTTTTGCAATTCCACTGACTATTTCTCTAGAAGCTAGATTCATCCTACATTGTGGTTGTCTGATTTGTTGGCACTGTTCTTTTATATAGATATGATGTGTGCATGTTTCTGCATTGATTCCTTGCATATCCTCACAATCCCATGCAAAAGCGCGTTGGTTTGCATGCCATTGTTGACTAGGCACTTTTCCTCATTTGACTCCAACTTGCTATTAATAAACAATGTTTTTTCTGGAGAGATTTCAATTTGCCGTGAGTGCAAATGGATCTTCTATATTGCTAATGGATCTGGTTTGGCTGCAGCTATGAGGCAGCCACTGATGGAATATTTTCTGTACAAATGCATCATAATTATTTTCTTCCTAGAGGTTGGAAAATGTGCACTCAACACATTGCAGGTGATTGAGATCTGCAAAATAAGTTTGGTAATTATTCTGGAGAACATTGGAGATAATTGTATCTTCCTCCTGATCAGCCAAGGTGCATGCATCGTCTATGGTGAATACAGGAATCGAAGGATGCTAGTCTGCCTCATCTTCTTCAACGCATAATGTATGCTCTGGTGCCAAGGCCGGTTGTGCTGGAGGATAGAAGACCAACTTCTTAGTGTGGATGCCATTGGATATCAACATATTACCTGATTTGCCACTAATGAAGGCATCAACCGTGGCAAACCAAAGTCGTTTTAAGATAAGAGGGTATCCCCTCAAATTAGACTTTGGTTTCAACACAATGAAATCTGTAGGATACTCCCAAGAATCTACAGTAATGACAAAACCTTCAATGACTCTTGGTCTAATTGTAGACCTGTCAACCATTTGCAACATTGTAAATGTGGAATGAATATTATTCAACTGCAGTTTGTTCATGATTTCGATTGTCATTACATTTATTGCAGCCCCCAAGTCTATCAATGTATTGGACAGTTGCTGGTCATGGATCTAGACTATTACTACTGAGCATCCTGGATCTGAATATTTTTTTGGCAAAGTGTTTCACAGCATAATGTCTTTCAGCTGGTCAATCACATGCACGGTATTGGGATCCTTCTTCCTTCCAAGTTTACGTAGGCATAAGTCTCTAACAGCTTTGGAATATATGGGCACATCTTTGATGGCTTGGATGAGAGGAATTTTAACACAGATTCTTGAGCTGTCCTATGAAATCAAATTCAGACTCAATTGCATGGCGCTGAAAGCTAAGACGTTCTAGAAATGGTGGGTTGTTTCATCAACAGCTTTATTTGCTAGTTCAGAGAGTTCTTGTGGTGGTGAAGGTGGGTTCGCATGATCTTCTGGAGTTTCCTGATCTGACTCCATTATTAAGGGTGGCGTTCGGGGTGGTAGAACTTTCTCTAAACGTAAGTGAACTTCATTGATGTTCACCGAGTATGCTACATACTAAACAAATTCAGTACTGAATATCGGTTGCATCGACTTATTTGCAGAATTCTAAACAAGTTGGACAAGGAGTTGGTTAAGCTTGAGTGTAGCTTGTGTATTGGGCATAAAGGCAAGAAGTTGTTGTTGTGGAAGGAATCCTCCTTGATGGTTTCCCCATGACTGATTGGGTCTCCAGCGCTACTGCCACTGGTTTGTAAAGGGTGGGCCTTGGAGTGGTTGTCAAGCTTGTATCCAAGGTGGAGATACATTTTGTGGACGTTGTCACGAGTTGGTGGGATAGCTGGTCTAAAGTGGATGCCAGTTGGAATTAGGAGGTGGAACATTCATCCATGGACTAGTCCAATTAGAAGTAGTATTTGCAAATTGTGAATTAAAAGAGGTAGAATTTGCAAAATGTGGATTTTGTCCCATACCTGGATAAGATGGTTGTTGAACCCATGGTTTTATTTGTGCAACATAGAAAACTTGGTCCCCATCTCCTCCTACAGCATGCAGCTCTATTGCTTTTGGTTCTTCAATTGTGATTTTAGCTACTCTAGTCCAAACTTCGTGACACCTACAATCTATCTTCTTCTTGCAATCGAGACAATAGATTGTCAAGGCTTGATCCAAGCCTACTTGCTTTTGCCTTGTGTGCAGGGTATCCAATTGGATGGCCAAGTGACTAATGATATCATGTTTCATGTCTTGTAACAAGGTACTAACTTCAAATTTTGATAGGCCACTTGTGGCTGTCAGTGGAAGCTTGTTGTCCCTAACTTTGTTTATGACAGATCTAGAATAATTTTTTCTCAGCTCTTGACATCAGCGAAGGACATTTGGGAGATATCTCCCCCACTCATTAGGTCCAAGGCTTCCAGACAATCTTCTCTAACTCCTTTCAAGAAGATGAGTTTTAGAGGCTCTTCTCTTAGTGCACTTTGCTTGAATTTTTGTACACTGAACATGAACCATTCAATGTAGTCTTCTAAAGACTCGTCCTCTTTTTGAGTCATCCCAAAGATGTCATTTCTTCTATAATTTCTTTCTCGTCTACACTCCTGATACTTAGCCAGAAACTTCTTTTTCGTGTCCCCACAATCGCGGACTGAATTACTATCCAATCCCATGAACCAGCGAAAAGCTGAGTCTTTAAGGGTGGTAGGAAAAAGTTTCAATTTTTGTGCAACCTGCCTATAGTCATAGCTTCTACAAAGGATGTCAAATTCGAATAGAAAAGTGTTCGAATCTTCTGATAACATACCTCTGAAATTGGGCAATGCTGAGGACGGGATGTTTTTCATTTGTGTTACACCCGTTGTATCTGGAATAAAAAATTCAAAAGTAACTGTGTCTATAGTCCTGTTGTCCTCTACGAACTCCTCCGTTCATGATGGCTTTTCTTGTGATATGGATACCAAAGGTACTCAGGTTCACATCCTCAAATTCTATATCAATCCCTTGGTCAACACGATAGTAAACGTTTATCCGTTAATCCGCAGTATTTTTATCAAATGAAAGGTCTGAAGATTCTCTTGAGCTTTCTTTGATTTGATCAAAAAAGTTTTGTTGGAATGTTGTTCTGATGTTACTCTCTAGAGTGTCTAGTTCGTGTAGTTCTTCTCCTTCATTTTTTCTTACTAACTCAGGTAATGCTTCCTTGTTTCCTTTTTCAAAGCCAATAGTACTTCTTCTACAAGCTGCGTCCTTTGGTTTGTAGTGTTCCCTCCTTCAAGAGCCTTCCGGCTTATGGTATATTTTTCAACAGGATTCTTAGTTGCTACAGGGATTTGTGGTTCTTTCCCGATAGCATCTTGTGGCTTGTTTGGCAAGAATCTCTCTCGAAAATCTCTTTCTGCATAAACGTTGTGCCACTCCTTCAACTGAAGGTTAGTGTTCTTTTTTTGTTTTTCGTGTGTTCCAGGTGGTGGTTTCAAAATAAGCAAAAACTAAAAGGAAGAGAAATAAAAGAATGAGAAAATCAAAATGACTGGAATTGAAATCTTACTTCTAGAAAACAGTAAAGTTATCCACTGAAAGCAGAAAAATTACTCTAGAAAGCAAGAAATGAAAGCAGAAAAATTACCCTAAAAAACAGGGCATAAAAATAAGAAAATTGCTCTAGAAAGCAAGAAATGAAAGCAAAAAATGAAAAGCACACTTTGCGGAAAGTAAATCACTCTAACAGAAAAATAAATTCTAAAGAAAACCATTAAATAAGTAAATCACAAGATTGCAAAAAGGCATTAAAAGTTTTACACCATCAACATCCAAGGACTTAGACATCTGGTATAAGACAGTGCGCTCACTCGACTTGTTTGGTTGGGTAGGGCAGTGCATTAATCAATCTTGAAAAGCAATAATTGATCTAGAAAGCAATAATTGACATCCTCTCCAGCAACGGTGCCAAAATGTTGTGCAGACTTATTACCCAGTTAATACCAGATTTTTGAGTCTGATTAACATTAATTGTCAACCCAAGGTACGTAGGCTTTTCAAAGATGTCAACACTATATATGCATTATTGATCCATATATTATCTTGCTTACTAGTTGTAGTACAATGAACTTATACTGAATTCACCAGATAGTTATACAATAAAATTATTATAACAGAAATATAGAAATACTTCACACTTATGAATCACACATGCATCACACTTTATATAATCAAACTAATAATGAAATCAACTTACACAATACACTTAAACTAAAAAAGGTCAGGATCTTCACTGCAACTCCTCTGAGGAGGCCCTTCCTCGTTTAAAACTGAGTTCCAATCCTTCTCCAAGAGACTTACAAAAGCTTCTTACAAAATCATCCTTCTCATTACTCAGATCTGTAGCAATCAAAGATTGCTACAAAAGATTACAATATTCAAAATACAATTTCTACAATTCTACTACTCTGTTATTATCTATTACCAATCTAATCTAAGTTCTACCATTAAATACATAAGACAATTTATTAGCTCCAACCAAGAACACTAAACTAGGAAAGGTACATATACTTTGGGAACTGCGCCAGTCAATCTTCAAATGGTTAGTAACCGAAATTACTTGTTTTAGGCCTGACTGGGTTAAAGACAATATATATTGTTTTGTTGTTTTACTTCTTTTTGTCTCATTTCCATTTTCTTTGTCTTACTCATCTTTGGCAACACATCCAAGATTTTTTGCATGTGAGGAGTCCATACAACAGCTATGGAGGATCCTCTTCAATCATCTACTTGGTTCATAAGACAATTGGATGTGTCCTTAAGAGCTAATCACATCTTATCACAACAATAGTTTTGTTCTGCATAGTGGTTGTGGGCTCCTGTAGGTGAAAGCCTGTAGTTGCTGCAAGCAACCTACAGGGGAAAACCAACAGTTGCTACAGGCAACCTGCAGGTGGAAACCCATTTTGTTGCAGGCTTCTCTATTAAGTATTGTGCCCAAACAAGATTCCTGCAGTCTTATGTTACCCTTTAAATGTTTGTTAAATAAGGTTACACAAGTATAATCTAATCAAAGAAAAAGCATCATTAATTTATTACATAACATGCATATATCAATGCACATATAAAATCATAAATTCATTCATTCATTTGCATGAGTCATGGATAGTTATGAGGATTTACATAGAAAAAGATATATACTAGGTATGGATGAAACTATAAAATAAAGCAATTGGTTGCCTCATCGGGGAGTAAAACCCAGACTTAATAAGGGAGAGACGAGCAACATAATCAATGGTGTAATCATCATTAAAATGCATTGTGGAGTGTCAAGTGTTGGGGGTGTGGGGGAGCGGAAAGGTGGAGGGGAAGGGTTAGACCCAACATGGAGGGTGAAAGTCAAGACGACATGGTCAGCAAGGGGGAGTTGAAGCAAGATAAGGAAGCCACAAATATGAGGGATGATGGATCTACTAGTGAGAACATAGTCCACAACACTCACATCACCACCGTGGGGGAATCCAATGAATCTACCAGGGCCAAAGAAGTGATGGAGCCCACTGAAAATGTGAAGGCCCTGCGATTCACCCAATCAAAGGAGGTGTTTCCCATAAGTTGTAACTATAGCATTCTTGTCAGTGGAATCTCTTTGTAAACCAAACTCCTCTAGATGTAGCTCATGAAGTCATAACTCATCTTGAGCAAGGTCATGAATAGGTGTCTGTAGGTTCCCTATAACAGCATTAAAATCGCCCAAAAGAAGGATATCAAGGATAGTGGAGTATCAAGAGATCTCTAGATAGATGTCAAGATACATGTCCCCATCAACATGAATGGCGAATGAAGATGTCGCGAGGAAGTAGCAAACAACGATGAAGACATCTCAAAAAGGTTGATTTCTCTAAATCTAAAGCCATATGTATCTGGGGTGGACATCACAACCCACAAGTGAAACTCTAGCCCTGACATTGTCCTAAATAAGGCAAGCTACACCACCTAAACGACGAACACCACTTGATTTGTGTGTCTCAAGACGAAAGGCAGAAACCCATGAGTACCCTGTGACTGAAGGGAGGGCCCGCTCAAGGTTCTCGTGGGTCTTAGTGAAGAAGATAAGTTCTGAGGAAGCAATAAAACCCTCGAAGGTGCATGGAGAAGACCATAAAGCGTCGTTGCAATTCCAAGAAGCAATGTAGATGCCGCCGCCACCTATCGAAACCCGAGATCATCGTCATGCTGATGGTCTAGGGTGTCACCACCCGAGATCATAGGAATGAATCATGCCAATCTACGATGCTTCAAAAACATTTGATGTGCATGTGAAAGGGCTTTAAATCCTAACAAAATGTAATTTAATAGAGGTTTACATAGACCATAGGAGGTTATCAAAATCTTAGAATTGTACAAGTTTGGATAACCTTGAAGATCTTTCTTATAAGGGTGGAGTAAGCCAATTTCGCTATTGCCTTCTTTCCTAGTAAGATTTTTCTATAAACCATATTATTTGTGGTTCCACATCTACTATTTTTAAAATTTGAACTAGTGAAGCTCGAGGATCAAATGCAACCACACGCTTCTTACACTCATCAAGGTTACTACCCTGGCCACTAGATGCATGCTGAGCTGCCACCACAATTTGCAATCTCTAGTAGACGGTGCACGTAGGTCACTCGCAAGCAATCTTGATGACTTGGTGAACACTTCATGTTGCAAGAGGAATCACACCAGCCAAAGCAATAGCCATATACAAGATTCTCTTGAAACATTTTGGTTCTAGTAATGGAAACAATTAAGAATTGTTTTCTCACAAGAGACTCTAAAGGCCTAGCACCCTAGAGTTATTGTGTTTTAGCAAGCACAAGTATCTTTGATGAGGCTAGAGAAAGTTGCCTTGAAGAATATGCATCCAAAGCTTCGATCCAATCAACCATATGCAGTGTTATTGATCCATAATTTAAATTTATTTATGTGCTGAATCAATACAATATGCTCTTGACACCAACATACAAAAAGCAGAAAATCGCTGTTCGCTACAGCTATGGGTTGTCATCTATACCTTTCATTCAAATTTGCAATGTGTGCATGCCTAAAACAAAACCTATAACATTCTAAATCAGATTTCACACCCTTTTAAATAGTGAAATTAAGAAGTAAGCTGATTCTTAACTTGTATGTGAATGTATTCTACTACTATTTTCTGTTCTAAACAAGAACTAGGCATGCAATCGACTGAACATGTAATTTGTATGCTTGCTTAAGTACTTAAATTTATGAAGTAGTTGCATAGAATGAATAATAACAACTAAAAGATAGATTGAAAATTAACATCTAAAAGATTGAATCAAACATGAAAAGAGGGAATCAACATAGGAATTTACCTTGGAGAAATCCAATGTGGGAAAACTCCAAAAGAGTGCGTTGTGGCTTCTCATCTCCACTATCATCACGTAATATTTACAAGCCACCTGCTCAAGTTCAGCCTCCAAGAACACAGTCTAGCTTAGGTGTCTAGCATTTTGCCTTATAAAATAAGCTTTCCATTCCCGTAGGAATAGGAAGAGTCATTGAGAATGTGAAATGAATAATCTTTCTTATTCAATTATATGTAATGTTTCCTCTCATTTTCATTTGAATCGTGAAATAGAAATTTCATTGTCATTATGAATAAGATTATCCAACATGTCATTGGTATCAGAGCCTGAAATTTAAATCAGTTATTTTTTTTAATTCTTCTCTTTCTTAACCGTTCGGTCCTGAAATAAATTGTTTTCTTTCAAAATATATTGAACTGACACTATTTTTGCAGCAAACCAGCAATCAAGGAGGCGTTTTGGTAGACGTTTTAGCAGAGATTTTGTTAGTTTCTTTGTCTCTGTCAGAAACTCCCAAGGCCTGCGACCTGTGGTGATATTTGGAGACATTCTGTCTTTACTACCAGTGGTACAAGTTCCCTAACATGCAGACCTATGACGACTCGTTGTAGAAGCTTATTTTCAGACCCAATACATAGATCTACGTAGCATTCTTGGACCACATGGACTACAACCTTGGCATCCTGACCTAAGATGTGTGGAGTAGATTGCTGCAAACATCTCTTGGTGTTCCAGCTGGTTGGAAGACATATATAGCCCTTGGCGTTTCAGTTTTGCTCTGCACAATTTCTAACTTTGTCAAAAAAGGCCACATATTTTTTTTCATCTATTGGGCTACGTGGAGATTCCGACTACTATTCTAGATTCGTTGAGTGCTAGAAAAATTTTCCAGCCACTAATTTTTGTTTGCATCATGTTCATAACTGCGTAGAAAGGAGATTTTCTGCTATAAAAACCATGGGAAGCGCTGCTATCTTTTGCCACACGGAGCTGAATATTATTTTCTGAAGAAAACTGTACATTTCCAATATTGGAAATGTCATATATGGAAGAGGTATAATTTTTTATACTTTTTTATTTTCAAAAATCAAATTTCAGTATTTAAATGTTTTATTCCACTTTAAATATTTCAATTTGAAAACATTTAAAAATTTGGGCAATTTTTTGCCTTGAGCAAGCTACTCTAAGCGGATTTGGACAAAAACAACCAAATCACGCAATTCAAAGAGAAATAAGGAGAGCTACTCTTTTACCCATTTGTGTATGTCGAAAAATGTAAATCCGAAAATCAAGAAAAACCAAGTATATTGATGTATAAGGTTTTCTTTTTAAACCGGTGTTAATGACAAAGCGAATCATTTTCAATACATTTGCATATATAAAAAAGGGGACCATTTTGGAGTGATAAGGAACCAATTGAGGCAAAAACTCAAAACCATGCATTCCATCAAATCTATTGTTGGCACTACCTTGACTGGCAAAGACAGTTGGCTAGAATGGTCTCGCCAAGTGGAGAACACACTCATCTTCAACGATCTATGGCTCAATATTTGTGATGGGGAAAAACAACCAGTTGAACCACTAGGGAATGCAAAGGACACTCAAACATGGAAATAGACAAACTAAAAGGCTTTGGCCTTGATGAGGGCATCAATGGACAGAGATGTGTTTCATCATATACAAGGATGCAATACACCATGGGAAGCATATCATAAATTGAAGGACCTATATGACTCCCATTCAGAGTTGGAATTCATTCAGTGGCAATTGAAATTGTTCGACTTAAAGTTGAAAGATGGTGATGTTGTTGGGTGAATATTTTGTCACCAGCTAACTGATGGATAAAATAGGTCTCTTCAACCACAGCATAGGGAGATTGGTCGGCCAGATGTGCAGGTTTACCACATCAAAAGGGTACAAATCTCTCCTCTCATCAAGGGAAAGTTTCCTTATAACTATGAGGGGCAATATACTATATATATCTACAGAAAATAACACTCAGGGGTAGGACCACCATCCATTTCTATTTTTTCAGAGATGATGTTCACAAAGGCGAAATCCAGGAGAAAACACTGAAAGCACTTCTTTTCTTTCAGAAGTGGTCTTGCAGCAAACAGTTGGAGTTCTTTCAAGTAGGTAACAAGTAACTGATAACAGGGGGGCATAGTAACCAACAAACTGAGATGTAGCACAAAGTCTGCACCTCGACTACCCAAAAGTGAAATACGAAAGATAATGAGGGCACAAAGTCGTCCCAAGATCCTTTACACAGAAACAGAAAACAGACAAACACACTAAAGACAATTGTGGGGGCACAAAGTCTCTCCACAGTTGGCTTCAGGACACCTTGATAACTTCCACTAGTTCTGTTTATTTCATTAAAATGGACAAGAACACATTCAAGAAACAGACATAAAAATATCTCCTAAATGACACAAGCTATAACAGCACAAAGTCTGAGAGTAACCTGCTTTCTCATTCAAACAAAGAAATATGATCAACAATCTGAGCTCAAAGTCTCAGTAATCGCCTTTCAATTTGGGCAGAGTTTTGCTTCTATAACAGAGAGATCTCATTTGCATAAAATAAGAGATTACAATATATAGTAGCCAAAAAAGGCTTGGCACTTTGTTCCATGGAATGGCCCATGCTGCATTCAATGCCTTGAATGCGTTTTCAATTTTGTCAAAGAGAGCCATGCTGGAACAAGGCGTCTGCCTTAACTGTGGCGTGTCGATTCATCTCAAAAGTCTTCTCCTGGGCCTAGGTCATCTGGTCTGTCCACTGAAATCTGCGCAGTTGTCCACTTCGCCTTTACTCCAAGAGAGAAAAACAAGCCACGCTTTTAATGTTTGCAAACTCAAATATCTACTTGGTGGACTGTTCCACCTACTGGAATAACTCCTACGCAGATACTTCTGGTCTTTCCCTCTTTCTGCTGCAAATTGAGCTCTCGGGCTATCTTTTCCCTTTTCTGTTGGGCTTTCGGCTCCTTCAGCTGGTCGCTGAGTTTGTTTTTAACTTTTGTCTTTTCCTAGAATTTGAACTCTCGAGGCTATATTCCCAGCTTTGTTGGCTCTTTGTGCTCCTCTCTCAGCAATTCTTCCTTTTGACCTTTTGGCCTTTGAATGCATTCAGGTCTGCGCTCAAGCCTTTAAAGATCAACGGCTATTTCACTGTCGTAAAGTTGACATTCGCGCGCCCATCACCATTTGAAAGCCAACGAATAGTTCATGGTGCCCAACTTTGACGTCTGCGGGCCCATCACCCCTTGGTCAATTCCTTCGGCTTTATTTCCTTCAGGCTTCCTTTGACCGAGCTTAGTCTTTGAATCCTTTCGAAAGGAAGTGTCCTTTCGGGACTTGGGGGAGGTCCTTTTCCTGGTCGCCGAGAGCCCCCCGCAAGGGTACTTGTCCTTCGAGCAGTCTTCGCGTTAATTTCTTCGAACGGTCTTCGGGCGGTCTTCGCATTAATTCCTTCGGACAAAATGTCCGAAGGAAACCTTTCCTTTGCCTTAGCCGCTTTCTTTCGAGCTTTTTTCTTTCGAGCGAATCCCTTCCGAAAGAATTCCTTCAAACTTTTTGTTCGAAAGAATTCGCCTTATCTTTTGCCTTGAACAAATCCGAAGGAATTCCAACCTTTTTACCTTGTTCATTTTTTCGAAGAAAACCTTACCCTTTCGGCCTTTTGCAACAGTCCATTTTGCTTATCCCCTGCCCTCCGCAAGCGCTGTTTGATCTCCAAAATTATTTTTAGGAAAAGTCACAAAGGTCATTTTGGCTCCTAAGTGCCCTCCGCAAGGGTACTTGTCCTTCGGGCTCTCTGGCAGGCCTTTGATCATTCCTTCAGACAAAATGTCCGAAAGATATCTTTTTGTTCCATTTGCCCTCTGCAAGAGTACTTGCCCTTCGAGCTTTGGGACACCTTCCTTTGAACCTTTCGATTGAACCGACCGATTGAAATTGCCTAAGTGTTCAAAACTTGTTTCTTTCCTGCGGAGTCCATAGAAACAAGCCTGCAGAGTCCGTAGAAATCACACTGCAGAGTCCGTAAAAACAACCCTGCGGAGTCCATAGAAATCAGCTTGCAGAGTCCGTAGAAACAAGCCTGTAGAGTCCGTAGAAATCAGCCTGCAGAGTCCGTACAAACAAGCATGCAGAGTCCGTAAAAATGAGCCTGCGGAGTCCATAGAAATCAGCGTACAGAGTCCCTTAGCTAAAAAAGCTTGAAAAATGGAGAATTTGAATACTCGGAACAATTTTTTGGGAAGGGAGAATAAAATTTTGGCCTGCAAGACCAAAATAGTTCATATGTTGTCCCAAAAATGAGTGACAGATTTTGAGAACAACAGCTGGCTCCAGTTGGGGAACTTCCTTTAGTTGAAATTTTGGAACAGCTGAGGAGAGTAAAAACCAGAATCTCCAGTGCCTTTAAGTATGCCATTGGGCTATGGAGTCATGCTATCCAAAAAAGAAATGCGCCAAAACTAAAACAAAAAGCACAAAACAGAACTAAAGACTACAAATATACATATATACAAATGATCTTATCTGATACTTCAAGAATTGAAGTGCTTCAGATGCTGCCCATTGTGAGGCAGAGAAAAAGGCGTGCCATTTTGATACTTCAACAGGAAACTATTTTCACTATTGAGCTGATGGATAGTAAATGAGCCTCTCCATAGGGAATCGAACTTCCCATGCATTCCCTTTGGTTCTTTTCTCTTGTCCCATAACAGGACTTGATCTCCAATTTGGAAATCACGGTTCTTTGCTTTCTGGTCGAAGAGCTTCTTCACCAGACTTTGATGCGCAGCAATTCGGTCCACCACCATAGCTCGCTGCTCATCCAGCTCAGTTAAGCACATGATCCTCTTGTCGATGGAGCTTTCATATGTTTGATCTTCGACCGCCTTTCCCAATTTTAGTGCTAGCAATTCTAGGGTGATTGGTATCTCCGCATCGAGACCATACAAAAAATGGAAAGGTGACATACCTATCACCCTCTTGGGTGCAATTCTGTCTGCCCATAAAACATCAACCAATGCTTTATGCCAGGTTCATTGGTTGTCATCCACCAGCTCTCTGATGATGGTCACCAGGTTCTTGTTGCTCGATTCTGCTTGGCCATTCCCTTGTGAAAAATAATCAAAAGAATGGGAGAGGGTAATCACGTAATAAAAACAGAACTGAATAATCTCATGAGAAGAGAAACACGCTGCATTGTCTGTGACAATCTTGGTTGGGACCCCAAACCTGAAAATGATATTCTCCTTGAAGAAATCGCATACTACCTCTGAAGTAGCATGCTTGGTTGGAATTGCTTCCACCCATTTGGTGAAGTAATATGTCGGTGTGAGGACATAATCATGTCTAGCACTTGAAGATGGGTTTACAGCACCAATGAAATCGATTCTCCATTGCTGAAATGGCTCTTCTGTCACCACTAGCTTGAGAGGCAAAGCAGCTAACTTGGGTCTTCCAACGAACTGTTGGCATAGTTCACATCTTCATACCCATTTGTATGCATCTTGAAACAGAGTAGGCCAATAATATCTGGGTCGCAAAATTTTATGGGCAGTTACAGGCGCAGAAAAATGTCCTCCACAAGTCAGATTATGGAAGGACTTCAAAAGTTGGTTCTGTTGTTCTTTATCCACGCAGCGAAGGAACACTCCATCAAGGCTCCTCTTGTAAAGAGGTCCCACAAGACAAAATTGGCAACTTTCAATTTAACAGTCTTTTTTTTACAAGATAGGTGGGCAAGACACTCACCATAAGGAAATGAGCAATACTTGAATACCACTCATTCGTGGTGGGGACAAAGAGGATTGTTGGCATATCTTCCATTTTTTTCTTCATGCCCTGCTTCTCCGGGTCTATTGTCAGCAATCAATTGACAAAGGCCCCTTCCCTGCACAAGCTTCATCGGTTTGATATCAAGATCAAACTCTTGGATTTTAGCAATCCAATTGCCCCTTTTGGTTCCAAACTCTTGCTGAGTTAATATGGATTTAACTGTGGTATCAGGAACCAGGGCAGTAGTGTGGGAATTCAGAATGTAAAAGCGGAAATGCTTCACTGCCTTCACCACTGCATAAGCATGCTTCTCTATATTGGAATACTTCAGTTCGTGAGCTTTGAGAGGACAGCTCATGAATGATATGAAAGATTCCACGCCTTTGTTCTATTGAACCAGAATTGCTGAAAGTATGCTCAGAAGCATAACTATACACTGAAATCCTTAGTATAATCTGAGCAAATCAGAATTGGGGCGTGGGCAATAGCTGTCTTGATGTCCCAAAATGCCAATTTGCCTTCTTCAGTCTAGCTGAAGGTGGTCTTTTCCTTCATCATGTTTACAATATGGCGAGTCTTCTCAACAAACTCGGAGATGAACCTTCATAAAAATTCACCTTTCCGAAGAAAGAGTGAACTGCAGTCTTATTTGTGGGCAGGGTAAGCTCCAGGATGGATTTGACTCTTTCTAAGTCGATCTTTATGCTTTCTCGGGATACAATGTGTCCGAGAAGTTTCCCTTCTGTTACCCCAAAAACCAACTTCTTGGGATTTATAGAAATGTCATTTTGACAACATCGTTCCAGCACTTGTTGCAAATAGCGCACATGATCAGGACGATGCTTGGAAAACACTGTCAAGTCATCAAAGTATACCACAATGAACTTACCCATTTCATCTTTGAAAGCAAGGTCCATTGCTCTCTGAAAAGCGGCGCCAGGATTTATCAGGCAAAAAGCATCCTTCGATATGCAAAGGTGCCCCAAAGCGTGGTTAAGGCAGTCTTTTGTTGGTCTGCTTCACCAACTTCAACTTGATTGTATCCTGAGAAGCCGTCTAGCATTGATAACATCTCTGAACCGGTCACTGTTTGAAGCACTTGGTCCATGATGGGCAGAGGATAGTTATCCTTTAAGGATGACTGATTCAAATTCCTGAAGTCCACACAGAGGTGAATTTCGCCATTCTTTTTCCTCACAGGTACTACGTTTACAATCCATGTCGAATGATGGATTGGAAAAATTATCCTAGCATTTAGCATTTTTTGTATTTCAGACAGAATAGTCCCTGATATCTTCAAATTGTACTGCTTGGATTTTTGCTTGTAAGGCACCGAATCACTCTTAAAAAAAAATTCATGGCAAATTTCTTCAGCCCTGAGCGACTTCAGATCATCATAGAAATATTCCAAAACATCCATGTACTGGCGAAGCAGGGCAGTGAACTTGAACTTTTCTTCTTGAGTGCAGCACTTCCCAATGTTCACCATCTTGGCATCTTCTTTGGTACCCAAATTTATTTGATCAAACTCCTGAGAAGAGTTTGAATCCATTTGTTGCTGTTTGATGACTCTATCGTGCTTGTCAAACAGTTTCTCAAGGGAAACCAATCCTTTGAGAATTTTATTCCCTTTGAACTGTAGGAATTCCTCACCTACGTTTGAACTTGATTCGGAGGTTGGTTCACTGCCTTGGAAGTGAAGCTATTCGACGCTGTCTTTTTGTTCCAGGAAGGCAATGATTTGATTGTCACCATTGAACACTTGCCAATGATTGGCATTGTCAGGGACACTTGGTCGAAAGACCAGTTCGATAGTGTACTTATCTCCCTTAAAATCAGGGTGAGGAACCAAGAGAGTTGCCGAAACAGCCAAAGCATCAGTGCAGTCATTGAATTCCCTGAGAACTGCAGAGATACTGAAAGCATCAAAGCTTTCAATTTGATCCCAAATCAGATTGCGGTAATGGCGCAATCTCTCATTTTTGATTTGGTACAAGTTCCTCCCTTGACAAACCACCAGCTCAACATCTCCTTTAGCATGAAGGAGCTTGACGCCCTTGTCTTGAGCGGCCTTCAATCCAAATAGCAGCGATTCGTATTCAGCAGTATTGTTAGTATTGTTGAACTATAACTTGTATGAAGAAGGAAAAATATCTCCTTGAAGAGATATCAACACAATCCCGGCTCTTGAATCAGTAGAGGAACAGCGGCCATCAAACTCCAGTATCCATACCTCATTAGAAGCTAACCTTACCTTAGATTTTTCTTCGTTTGGAGGGGAGGATTCCGTTAGGCTTGCACTTTGCTCTCTTATGTCCTCTACTATTTTATCTGAACCAATTTTCAGATTGTCACCTTCAAGAGCTTCATCAGATAACTCATGAACTTCTTCCGTGGACAAGAAGTAATTACCCATCCCTGAAGACTCAAACAGAATCTGAGCTTCAGACGCTGACGTTTGAGTGATCACATATTTTGCTTCCTTCTCAAGGAGCAATCTCTGCATGACGCCTTTGACTGGGATCCTTGCTTCAAATAGGTCCATGCTCAACTCGCCACCAACATCCTTGCAAAAATTTCGCCCAAAAAGGATGTTGTATGAGGCTGGGACGTCGGCCACCAGGGTTGTAATCTTGATTCTCTTTTTCGAGAATGCTGCAAATGCAAATTGGGCGTCTTTGATTTGTCCCAGCAGTGGCACTTGTTTGTTCTCCATGAAGAAACACTCCCAAATGTCTTGGTCAGTGTGAGACCAAGGGATTCAGCTACTTTGGCAGGCATGACATTGTCAGACGCAACTGAGTCTATGATGCAATTGTTCAGCTGATGTCCATTTATCAACAGGGAGACATAAAATGGTTCAGTCCTTCCAGGAGCAGCAGGAAGAGCAATGACAAGGTTATTCCGGGTGGACATGTTCCTTGGGGGATCATGAGTTACCTTCTTAACATCTTGTCCTGCAAAGACGGCTTTATTCTTCACACACTCAACCAACTTGTCTAACTGCTCAGGGTTAGATTGCAGGAATTCAAATTCAGTCATTTGAATTTTGGTCTTCTTGACATGGTCGACTATGTCAAATGACTGAAATGGATTAAAAACAGAGGAAGTTCATCTTTCTGGTTTTTTTGGGGGGAAGGACTGATCTGCGAAATTGAAGTTGAAGGTGAAGGCAAGTTTAGAGTACTTATTTTTTTAGCAATCACTGGATCCTTTGGCTGGAAAGGAAAAGAAGTTCCTCATTTGGCAATTGAAATTGCAGGTTGAAGTCGCTCCTCTGTTTTTTCTTTATCAACTTGTTGGGCTGACTAATTCTTGGACCGGGTGAACACAGCGTATGATCCCTCAACTGCTTTACCTTCACTTCTGGGTTCATCCTGGTAATTCAGGAAACCAATGTTAGAGTCGCCAGCTAATTCTTCTTCTTCCTCTGAAGAGATTAGCGTCATCTTCTGGGTTCAACTCAGGCTGGAAGGAGAAATTTAATTCTGCTTCAAGATATCCAGCTGCTGAATTGGTTGGAGGAGCTTCAATGGCCAATTTTTCTTGAATGAGAGGAAGGCGATTTGGCTGCCCTTGATTCCTGACAGCATTGCCTTGGTATGACTGATTGGAAAATGTCTTCCTTGGTATATCTCTGTATGGAGCAAATGACATCCCTTGCACCATTTGTTTTCTAAGAACAAGCAACTCATTTGCCAACTTCTGCACCATTGGATCAGTGGTACCTGTAGATGAGTATTCAAAAGATGAAGAGGATTTACCTCTATTAGGTTTTCTCTTTATCTTTCCTGCCAAGATAAGGTCATCTTTCACCTCAGTAGCCAGATCTTGAGCAATAGCAAGACCTATGTGGCCAGCCCGTCTCAATAGGAAACTCACTTTAGGCAGCTAAGAATTGATGAAAAATATTTGAGATTCTCAGTTGTTGGTTGAGCAATTATAAGAATCATGTTCCTCAGCTTGTCAAATTTGGCAATGAAGTCCCTCATAGGTTCATGAGGTTCTTTCTTCATCTGTGTGAGTTGGGCGAGCAGAGCATGCGCATCTTCAACAGGGTTGACCCTGGATTCAAATTTGGTTTTGAGGGTGTTCCAATCAATCACAGTCTGGGCTTGCAGATAATAGAACCAATCTGCAGCAACACCTTGCAATGTTTCCACAAACAGCCTGACTGCTACGTCCTCATACTCCACGCCTATTACACCACAGAGTATGCTGAAGGCTGCAATGTGTTCATCAGGTTGAACTCTCCCATCACCAAAGAATTTGAAAAAAATCTTCCTTGAACTGCATGGTAGCTCATGTAGATGTGGAGTCAAATTGAGTGGACCGAAAGAGTTACCCCAAGGGCCTTAGACCACCATGATTTGATTATGAAAAGTGGGGATAACAAATCTAGATGGAGTATATATAGGCAAAGCTCTGCTGACAGCAAAAAAAGAAGCTTTGCCTTGTATTGGTGACCTGGTATTGGTAGGAAGAAGACTCCTAGTTCGTCGAACTTGAAGTTATGGAGGAAACAAATCGAAATTGCCCTGCTACAACAACTCAAAAACAGGGTCAACAACACCTTGGGCTCTCTGGCTTGTATAGCGTGGACTTCCCAGATTGTAGAATAAAAATGGAAAAGAACTGGCCCTACTTCAGCTTGAAGCTTGAGGCTTCAAACTGCGCGTTCTTCCCTAGCGGAATCGCCAAAAACTGTTGGCGTGGAGCTGGCAGAGAATTGACTTTTGAAATGAAACGCTCGATCTCCAGCGTCTCAGGTTTTGCAGCTCAGAGTATATAATGGAAATGGATAAGGCTATAATGATCATGGATAAGACACAAGTGATGCTTGCATCTGAAGCTTGAGGCTTTAAATTGTGCAAAACTGCTGTCCCCAGCGGAGTTGCCAAAAACTATTGGGTGAATATTTTGTCACCAGCTAACTAATGGGCAAAATAGGTCTCTTCAACCACAGCATAGGGAGATTGGTCGGCCAAATGTGCAAGTTTACCACATCAAAAGGGGACAAATCTCTCCTTTCATCAAGGGGAGGTTCCCTTATAACTATGAGGGGCTATATACTATATATATCTGTAGAAAATAACACTCGGGGGTAGAACAACACGATCCATCTCTCTTTTTTCAGAGATGATGTTCACAAACAAAGGGGAAATCCAAGTGAAAACACTGAAAGCACTTATATTCTTTCAGAAGTGGTCTTGCAGCAAACAGTTGGAGTTCTTTCAGGTAGATAACAAGTAACTGATAACAGGGGGGCATAGTAACCAGCAGACTGCGATGTAGCACAAAGTTTGCACCTCGACTGCCCAAGAGTGAAATACGAAAGATAATGAGGGCACAAAGTCGTCTCAAGATCATTTACACAGAAACAGAAAACAGACAAACACACTAAAGACAATTGTGGGGGCACAAAGTCTCTCCACAGTTGGCTTCAAGACATCTTCCTGATTACTTCCACTAGTTCTGTTTATTTCATTAAAATGGACAAGAACACATTCAGAAAACAGACATAAGAACAATCCCCTAAATGACACAAGCTATAACAGCACAAAGTCTGAGAGTAACCTGCTTTCTCATTCAAACAAAGAAATGTGAACAACAATCTGAGCTCAAAGTCTCAGTAATCGCCTTTCAATTGGGGCAGAGTTTTGCTTCTATAACAGAAAGATCTCATTTGCATAAAATAAGAGATTACAATATATAGTAGCCAAGAAAGGCTTGGCGCTTTGTTCCATGGAATGGCCCATGCTGCATTCAATGTCTTGAATGCGTTTTCAATTTTGTCAAAGAGGGCCATGCTGGAACAGGGCGTCTGCCTTAACTGTGGCATGTCGATTCATCTCAAATGTCTTCTCCTGGGCCTGGGTCATCTGGTCTGTCACCTAATATCTGTGCAGATGTCCACTTCGCCTTTACTCCAAGGGAGAAAAACAGGGCACGCCTTTAATGTTTGCAAACTCAAATATCTACTTGGTGGACTGTTCCACCTACTGGAATAACTCCTATGCAAATATTTCTGGTATTTCCCTCTTTCTGCTGCAAATTGAGCTCTCGGGCTATCTTTTCCCCTTTCCGCTGGCCTTTCGGCTCCTTCAGCTGGTCGCTGAGTTTGTTTTTAACTTGTCTTTTCCTAGAATCTGAGCTCTCGAGGCTATATTCCCAGCGTTGCTGGCTCCTTGTGCTCCTCTCTCAGCGGTTCTTCCTTTTGGCCTTTTGGCCTTTGAATGCATTCGGGTTTGCACTCAAACCTTTAAAGATCAACGGCTATTTCATTGCCGTAAAATTGACGTTTGCGCGCCCGTCACCGTTTGAAAGCCAACGGCTAGTTCATGGTGCCCAACTTTGACGTCTGCGGGCCCGTCACCCCTTGGTCAATTCCTTCAACTTTATTTCCTTCGGACTTCCTTTGACCGAGCTTAGTCTTTGAATCCTTCCAAAGGGAAGGTGTCCTTTCGGGACTTGGGGGAAGTCCTTTTCCTGGTCGCCGAGAGCCCGCAGCAAGGGTACCTGTCCTTCGGACGGTCTTCGGGCGGTCTTCACGTTAATTCCTTCGGACAAAATGTCCGAAGGAAACCTTTCCTTTGCCTTAGCCGCTTTCCTTCGGGCTTTTTTCTTTCGGGCAAATCCCTTCAGACAAAAGTCCAAAGGAATTCCTTCAGACTTTTTGTCCGAAAGAATTCGCCTTATCTTTTGCCTTGAACAAATCCAAAGGAATTTCAACCTTTCTGCCTTGTTTATTTTTTCGAAGAAAACCTTACCCTTTCGGCCTTTTGCAACGGTCCATTTTGCTCATCGCCTGCCCTCCGCAAGCACTGTTTGATCTCCAAAATTGCCTTTAAGAAAAGTCACAAAGGCCCTTTTGGCTCCTATGTGCCCTCCGCAAGGGCACTTGTCCTTCAGGCTCTCTGGCAGGGCTTTGATTATTCCTTCGAACAAAATGTCCGAAGGATTTTACTTGTAAAATTCCGCCGTAGAAAATCCCTCCGAAAGATATCCTTTTGTTCCATTTGCCCTCTGCAAGGGTACTTACCCTTCGAGCTTTGGGACACCTTCCTTTGAACCTTTCGATTGAACCGACCGATTGAAATTGCCTAAGTGTTGGAAACTTGTTTCTTTCCTACGGAGTCCATAAAAACAAGCCTGCAGAGTCCGTAGAAATCAGCCTGCGGAGTCCGTAGAAACAACCCTGTAGAGTCCGTAAAAATCAGCCTGCAGAGTCCGTAGAAACAAGCCTGCAGAGTACGTAGAAACAAGCCTGCAGAGTCTGTAAAAATCAGCCTGCGGAGTCCGTAGAAACAAGCCTGCAGAGTCCATAGAAATCAGCCTGCGGAGTCCGTAGAAATCAGCTTGCAGAGTCCCTTAGCTGAAAAAGCTTGAAAAATGGAGAATTTGAATACTCAGAACAATTTTTTGAGAAGGGAGAAGAATTTTGACCTGCAGGACCAAAATAGTTCATATGTTGTCCCAAAAATGAGTGATAGATTTTGGGAACAACAGATGTGATGAGATTGCCTTGAGAGATACAAGCTATCAAACATGATGTTGAAGCAACAGGTGTCAAAATCGACATATACATGAGCGCATTCATAAAAGCACTTTTTCCCAACTATTCAATCTATTTGGAGTCTCTACAAGCAAGCAATCAATTGAAAACTCACATTTGACCAATTGGTTGAAAAGATGGCAGAAAGATAAGATAAGATAAATATATTAATGTCCAACAAGTGACCACAAAAGTAGGTCAATGGGACTACAAAGCCCGCAGAAGGCAGGTACAAAGTGCAGAGGCCAAAACACTTCTGAGAAGAACAAAAACTAAAGAAGAGAAAGGTGAACACCATAAGAGAAAGTAGAACTAGTACAACCAGTGAACGTCGACCAAAAGAAGAAAGAGGAGGGGAACATCACGGGATGGACCCAACACTCCTAGCACTCAAGGCCGAAAAGATAGAACTCTGAATGAGAAGTTGCCTGGAAGAAGTGGGAGGAACCGGGTGTCGCCTACTATGATGCCATCTGAAAATAGAAGAAGAATCCCTGAACTTGGAAGATCTGGTTTGTCTTCCAATAAAAGGTCTAGACTATATCTGACGCTGCGAATTGTGTGATGTCCCGAGCCCGAACAAATCTCAGGGTCAGGACGTGGATGTCCTCACTCGGCCATTTGGTGCCCCTCATAGAAGGTAGCGCTGTAAAGAAGTGATCAAACAGGGGGGGTCAAGTTTGCGAGGTGGTTGCCTCCTGTGCTCTCGAAACCTCATGGCCTCCTGTATATACAACACCAGGGAACGTTGGTCCTCATATCTAAAAAAGTCAACGAGAAACTGTGATCCCCTGAAAAGGCAATAAAATCTACCTCTGATCTTGTAGTACGTTGGGCACCTGAAAATAAAGTGAAATTCCGTCTCAAGCTCCTATGTGTGGCACTGCTGACAGACCCTGATATCCCAATCTAGGTGATGATCAATCTCACACCGGACCCTGTGTGAGCCAACTTTGAACTGCCCTAAAGGGATGTGGAGGGAATGCATCCAATGCCTGTGGGTATACTGGGGATGAACAATAAGATCATCCCGCAAATCTAGAAAATGCTCCGCATAAAAGGCCATCTTAGGTTTCAACCCCCTAGGTGGGTTCACCCAGGTGGTCAAGATGTGTTGTTTGTAGATATCGTCCCTGATGGACTTATTCAGTACCTGTTTGGAAGGAAGGAGATGACTCGGAGCATCAAGTACTGGTATGGAGGGAGGCGGTCAATCTGGATGTCAACCTTCCCCAAGAGATCCGAAACCTTGCCATACCACCCATGACTACGGTGGGGTGCGACAAACTGAGCAATGACCATAGAAGAGCAATAGGCTAGGTATGGATACCGACTCCGACCCTCAATGGAATCAGCATAACACCGAATGCGATGAAGGTAGGAGACCAGATCAAACATGCACTCAAGTTTGAACGGGCGGGCCCCGAACTCTGCCAAAATGATATGTACAGGGACACTCGATTTGCCCCTGATGATCCTACAAAGGAGGATGTCTGAATCCTCTTCGCCGAAGCCCAGTCGGTCTCCAGCAGGGAGGGGCCCCAAGCAACTGATCCATAAAGTACAATGGGTCTGATAAGAGAGTCCATGAGTGACATCTTGGAGGAGATATCCTGAAATTGATGACAGAAGCATTGTCTCTCAAGGAGGGCGAGAGAACCATAACCTTTGCAAGCAGTTCTCTGGTCCACGTTTTAGTTTGTGACGGAAGCATTGTCTCTCAAGGAGGGCGAGAGAACCATAACCTTTGCAGACACGAGGTTGGAGAGACTGTCACAAACTAAAACGTGGACCGGATAACTGAACGCCCAAATAAGTGTAAGAGTTAGAGATCTCGATCTCCTTCCCTCTGAAAAGGAATCTGAGGTGCGAGGTTTTCAAGCAGTTGAAGACCATAACCTTGGTTTAACCCAAGTTGACCGTGAGTTGTCGAAGGTCGCAAAACAGAGCCAAAACATCCAACTGTGTCTGCAGTCCATCGGGGGACGAGGCTAGAAGAACCACATCATCCGCAAACAAAAGAATGGAAATCAAAACCTGGTGGAGAAGACACCCATCCCCATCCTGAATGTGGTCATGGAGGAAGGACTCGAGCTCATCTATGTAAATCCCAAAGAGAGTTGGGGACAGAGAGCAACCTTGTTTGATCCCAATGGTACTCATGATAAAGTCAAAAAGTCCCTGAGCAATGCAAAGGCAGCCCAGCAGAGATTCATACAAACGCATGATAGCAGTAAGAAGGGTCTTAGAGATACCAATGCCCCGAAGTCTTTGAAAAAGTGCATCTCTTGGGATGGAATCAAAAGCTTTTCGAAAATCTACGAAACAGCAGTAGACTTTCGATAAGCGGTGACGAGCCTCCTCGATGATAGATCGAAGGGTGATGATATGCTCAAAGGTCTGATGATCTGGCCGAAACCCTGCTTGCCCATTAGCTTTGAGGTGTCTGCGCTCCAACTCCTCTGATAAGTGAATGTGGAGGACGGTGGCGTACAACTTGGAGAAAGTGTGTCCCACCAATGATAGTTCTGTAATTACTAGGATTCGAGCTACTACCTGATTTGTGCATTGGGTGGATGATCTGATGAGACCAAGGAGGAAACCCAGAGCACACCACGTGATTGAATAAATCAAATAGGTAACTACCAAGCACACTCGAACCATACTTAAAGATTTCTGCCTGAAACCCCTCCTCATTAGCTGCCCTACTACAGTTCATGACTCTGACCGCCTCTCTGATTCTATTCGGTGTGAAAAACATGCAATAAGGTGGTGGGTTGTGGACCTGAATGTTGGGCTGCCCAAGAATATCATAAAGGTTGAGCATGTGGGAGAACATAGAATCAGAGCTAAGGTCAGCTGAAAGGGGGGAATGGCGAGGGAAAACGGACCGCCAAAACTGCTTGAGAGAGCTACGGAGAGAAGCACGAAGTATACACCTACGCAGGGAAATATGTAGGCATTTTTTGCGCTGAAGCAGACAGCGATAGGAGGCTTTGAGGAGAGGATAGGAAGGATGGGTGTAGTTAAAGGCTTGCTTGAGCTGACGATGGAGGGATTTGCATTCTTCATCATACCATTTGCTCATGGGGCAGTTCTTGTCATGGGGGGCATGAGGGGGACGGGTGTAAGAAGGGAAGTAATTGAGGGCAGCCTCCCAAATATTGGTGGAGAGAGATGTGAACTTGGTTGCGACGTCGAGGAGAGGGAAAATGTGGGAGGGTAAAATCTGTCAGAGATGGTCAGCAAAGAAGTCAGGGTCCCCCTCCTCAAAACAAGAGGAAGTACGGTGCTGGGGGGTGTGGGGTAAAGTTGGGACATACGAGGGGGGAGTATCGATGCAAAGGAAGGAGAGGAGAGCATGGTCTGCCAGAGGAATCCAGGACGCGGAAAGATGGATGATAGTCTCAAGGAGGAAATGGCCAGAAATAACAGTCCACACTTGCGCCCCCACCATGAGGGTGACAAGTAAAGAAATGAGAGTCCAGGAAGCATGTCAAACCATTGAGAAGCAGCCGATTGTGTGACTCGGTTAGCTGTAGAAAATGTCTGTTGTACATAGTTAGGGGCCCTAATTAATCCTCCAAGGTCTTATGAAGACAAACTGTCTCGAGGTCAATCATTTGACTGCAGTGCTCGTCCTCAGTCCAGTCATGAAGGGGGGTCTGATTGTTCTTGGTACGTGCATTAAAGTCCCCTAAAAGAATAACTTCTCCTATAGCTGAATATTGTGTGATATTGTCGTACAAATCCGCAAAGGGGTCCCCATCCTGACCAATATGAATCACGTACGGAGAAGCGGAAGGCAAGAAGTAGCAAACAACAATGTATATATCTCTGGAAAGAAAACCGAAACCACAACAGGGGAGAGTGTGTGCTATGTCAAAACAAATTCTTCCAAACCATCAAACAAAGCCACATCTTCCAAATATGAAGGCAATAACAATTACAAGGGAAAAGGTGGCAAAAATGAAAATCATGGTGGTCAAAATAAAAAACAGAATGATAAACAGAACCTCTATTGCGAACAGTGTGACAGAAAAGGTAGCCATGAGACTCACGAATGCAAGACTCCATGGGAGAAAATTGAAGCATACCGTAAAAAGAAAGAGGGAAATTCAAAAGAACAGTCAAAAGAGTCAAACTCGACACAATTCACCAGTGAATGTGTGTTTTCCAGTACAGATGATGAAGTAAACAGTGTCTCGATCAGTGCCTCATGGTTTGATGTTTGGGTTCTTGATACTGGCGCCACTCAACATATGACTTTCCAAAAGACTTCTTTGAGGAGTACAATGAAGAAAGTAGTGGCTCAATATACCTCGAAAATATATCAAGTCTGCAACCACAAGAAAGAGGTACAATTCGACTCAAGTGGCCAGGGCTTCCAGACTACAAACTTGAGAATGTTCTCTACCTTCTTCAATTGAAACGAAACTTGTTGTCCCTAGTGCTCATAAGGAAACAAAGCCATTCCATTCTGTTGGATAATGGTGATGTCACAATCAAGAGAAAAAGTGACAATGCAGTTGTCTTAACTGAATATGAGGGGTGAGCCATCAAATTCAAGGAATTATGCTCATCTTGTGGAAGACAGAATGTCTCCAAACATGTTGTGGCATGCTCGATTCGAGCACACTCACTATAACAACATTCATGTATTGCAAAAGAATGGTGTTGTTGGCATGCCTACATTGCCCACAAAATCAGATGAGAAGTGTGAACCCTGCATTTTGGCTAAACACGCAAGAGAACCATTTCCGAAGTCATGGTGAAAAGCAGACAAAAAATTGTAGCCTGTTCATTCAGACTTGTGTTCTCTTCCAATCTCTCTATTGGTGGTCATAAGTACTTCATGTTGTTAATTGATCACTACAGTAGGATGGCATGGATATACTACCTGAAAAAGAAATCAAAAGCCTTCGATATTTTCAAAAAAAATCGAACAATGATTGAAAATGAAGCACAAACCTGCATCGAGACACTCAGGACAGATAATGGTGGTGAATTCACATCAAAGAAGTTTGAATCCTATCTTGAGCAAAACAGGATAAAACACCATCTCATAATTCCTCACACTCCACAACAAATTGGAGGAGTTGAAAAAATGAACAGAACTGTGATGAATATGGTCCGTGCAATGTTGTATTTCAAAGGAGTAAATATGCACTTTTGGGCCAAAGCAGCTAAAACAACAGCATAACTTCGCAACAGATCGCCATCAACAACTCTTGAATCAAAGACTTTGTATGAGATGTGGTGTGGTTACCTCCCTTCACTGCGACATCTTCAGATTTTCGGATCCACTTGTAACGCATTGATTCCAGAGGAGAAGAGAAACAAATTGAACCACAGGAGTCGAAAATGCATCCACTTCAGATATTTTGATTCCTCCAAGGCATTCAAGCTATATGATGAGAAAGAGAAGAAGTTTCTTGCCACAAGAGAAGTTGTCTTTTGTGAGACTGCAAAGGACAAAGAGCATATTGATCGACAGTTGAGTAGACTAGACAAATATGCAAAGTTTGATGTCTACAAAGAGAGTGATTTGAATGTTCCAGACAATGAGTGGGGGACACAGAGTTGGGAATCTATTGATTTTCTATTGTCTCCTATACATGAGCTTGAAACTCCTCTTGAAGGAGTGAAACTTCATCAGATATTGAACAAGGGCCAACAAAACAGAGGGCAGAGAGTGAAGGAACTTCAGAGGATGAACCTGAAGCACCTGCAGCACAAAACAAGATGTTTAAGTGGACCACTCAAACACTAAAAGATATAAGCCCTGATGAAGTTGGAAAAACAGGCACTCGAAGTGCATATGCAACCGCCTCTCAACTAGACAAGTCTATTGATGAAATTCAGCACATGATTGGAAAACACGCATTGGATGATTCTCAAGAGGAACTCAATGTTGTGTTTGATTCAGAACCAACAACTTTCAAACAAGTTGCAAAGCTTGACTCTTGGAGAAAAGCAATGAAAGATGAGTATAATTCACTAGTGAAAAATGGGACTTGGAATCTGGTTGATCCACCATATGGTTGCAAACCGATTGGCTGCAAGTGGGTCTATCGCAACAAATACAAGGCAGACAGCTCACTTGACAAGCACAAAGCAAGGCTTGTCACAAAGAGGTATGCTCAAAAGGAATTGACTACAATGAAACCTTTGCACCTAAAGCAAAATGGACTACCATTCGGACCATGTTGGCTCTGGAAGCTCATAATGGATGGAAAGTTCACCAAATGGATGTCAAAACTACATTTCTGAATGGAAACCTCAAGAAAACTATGTACATGACACAACCTGATGGTTTTGCAGTAAAGGGACAAGAGCACAAGGTGTGCAAATTGAAAAAATCGTTGTATAGTTTGAAACAAGCCCCTCGAGCATGGTACGAAAAATTAGCTGAACACCTCATGAACATGCACTTCAAATGTTTTGAGTTTGAAGATGCATCTCTTTTTGTCAAAACAATTGTATTTTTGGTGGTGTATGTTGAGGATTCGTTCTCACAGAGAACAATGAACGGTACATTACAAAATTCAAATCAAAATTGATGAAAAGCTTTGAAATAACTGATTTGGGTTATCTTCATTACTATTTAGTATTGAAGTAATTCAAAAACCAAAGTATTTCTTCATCACTCAGCAAAAGTACATTGATGACATTCTGAGCAAGTTCGGAATGGAAGATTGTGAGCCTCAGCACACCCATGGAATAGAATCTCAAATTGACATCTGAAGATTCAACAGATTTGGTTGATGCCACTAAATACAGACAGCTCATTGAAAGTCTGATTTATGTGACTACTTCTCGAACAGATATATCATATGCAGTTGGTGTCCTCTGAAAATTCATGCAACAATCCAGGGAGAGTCATTGGGTAGCACCCAAAAGGGTCCTCAAAAATATCAAAGGCACACACCATTTTGGGCTCAAATACTCCAAGGCAAAAGACTTCGGACTCGTTGGTTATTCAGATTCAGACTATGATGGTGATCGTGAAGATGGAAAGTCCACCTCGGGTTTTCTAATGAATTTGAGAACATTTGTCAGTTGAAAATCCAAGAAGCAATCAGTGTCGACAATTTCTTCAGCAGGAGCAGAATATATGGCTGCTCCAAAGGCAACTAGAAAGATCTTGTGGCTCAAAAGGGTTCTTTCAAATTTGCAAAAGCAACAGGGTTCGTCAACACCTCTCATGGTTGACAACACTTACGCAATCTAGATGGCAAAGAATCCAGTCTTTCACAACCGAGCCAAACACATCAATACCAAATTTCATTTGATTCGGCACTATGTGAAAGATGGCAGTGTCAAGTTGCAACATTGCCCGACAGCAAAGCAACCAACAGACATCCTGACAAAAGCGCTTGGATGAGAAATTTTTGAAAAGTTCAGAAGAATGTGTGGTCTAACAAAGTCCCCCACAAATTAAGGGGCGGATGTAACAATATTGTACATATTGGTTATTAATCATTGGTGTCTAGCATTTTGTCTTACTCAATAAACTTTCCATTCCCGTAGGAATAGGAAGAGTTATTGGGAATGTGAAATGAATAGTCTTTCTTAGTCTATTATATGTAATGTTTGCTCTAATTTTCATTTGAATCGTGAAATAGACATTTCATTGTCATTCTAAATAAGAATATCCGCCTTGTCACACAGTGTACCTTCTTTAACACTTCTACAATGCTCTACAGATTTCGTGGCTGTGGAAAACTTGCTCAACTACCATGCTTCACTACTATACTCAGCTGCACAGTCATCCTACAACTCCAAAAGGATCAAACTTCAGCTCTTGGATGCCTCTTGAATGCCAATACATGACCCAAAGCTAATTGGATAGAGACTATAAACACCAAAACAGTTGAAGAGACAGAAGGAAAACCATATTTCCTTTATTTAGGATGGTGGAGTCTCAAATTTTTTCTTATACGAGGCAAGTTCTGCTATAGTTTATATTGATGTATGAGTCAGCCTGTAGCTGGACTTATGTGTGGGTTCAGCTCTAACCGATCTTGTTGTGCTATCCAAACTCATCTATTTCAATGTTTCCACAAGTGTTGTGGCCACCATGATGTCCGAACCATCCTTGAACCTGCCTGCACTTTTCTTTTGCCTTTGTCCTGCTTTTTCACTCTGTTTTCCCAATATTGCTTGATGGAGTAAAAACAAGTGTTTCCACAAGTGTTGTGGGCACCATGATGTCCAAATCATCTTTGAACCTACCTGCACTTTTCTTTCACCTTTGTCCTGCTTTTTCACTCAGTTTTCCAAATACTGCTTGATGGAGTAAAAAAATGCCTCAAAGCACTTCATTAGTTATATAAACTATGAAGTAAATCTGATTATCTCAAACAATTGAAGTATTTTATTTTCCAAAATCCAACCTTGGATCAGCATCAACAACAATTCTCCATGATTGCGCAACAAAATGAAGCCACTTAATGAGCGCAAGGCATGTTGAATATGATAAACCAACTACTAGATTGTCGACTTGCATACAGGAGACAAAGCAGTTAGACAATGCTCATCGTTGCATACCACCACAGGGCCACCCCAACCTTATTACTCCCATTTTAAGCATCATGGATCTACTTCGTTTCAGCATTGGAGGCCTTCTACACTTAGCCTAAAGTCGACCACAGGGGCAAGCACACATCGCCAGTTCCTTCTCTACCACCAAACCTTTCCCAACCTTGGGTGTTAGGAAAAGTTCTAGGGGAAGTACCTTGCTTTCTCCTAGGATTGTCTGGCAAGGTCCCATTAGCCATGGCCATTATTAGATCTTGAAGAGGAAATTCCATAGGTTGAAGACAATTTTATTAGTTCTTTTAGCCCAGGCCCTTCTGCAAACATAAGACAACGTTGATTTTCATTCTCAGTCACAAGTTTTGATGAACACAGTTGACAGGCAACATGGGGATGCATGGACTTTCCATCTCTCATCTGACAAGGGGGAAGATGGTGTGGTCAAGTTTCAAGTTGTATGCAAGTTAATTACTACAACTTTTTAGGTTCTCCAATTTTTAACATAGATTATTTTCTTCAAAGTTTCTCTCAGGAGGCTTGGATTCAGGATGACAAACAATTCTTTGATAACTTGGATCAATCATGGATACCTAGGTTGAGTATCTTATAATGGTTTGAGAGGTTGTCGCAGACAATAGAGTGACACGAACACTGGTCAACATGGCTGGGACAATGTCATACATGTTCCAAAATATAGGTACAAGTTCTGAGGACGATGATGAGTGTGAGTGACACTCAAATGCCTTCAAATCAGAGGATTCATGCATGCGCAAAGAAGTCAGGCTACAAAGGACAACAACATGCACATGGATGCAAGGTGCCAGGTTGCAACAGATGGCAATAGGCACAAAGTGTCGACACAAGAGATCTCGATTATAGGATTCAAGCATTCTTTATTAATTACAGGTTTTGGCCAGGCAAGATAGCTCATCAAGTTCAGATCATGAGAATATAATTTCTTAGAGTTACCAGGTAGCAAATTAGTAGCAACTTCACAAGAGATCTCAAATATAGGATTCAAGCATTCTTTACTCATTAAAGGTTTTGGCTATACAGGATAGCTCATCAAGATCAGATCATGATAATATCATTTCCTAGAGATAGTGGGTAGCAGATTAGTAGCGCCTTCACAAGACATGCGACGACTCCAAAAGTGGAATACTTCATCTAACATATTTTGGGTTTTGATAGTTTTGAATCAAAGGGGGGTGTTAGCATATGATCCAATAGTATAAGATTTGCTTATTGTTTATTTACAAGGTTTACTTATAATAATAAACTTTAGATAGCCTAAGTCACCCATTAACTACATTGCCAAGAAACAAAAACGGAAACGGGTCCAAAACACGGAAATGCAGATTTTCAAAAACCCTAGGTTTAGAAACATCCATACAATATACTTTAAAAAATATAAATATATAAAAACAATGAATAATACTCATTCTTAGTCCATAGAAGATAAAACACTTAAAAAATAGTATGCATGAAAATTAAAAACATTCAGCATGCATAAAATTTCACATGTTCATGAATCATGTGTTATAGCCCAGGGACAACTTCAAAGACAAAATGTACATTCAAATGATTATAATCTAGAATAAATCATGTATTTTTCACCTTGACGCTGTTCCTTGCTTCTAAATTCCTCTCAAACACGAAATTCTATGTTGTGAGTTATGGGGTTTTGTGCTCACTAGCTCTATGGACCTTTCATTTCTCTTGTGGATGGAATCCTTTCTGATGGAAACTACCTGTTCTTTACAGACTTTTACCCTTTAGCATAATTTTTATTTTCATAATTGTTTGTAGGATAATGATCTCTTGTTCAGTCTATCTCAAGGTGGTGTGCCTCATTTTTCACCCGTGCAAACACAACAGTTTTTTAATTGACACCCTCGTTCTCCATCAATGATCCACAAATTTAGTGAAGCGCTTTTGGCTGGGGATTTCAGGGATCCATGTAATAGCAAATCCCAACAACGTAGAAGGAAAAATCAGCACAGCTACCAACAGAGTCCAAATACGAAGAGTCAATCAAGTAGGATTAACAGTGACCGGCCACAATTCAGATCAAAATACATATCTGCAGAAGAAATTGAAAACACTGATCACATGCAACTAGCTGCCACTCATAGCAATGATCCACATGTAGATGATTATTATCATCAGGCTGTGAAAGCCAAGAAAGCCTCTTGTTTAACATGGTGTATTCTAGAAGGTGAGGGTTTTTTTAATGTTTTAGCTCTTTCTTTACTTTTCTGCCAGAAATGCCCCGGAAACTGCCCAGAAACATCACAGAAACTTTCCAGACATTTCCATCATGTTTCAGTGCATTTCCGTACCAGAAACATTTCTAAGCAGAAAAGTGGGGGAAGGGGGGGCGACACCTGGGACATTTCCCTGCAACGTAACCCATTAATCATGATGATGAGACAGAATTAGCTAGCAGTTAGGTGGTCAGGAAATTATTCTCATATGGGAGCCTATGGTTGTTTATTCAAGTTGCAGGTTTCACAGAGTGGTTGGCCGAGCCTTTAGCCCTCTTCATTTGACGTACATTTTAACTTTTGAATTGTGCAGGGTTGCAGATTCTTCCAATAAGGATGAAAAGAACTTTGTATTATATGTTCAACTCTCTCATTAGATATAATAATATTTTTTATCACCCAATATCAGTAACTAAAACACTCTCCCCTACCCCTACAAATTTCTCCACCCAACAAATGCAATTTCAAAATTGCAATTAAATGAAATATTATGTTCAGAAACAGCCAAAGAATCTTATGTATTTACTGACTGGGTTTGCCAATAGGAAGAGTACATTGCCCGCCCGTTGATGTGCTAGCCTCACATGAACTGGAAACAGGTAGTGTTGGCAATTTTTGGCTCACATACCAAAATTTTGCCCCAAGTGTGAGAAGGTGGACATTCAAGCAAAAGTAACAAGTTCAGACAACTTCGGGTTCTCCAAGGAGCACTACTTAATTACTTCATAAGTTGTGAGTAGTCAGAAACCCAAAATAAGTAAACGGGCTTGACAAACCCGATTTGGTCTCAAAAAATAGTGCTTCTCAGGTTCTTCAAGGGACAAGTCTTCTCCAAAATCCAAGGGTCATTTCAGAAAGGTGGTCCTAGCAAAAAACCCAAAGGTCCTTTTCAATTTTCTGAAGGGTCTTTCAAAAACCCGAAGGTACACTTCAAATAGGCCGAAGGGCATTTTCAAAATGCCGAAGGGCCTTTTTTCAACAAAAGGGATCTTTTCAACATTTCCAAAGGACTAGTCAACTTTTCCGAAGATCACTTTCATAAATCCAAACGGCTTTGTTGACAAATTCCGAAGGCCTTTTCTATCCAAAGGATCATTTCAAAATTCCGGAAGGTACATTTGGACAAATGTTGAAAGGCACATAAACAAAAGCCCGACTGAGTAAAATGGAAATTTCCGAAAGGAAAATTATGGAAAATAGTCCGCGGAAAGCAAATGGCCGTGGAACATTAAGGTCAATGGTCAGCAAATCCAAAGGGCCAATCAGTGAAGGACAAGTGGCACAAGTACATACAGCTCACTTCCAGAACATGCAAAGTGGTCAAACAAAGATTGGACGCGTCCAGGTGGAGCAATGAACATGCAAGGACCGATTGGGATAGTCCAAGTTGCAATAAAGAACACGCCAAGCTTTAATGCAAAGATCAAAACACTTGGGACTTGGCAAAGACATGCAGCTACCACCGGTATGGCTCGCTCAATTACGAAGAGGACGACTTGAATGCGCGAAGAGCTTGAGGAGATTTTACAGTGATCTTGGGCGGTCCATTTCATGGTCAAAGTAGTCGCAACAGCAGTGGCTCCGGACATCAACGACTTCTCCCCTTTTTCTGTTCTCCCACGCAAGTCCCTCTTCTCTCTTGTCCCCTTCATCTATATATACGGGCTTTCAAGCCATTGTAAGGGGTTCCCAGTTTTTTAGATTTTGTTTTATATTTCTGGGAGACGGAACATTCTTTGATATATTGCAAAATATGTTCAGTTTGATTAGGCTCGATCCTGTCAAGCACTTGTAAGAACTACCTCTTGATGCAATAAAAGGACTTCCTTTGCCTATCTTTTGCCTTGGATTCGTGTCTGTTGAGTTGTACACTATGGTAATGTGTGAAGGAGAATCTTCTTCGTCCATGGTCCTCCTTTATGGCCTTGTTTAGGGTGTTTTCAAGGTTGTTCGTAGGTCTAGTTTAGTGTTCTTTCTGCCATTGATGTGAGCTTTCAGTGAGTCGTAGAACTTCTCTTTGTTTGCATTCATTGCTTCCAGAACCTTCTCCATGAAATACTAATGCAACTAGCTCAATCTTGAGATTGTGCAAGTCGGTATTGTCCTCTGCAGAATCAGTGTGGGTTCAAGCTGGTGAGATTTTCCCATTTAGCTTTGGTGCATCCCCTGGTTAGCTTCCTTAGGAGCCCTTATCCCCTTTCTAACCATTTTCCCTGTGAATCATTAGTTTAGGTGAGCATCAAAGAGGAACCGGTCTACTCTAGAGGTTCAACCTCGCCATAGGATACCCACAGCCTAAGGTTGTTCCCACGCTTGTCGCTGGAAGTAGAGATCCTGAAAAACTCTCCCACGAAGGGTGCAATTCCATGCTACAACAAGTTAGTTATTGGAACCTTCCTCTACAGCAGTTTGTCAGGTGGGAATCGAAGAACTTGGAAATGCTTCCAGCCATTTTCTTTAGTGTTTTCCAGCCATTTTCGTTGGTGTTTTCCAGCCATTTTATTCAGTTTTCCCAGCCATTTTCGTGGATTTTTTTCAGCCATTTTTATGAATTTTTTCCATACATTTTTGTGTGTGCTTTCAATCCATTTTTTCGATTTTGTGCAGGTTTCAAAGTTGGTGGACAGATTTTGGAATTGGTGGTTCGAAAATCTGCACTTTCAAAACTGCAATTTGCAGATCCTATACAGATTTCATTCAGGTTTCTAGCAGGTTTTGGCAAAATTCTCAGCATCCATCTCTGTCTCACATCATCTCCAACAAATTTTGTGACCATTCCTAGCAGGTTTTGACAATGTTCTGGGCATTTTTAGGCCGGTTGTCAACTGTTGGACAAACTGCACTACGCATTTTTGGTTGGCTGCCAAGTGTTTGGCGCAAGTTTTGAGCTTAATGCATATGAAGCTGTAGAGGCACTACTATTTATTTAAAAAAACAGAAATACGGGAATCAGAATTCTGAATATGGAAACCCCACCCCTCTGAATTTGGAGGCTCTTTTGATGCAAGAATTCAGATCTCCTCCTCTGCTTCAAGGACAAAAAACTTGAACTGTCATGACATCCAAGATACAATACAACAGACCATGCAGCCAAGTCTTTACTATTGAGGAAATGTGCTCCAAGTTTCAAGAACTCCTCTAACTTTTCAGACAGCAGCTGCAAGAGAAAGACCAGACCATGTCACTTTTCAAATAACAGTCACAAAAGAAAGACCATACCATTGCCAACTTGAGGACGAGGGTTACTTTACTTAAGCAGTCTCATGGCTCCTGTGTAGATGCTCTACGCTTTAAGCAGCTTCAAGAGGCAGTTCGCGAGATTAAAACCAAGCAATCAGATATACATACCCAACAGAAGCATATGAAGTAGTAAACTGCAACACATCAGCAATCTATCGAAAAACAAGTTGAGGAACAAAAATTGTGGGTTCAAAGGCTAGAGGAAAGGAGGCCCCCTCCAGTTGTTGAAATGGGCGTCCAAGCCAAATTTGATGAGGAGACAGCATGTCAAGCCAAGGCCCTTAACCTTTGATTCAATGGCCTGCCCAACCCTATTGATCCATTGCAAGCCAGGCAAACCTTTTTACAAGAATCCCTAGACTTGAACATCTTTCCTCGACTGGGCATGCACAACTCCCAATAGCACTCTTATTATCAAGATCCGATCAGTAGAGGATCATTTAAGAGCTTTGAAATCTAAAAGGAAGCTCTATTCCCTCCCTAATAGAATCCACGTAGATGTTAATTTCACTAAACCCCAAGTAGAAGAGCATCAAAAGGCTTGTTTCGGATTTGGTTGTAGCTACCATGAAAGAAAACAAATGGACGATCATTTGGGATTGCAAGGTTGTGATTCATGCTTCCCCTCCCCCAAGGTGGTCACATCCTTTGCCATCTAAATGATGGCACATTGGGGTTTCAAATGGTGATAGTGGCATCTCCATTGCTTGTTGAAACTGTAATGGTGTTTGGTGGTTTTCTTCGAGCACCTTCCAAGATGTGGTTGCATTGCAAGATCTCATCATCCTTACAAAGGCCCATAAGATCCTTGGGCGGACCCTTCATCCAATCACAAGTTACTCTTTGATTTCGGCTTGTTAGCGTGTGATCCCTAGATCTAGTGGTGTTCATGGTTTTAGCGGAATAACTTGACTTGTTCATGATAGCCTCAAGTCTAGAGTATCGTTGGTAGCTTTTGTCATCCATTCCAGATAAATGGGGTTGCATGTTCAAAGGGGCCCACCTCCTATCTATGATGTCTTCATTGCAATATGCTAATTACCCGACCCACTCCCACCCAGCCCCCCAACCCCGCTTCATCACCCTTTGTTATGCTATTTCTCATTATTCCTTATCAAGCACTTTTATTCTTCTGGGAAACTTCAATGCCCATACAAGGACCCACAATACATGCATTCATGATCTTGCATAAGAGATGAGCCTTTTGGAGTTTGGTTTACAAAGAGAATCAATAGATAGGAATAGTCTAGCTTCAGCCTATGGGAGGCATCCTATCCAGATGCAGTAATCTTTAGAATCTCCACATTCACAATAGGCTTCCTTGTTTCCCTAACTCTAAAACATTCACTTGTTTCCCCCACAATATGGAGCAAGCATAGCAAAATATGTTCTCACTAGCAAATCTCTCATCCCCCACATTTGGGATTTTATTATTTCCCATCAACTCCCACTTGTCAACCATGCTCCCATGACTTTCATTCTCCATGCTCCTCACTCCTGTTCTACCCTCCCATTGCGCCCCCTAACACACACCACACCACGATACATTTTGATGATGAGTACACGATTTGACAATGTTGCCCGACTTTCCCAACCTTTGTCCAGCTACCATTCCCTTCCTCTTCCCACCGCAGAGTAAAAGAATGAGTTTTTAAGTCACGCCCTCGAGTATACATCCCTTGACTCCTTGCCCCAAAATGTGCACTACTCTAGTTCACCTCGTCCCCAGGTCCTACCCTTTGAACTATTGGTACAATGATTGTAGAATGATTATAAAGATATTAGACTACCAAGAACAGCATACACATAATGGTAATCACATAATATACCATGGCAAAGCATAGTATCCGGACAATAGCAGCTTAATATTCATAAAAGATAAGCTTGAATACAATTCATAAACTACATGGGGGACTTGATAAAAGCACCCTTTCCCTAGTGTACATCATTCTATTTAAATGACAAGAAGGCCCAATGGGTTTTCAATAAACACAACCATCAACCATGGAGCATACTCATGAGAGATATTACAAAACTACCTAAGGTCGACAATATTGAATATATTAATTAACTATTAGTTATCTATTAACTAATTTTCAGTAATCAACCTCCTCAACTGTATGTAACTATTTTTTTATTAATAAAACACAAGCCACATGAGTATGTCAATACGCCTTCCATTTATCTTTATTCCTTATATTCTTACCAACATTTGTATCAAAATAGGCATTTTGGGAAGCCCTAGTCAGGTACGAATAAAAAAAAGACTTGAAGAGGTTCAAAAACAAAGACCAAGAATAGACAATAATGGTGAAGTGAGGTCGTGTTCTGCAATGAAGGATTTTCAACGAAGGCAGTCACATGGATCTAAGGGAAGGCAAAGTGCGGATGTGATCTAAAGGAGAAATGTTGTAGACTAAACAAAGAAACAACAATGCAAACAAAGCACACAAACTCATTAACGTTGCAGACTAGAATGACGAGTTTGCAAAAGAAACTTTGTGATTTCTTGTTTTGAGACAAAAACGTGAGTTGAAGGGTTGACATTTTTGTGTACGGACGACGAACATAAAACACATACAAAAGTAGACAAATCACGATTCATAGGGCACAGCAAAAGGCGATAGAGATGGATGCGATTTGAAAATCCTATTCTCGCTTTCAATATCCATGGTTCGATTGTATGCTTCTTCATAAGATGAGGGTGGGACCACCTTCATTGTCCTCTGCAATGAGTGTACCAACCCTTCAATGAACCATCGCTTCTTCAAGTCATCGACAGGTTGTTTTTCAAGTTTGCTCGATAGTTCTTCGAGTCTTTTATTATAAGCATGAACATTAATGTGTTTACGCTATTTGGTATTATAGATTTATGCAAGAATCTCATTGTCATCCCAAGTGAACTTAAATTCATTCTCGAATGCTTTCCTCAATTTATCCCATATAACTTTATCAGTGTTTGTTGTATCATTGTACCAATCAATGGCCACTCCTCAAAGTGTGGCTGGAAAGCACCACAAACAAAGAGGTTCAAATGGTAACACATCCTACAATGTCGTACAAGAGCCTTTGATCAATCACCGAAGAACATCGTTAGCTTCTACTTTTCTGGAGATTGAGTTGATGAGGTAACCATGGATCTGATTACAATTTGCTTCGGGCATGGTTCTTCAAATACACATCTCCCCCTCAAAAAGGTTTGCATTGGACATTCCTCTGCTCTCTTATCACTATCGGACACATCCCTATGCTCAACCCTTCCTTTGAAAGGATCCATACACTATCTTAAACTCCATCAACTCCCTTTTCATGCGACTCCTTCCAAAATGTTGTTCGGACTGCCCCAAAATTTTCATATTATGCTCTTGCAACGCCATCAAACCCAACCTAGTCGGCAAGGTCTGCACTTCTTTCCTCCATAAGGGATTATGGCAATCTCTACCCACTCTTTATTATGAGTGGCGTAGGGTCCACCGTTTCCGGCTGAACCATTGATCAGTTTCAGCTCAAAATTTGGCTCCTCATTCTACTTATGCTTTAGCCATAAGTGTCGCGTCGAATTTCACGTCCACTATGTACTTTGCTTCATGGATTTTTAGAATTAGATGTGTATCATAGGATTTATCTTTTAAGTTGCTCCAATAATCGAGTAGACTACTCAACTTCATGGTACCCTCCCTAACTGTGGTGCCCTTTTCTCCACCTTTATTCAAAGTAAATAGCATGAATTATCTCTCGTACACATCGATATCCTCCTCGATCTTTTAATACCATTGTAATATCTTTAGTCATGTTTCATGGGTATGTTCGGCACATAGATCATATGAGATAATGGAGTGCCTCATCATGTTTCTCTTTGACCCAACGTTCTTTAAAGGCACAGTGCCAAAATGTAGAATGATTACAGACATACTAGACTATCAATAACAACATACACATAATAGTAATTGCATTGCATACCATGGCAAAGCAAAGTATCTAAACAATAACATCTTTGTATTCATAAAATATAAGTCTCCATACAATTCATCCATTACAGAGAGGATGTGATACAACCACCCTTTCCCCGACGTACATTATTCTATTTATAAGAAAAGAAGAGCCAATAGGTTGTTCGTTAACACAACAATCGATTGCTAAACATACTCAAGAGAGTTATTACAAAACTACCTAAGGCCGCCAATATAATCATTCACCACATAACACACCAACTACAAAAATATATAGTTCCATTGATAACAATGACAATATGCATGTTATGGTCTACAGTGATTAATGTAACTCCCTACATCAAAGACTTCGTTTTTACGTAACACGTGACCCTCCCTCCAGACTCTCCACTTGTAGAGATTATTGTTGTCTTCTCCAACATAATAAATGTAAGTTTCTTACATCTAGACAACTTGCTCTCCTTGATGCCTTCCACAAATCCCCTGAGACCTTTTGCTACACACTCCTTCTGATAAAAACTCACACAACATCAACTCCCAAGCCTCGGTATCCTATGTTAGTTCTCTTTACAACATCCTAGACCATCCTACTATCACTGTCTCCACTCCACCACCATCTTGCATTGTTTTATCTACAGGTACAGCCAAGGGAGCTATTTAAAAGTTGTGTACCAGCAAAGCAGCAAATTGCTAGGACCTCCATACCAAGTTCCTCAAATATGATGTTGATTCCCTTGCCTCCCCTATGGAAAAGCTCTTTAATTAGGTCGTTTGCTTGAATTTCCTTGATTTAGTCCAGCACATTATCCATCTGATTCATAGGTCTCAAGATAGTTCCAAACCTAGCAACTATTGGACCACTATTATCGAGAATATGTTTTCCAAACTTTATGCCACAATATTAGACATGCAGCTTTATGAGCACTTGGACAAAGGTAATCTTCGAGCCAAGGGCAAAAAATCTTCAAAAGAGAATACCAAACTATCGATCACATATTTACTATGTTACCAAATACGCCCCTAGGGGGGCCAAAAACGTCAGGGAAACACTCCCAGATACAGGAGTGTAAAGGAAACGCGAGGGGAATGCCTAAGGAGTGTCCCTAGGCCTGTGGAAATGCCCAATACATCCAGGGACATATCCAGGAATTTTTGCAAGCCCAGGGACACTCCCTGGGCATTTCCTGCCCAATTTTTTTTTAATTTCGCTTAATAAAAAGTCAAACATAGACTTCAAAAAACAAAATAATGTAAGAAAACCTCTTTGCAATTTCAATGGTTAGCTATGTTTTCAAAACGTGAGACTCAATCAATTCATCTGTATCTTCTTTATTAGGGTTGTATACAACTATGAAGGTTGCCAAAGCAAGTCAGCAAGTCTTCCAGTTATTGGATCGTGCTTCAGCCTTGCCAAAATAAAGGAAATAAATGTCTGTAACATGATCAAGAGGAGGGAGAGGTTGAAATCAATAATATCTTTTTTTGCTTATCCTTTGTGTCTCAAAAAATTGGTTCTCCAAGACTATTTTTGTGCATTACATACGCTAAACCATAAGATCATTTGCACAGGTATAATATGAAAGCTCAACTCGTTAATAAGCTCAAAGAAGAGAATAGGGCATAGTCTTAAGTTGATTAAACACCTAGTCATCTCATTGTAATCTTCACCAAACGACAGAGTGTATTTTATTTTGTCTTTACTTTTGTCCATACATTGTAACATTTGCACTATGTACTTGTAATATCACTAATCTAGGATCGACAATTGAATATTATGATATTTGGCATTGAATTATTAGTGTGTTTTGTGGTTGTTTAACTTATTATGTTTCCTCTATGCATATTTTGTGGTTAATTTTGCTTATATAGCTATATATTTTTTATTTTTTATTTTATATATATTTTTGTACAATCGTATCCAAAACGTATCCAAGCCCCCAAAAAAATCCCCGTATCCATGTATCCGATTCTCGTACATGTATTTGTACCCGTATCCGTATCGGTAACATCGCATATTTGCACTTCAATTTATTATTGAGGAGGCTCATCATCAATCTTCCAAAGTCTTTTGTTTTTTTGTAGACTTCAAGAATTTCTTTGACTCAGTGCCGAGACATTTACTCTTCTGGAAGTTGTGTAATGTTGGCATTCCAAATACTCTCATTAGCGATACCTGGAAGCTTTGTGAGACAGTTGTTGGGCAGTTTTTTACTTTGGCTTTGTGAAGAATACCATTGGGTTTGTGGGAATGATTTGAAGGTCCCTAAATTGCAATAATCTAAAAAAATCAGCAAGATCCTTCAAGCATTTTCAGTAGACAAATTCCACTAAATTTTAAGCACAAGAAGAATAAAAAAAACTAGCATGTATGGAAAAAATGAAAACCCTAAATACATAAAAAATTCACAAACTGCTCTAAATACAGGTGCATGGGTAGTCTCAGACACACACAGGATCTTTTATACCCTGACCATCTCCAATGCCATGTGTCACACAGCTTGAGGTTCCCCTTTTGTTAGTTGAGATTGTGCTCCCACAAGTTCTTGATTGAGGCTAATCACCATATTTCATGTGGGGACCAAATTTGTCGTCTTTGCTCCCTCCAAGAGGTGGAGGAGGCAAATTTCATTTTCTGATGCCCCATTTATTATGAGATTCAAGAGAGATATCGTTGTCTTTAAAAAGACTCAGCCAACTCTCTATCCTCTTTCTTTCAATATATGAACCAGCAATCCTTGGCTCTTTTTCTTTGAGATATTGTCACCCTTCGAGGCAAGTCCTTGAAAGGGGCACCAAGAGCTCCCAAGCTGATCACCTATTTCCTTCAACACATCACGAAGGTTGACAGCATTAAGCGCCCTTTGGATATCGTTGCTTTGCAATATTGGTCAGTGAGGTGACGCTCATCTTTGCACACTACTACTACTAGGGTGTCCAAACACACTCAACGTCGTGGATCTACTTCTCCTTGATATCGAGGACAAATCAATCCCCCTTGCCCACTTCCTGGCCCACTCAGGCACACACACTATAAGTTTCTTCGCTGCCACTAAAGTTTCTTTGTCCTTGGATGTCAGGAGAGGTTCTAGGTGGAGTGATTTGCTTCCTTCTAGGATTACCCAACCTAGCCCCCTTAGCCTTGGACACTCCCCTATGAAAATTTTTATAACCTACATTGGCCCTTTCATAGTGATAGATGATTACATAGATGATTCCTCCTGCCCAAGCCTTGAGAGAGATGTATGACAGACAGAATCAGCATCCAATCTTTCCACATTCATCAGCCCGTGCTCTTTGACAGTCCTTTCTCCCCACACATGGCTATTTGTATTGGTACCTTAACCGCATGCTTTGGGGCTTCATTGCTTTGGGATTGCCTCCTACTCATTTATTTTCATTACTTCAATCTTTATATTTAGCTAGTATTTTCGTTACTTCAGAATTTATATTTAGTTGGTTTTTGATGCTAAGGTCCTTTCACACAAGCATTTTCTATTGTACTTGGATGTATTCTCAAGCCCCATTGATCTTATTTTGGTCATTCATGGACATTAATATAATTTCTTTCTTTCTTTCTTCGTATGGGTAACTCAATCTGTTTTTATTGAAGAAAAATATGCAAGAATAATAACTACTACTAGTGGGAATTGGCCTTTTTCCTTGTGGAAAATTGGGCAGCTAAGAGAAGAAAACCTCGATTAGCATTAATAATTTTAAATCAATGCATAACCATTCTCTATATGTTTCACAGTAAGAATTTATGTTGTTTACATAACAATTGACATATAAAGACGTGCAAATTAAATGGGAAAAATAGGTTTCACCTAGAAGACAAAGAAAAACTGTATTTCACTGCAATAAAGCTAATACGTACAATATTTTGCAAAGACTGATGTTGTGAAGTGCCTGGACAATTCATTAGTAGCTTAGGAAGCTCCTTACGCAGTACAGATACATAGATTTTCTTCTGAAGTGGGACTAGAGGAGCCATTCTATATAACACAAGGCATGACACTGTTATAAGGAAACATTCGTAGAAACAAAATAGCAAACTTTAAACCTATCTGAAAAAGCGGGAAAACAAGCATCTACTCAAGAACTCATCTAGCAGATTGTGCTTGAATACTAACACTGTGACCTCAGACAGCGGTGGCAATGTAAGAGTGCCATTCTGCACGAGAAAAGCTTTGGTGCGTCGAAGCATGAATACACGTATAATATATCTTAAAAGTTTAAACGATTCATCATCCGCGGAGGTATTGTCACCTGTAAGAAGTATAAACTTAGCAAATTCAAATATTATTCACATTTTACCAGGTCAACTATCACATTTCTAATGACATGTGTCGTCAAGGACAAGATGACTTGCAAAAGATACTGATAAAATTAATTCAATAAATACAATATCATATAGAGAACTGGGCACACTAAACAAGTCAAGAATAATGTTATTGTTAGGTTTTAATGTACATCCAATTTAGTAAAACATTGGAAAGCATAAACATGAACTTCATCTGACTGCTAAATTCACTTCAAACTTATCTGACAATGTCCCTACCCTCACCCTGTTAGAGCTGCAATTTCTACAGCCTAATTAAAAGTATTTGCAAAAAGGAATGCCACTTTCCCCAACCATGTCCAACACAACAACTGACCATGCAATATTTTCAATGCAAATGATTCAGACTTTCTTATGTGTAAAAGACTCATGACCTTACTATCAATTGACAATTATAGAAATAAACCACTTATTTCAGTTTACATCATAATAACAACATTTACTCTCAATAGCGAAATCATATTAAGACAGATGATGTTTAATGACATGATAATGATAAATTCACAAAATCCAAAATAAAATCTGGGCCTTCAAATGAAAGGATAAATAAAATCACGTTCTAGGACAGATCACTAAAACGGTAACACAATTGGTTATTCTTAAACTTGGGAACAAGAAATACTCTACGTGGAAGTCAAGTTGGAGCAATTATGAAATAAACAAACCAGTGCACAGTATAAATTATAATTAGCAGAAAATAAAGAATAACAACAATCTAATCATCTTGATCTTCAACCTAGTGCGGACAGCCTTCCCTGCACCTCCACACACACACACATGCAATATAGAAAGAAAATTAATATTAGTAATGTTCAGAAGTAAAGAAATTTATGCTTAGAACGGATGATCATTAACAATCACCTCCTTAGACGAGCACACCTTAAAATTCCTCACCAATCCCAATGCAATGCTATGCCTTGCTAATTTGGGACTACCAAGAAACTTTCTGTTGGAGGCTTCGGCTTTAACTCGCTTGCTAAACTATTTAAAGAAGGTTGAAAACATGGATAACCACTGCTGGCCCAAAATAGTTGTGAAAGAGGCCTTAAACGATAGGAAGAAAACATGGATGAAACAAAATGACAAATGGTTGAGTAAATGGGACATCAACTTACATAAGTGTCCCAACACCAATGAAGAAATTAAAAATTATGTCACAAAAAAATTCATGACTGCCATGTGGACAAAGCAGATAGGGCGAAAAAAAGCACACTATGTCAAAGAGTTCAACCCAACTTGGGAACACGGTGAAAACACTTATTCAGGGGCAGCTATTAAAGGGAAAGCAAGGTTGTTAATTGCTCAGCTGAGAACCGAGTCTCATCATCTTAGGTGTGAGACGGAAGGTGGACTATTCCTAAGGAAGCATGAGAGGACAAAATTTGCAAGTTTTGTAGCAAAGGGGCAGTGGAGACAGAATGGCACTTTATCAAGGAGTGCACAGCTTATGAAGGTATCCGTACTCAGTATGTGGACAACTTAAAGATTGACAATCTACATGAGTTATTTGATGAGGAGAAGATCAACATGACTGCTAGTTTTTTGGTCAAAATCCATAACAGAAGATCTAGCATCGAGAAGAATTTGGAGTTTGCGTAGTTTCTTCTTTGTGATTCTCAGCCCCTTGTTTGGTCTCGTGGACAATATTAAAATCTCTCATTCATTCATCCAACCAATTGTCACCCCAAATACCCTCAAACAAACAGTAAAATTGCCCAAATCCTAATAATTACTTGAAGATTGGCTCCACTTCCTTTCTGAATTCATGGATAATTATTGGCTCAAAGACACATCCCAATTAAGGGGTATTAATGGCCCCAATGGCCCTTCCCAATTACGGTGTATTATTTGAATAGATTATTCAAGAAGAAAAATAATGCTGTTGATTTCTTACTATTAGTGCAAAAAACCAAGAAAATAGTACCACAGCAATAAAGACTAATTTTTTAAGATTTCAAGCATTTAATGTTAACCAAAACTAGTCAACATACCCCATGTGTTGTAATAAACTATCTCATTCATGTCAACAGTACTTACAGTGGTTCTTGGGAACAAAAGTACAGACTTATTAACATCACAATGACATCACTAAATAATTTGTTTGTAGAAAAGTGTGACAATTTCTCAAAAAGCCCCTCTTCTTCCTCCGTACTGAAGTCATCAGTGAAAAGAAATTAAAATGATTAGAGTCTGCAATACTTACAATAGTTAAGGTAGAAAATCACAATTCAAATTTGATGACATTATGCGAGCATCAATTACTGAAATCAACAACAGGTCGTCGATGCAAATCCGCACAGATAGTCCTTTTTGCTAAAGTTCCCACCGAAGAGAGTGAAGATTGACTCCAATTCCTATGAAAGTGTGCCCATTGATTTGTATTTATATAATTGCATGCAGGTGCGCTGATGTCCCCCTAACATTAGTTGATGTCAACATGCTAAAAGTTTTCAGAAAATTATGCCATGTTTGTCCCTTTTTGCTCATTTAATAACTATAGATACATTATTATTGTCAAAATGTTTGAACTCTTAATGCATACTTCCACATGAAATAGCTTTCATTCCTTTTTCTCCCGTAGAGCTTTGTTTTGAAAGTTATTGTTTTCAGGTTTGATGCCTGTCTATTGTGATGATGTCAAGAGTTTAGGCCCTTATCAAAGCGCAGAATATCATAGAGAACCTCCTAATTCCAATAAATTCGTGATCTGGACTTGGAAATGTATCAATTAAATTATAAAAAGAACAAGCACAACTAACATGATAGTGCGGACCAACACAAATGCCCCGTTAATTCAAAGCAGGTATAGACACAAGCAATTAAAAATAATTAGCAATCAAACATTAAGTTAAAATTGTAGAGAGGATTACATAACACAATTAGTCAAACATTAGTCCAATAAACCAAAGGAAGAATGCATAAGAACAAACCGAATAAAGCCTATCTATTCATGTGGGAATTACTAATGACAATGAAAGAAAGAAATCTATACCTTCCCAAGTGAATCCATTCTCCAAAAGCGGTTCAAAAGCATGTTCTCCCTTTATCAAGCATCCTTGTCTTTATCAACAATGGTGGAAAACTCCTCCAATGTCTCAAAAACACTCCACAAAATCTAGGCTCATAATTTGGAATCACTAAACTAGCCTATCAATGAAGCTTGCAAACAAAATCAATGATCAAACGCAAAGGATTGTGGAAACAATTTAACATTATAACATTGCAATATCCAAGCTTAAAAATGATGTTCATGGCCTCTCTATTTATAGATTTTCAAGAACGACCAGAATCAATCTAAACCGTCCATCTTGAGATGAAGATGTGTGGTTGAGGATTAATTCAATATTTGAATTTAAATCCATAATTATCTTCATCATGACCTTGGAAGAAGGGACATTAATGAAGCATGTGAGGTAAAAAAAAAGGCATAGGAGACCCATAATCCTGATATTTTATGCAATTATGGCTTGATGGATGCCACCCCATAGATGATATCATTTGATGATGCAGATAATAGAAATCAATTTCCAAAAAGAAATATTCAACAACTCTCATGGAAAATCCACTTAAGCCCATGATTTGGATTAATTAGCCTTAAACAAGGATAATCAACATTTGTGCAACTATTTGGAAATTGGCCCTCAATTAATCAAAATGGTCAAAAAATCATATTATTGAGTCGTAATTTGACTGGAAAGAATTGGAAGGTGACGTTAGATGCGTTGGAACCGTACTCCCATTTAGAATGTTTTCAACACAAAATAACAAAGGTACGTGACGTGTACCAACGAATTAGAAGAAAAGATTGATCCAGAGCATAAAAAGACATAATCGTCATTTTGACTCGAAATGAATTGACCAAAGTTAGTTGGCCTTTAAATTGCACTGCCCCATTTAGGGATACTTTGACCTAAATTGGCACTTGTAAAAGACAAGTCCGAACCATTTAGGGTGTTTTATGGATTTTAGCCTAAAATGTGCATTTGAGTGCAATTCAAGTAAGATTGATAATTTCAACACAAATGGTGTTAGGAATTGGATGTCTACATTTTGCCCCTGTTTGAGAAGGCGTAGCAAGACATTCAAGGAAAGCAACGTCTTTCCAAAGAAAAGAGTTGTCAAGAAGAAATTGGAATAGACCCATGATGCCCCCTCGAGAGGACATACTAGGATGGAAGAAAAAAATGGACTCTCAAAAAGAGAGAAAAAGTGAGAGATTAACCCATGGAATAGATCATATCCGGACGAGCTAATACTTGCACACGTGATTACCATCAATGATCAAAATATAATTAGAGGTATAATAGGCCCCAGAGACGGGGGAATGGGAAAGATACAATCCATAAATGTAAGGGACACACTTTAAACATACCCAATTTGAGAGTCCAAGCTGCACGCTTACGACATTGATCAATCCCGAGACAAATTGCACACTAAAATATTGCCATCATGGGCTTTAATGTGGAGAGCTTGGAATTAGAGGAAAAGAGAGAACATTTTGCTTCAGGAAGGGAAGCACCACTAGAACGGGGTCTCCAAAGAGAATATAATAAGTACTCCAATAGAGCATATTTGATCGTGATAAGATAGTTTTGCCCCAATAGGGCGAATCTTGATCATTGATAAAAAATAATGGTTTGCCCCTATAGGGCTGATTTGATTCTGATATTGTTCAAATATTGAGCCCCAGCATGGGCAATTGGCAAGCAAAATAGCTCAAAGATATAACCCAAAAGATAGGTTAAAGTGAGAGGGTGCAAACGTACATGCGATGGTGTAATGGCTTAGAAAGCCATATAAAACCAAGAATATGAGAATGCACAAAGTAATGAAAGAGGAAAAAAAGAATGAAAGATAGCCGAGCTGACCTCAATAGAAATTGAGTGTTGCCTACATAGTTTCATGGACTCATGTTCCAACATGAACTTCAGGCCGATGTAGTTCACCCATGTTTGGGAGAGAATGGAATAAAGAATGATGAAAACTGATCAAGAATTGATTAGACTCACAATGTATGTGAAGAGATGCACGTCTAAGCATAGAGTTGAGTGCTAAAATGCATGTTACCTAGATGCCTAATTCCATATCATGAGCCTAGGTTTTGCAAAGTGTTCTTGAGAATTGTTCATCGGAGTGATGTTGATGTTAAGACTTTGAGACCTGAGCACAAAGTGCTTGCTATAGCAAAAGAAATTAGGCACCATAAGTATGAATGACTTAGAATGACATAATATTCCAATTGCGTTGAGTCGGTTTAAATGTGAATACCTATAACTAAGGATAATGGTAAAACAATGACCAAAACCAGAGTTACAGCTAGTTACATTTAAACAAAAAAACAAAGACAGAAAAAGAAAACAAGACATCTTAACAACATGAGATCAAGATGCAAATAATCAAGATCTATGTGGACCATCAAGATGTACTTGGAAAATAAAACAAAGAAGCACGACCAAACAGGGAAACAAAAACCCAAAAAACAAACAACAATCAAATAAACACACATAAAATGTTTTTGAGTTTTTGAAAGTTTTACGAATGTTTTTGGAATTTTCTAAGTATCTCAACTCTATTGAGAATTAAGAGATACAAAACGGTCCAGCTTATGGAATGGCAAGAGCATGCCAACTTAAAATGCTCGCAATACAACGAAAGTGTATGATAAGAGAAACTGAGTTGACCTCGACATGAATCAAGCACAACCTATATAACCCCAAAATAATCCCAAGTCACAATAATCCTACCCACACAAAAGACGATGAAAATTTGACTAGGTCGCAACAAGTTCATAAACAAAGGCAAACGACAAGACAAATGATAATAGTAATGACCAGATGATGCGGCAATGCATGATAAAAAGGCATTGTACCTAATTTGCCTATAGGCCGTTATAATTTGGAAACGTCATAATTCCAATTTGCCCAAAGGCAGTTATAATCAAAGGTACCAAAACAATATTGATTTGCCCATAGACAGTTATAATCAGTGATACCAAAAAAGATAATAAAAGAAAGATAACTTGCCAAATCAAATGTCACACTACTACCATAGACTATCATTCAACACAGAATTATAAAATTGTTGAGACTAGATCAGATTCCTGTTGACATTTTTTCTCCCACAAGGCAAAATTGTCAACCTTACTATTCGGACGATGGTCTTATGGTACCAGTTTGTCTTGTAAATCAGTTTTGGGGTCCTTAAAAATACACCTACAGCGATGTAAATTGGAAAAGACACCTACAACCATGCAAATCCCAAGGAGCCATCTATAGCCATCATATACAGCAAGGTATCAACGAAGGAAAGAGATTCAAAGGATTCGAAGGGGCGTTCTCATTTTCAGATTCGACAATGTCCACCTACAATGATCCTTAAGGTTAACCTACAACCCTATAGGTTCGCTTATGAATGAAGGCGAGTGTTTTCTTTCGGACACCTACAGAATACAGGTTTGTTTTTAAGACTTATAACGACTATTCCCAAGTGTTTTCTTTCCAAAGTGTTGTCTTCTCAAAATTTTGTCAAGCTAAGAGATGGACAATTTCCTCAAACTTTTTGTCTGAGGGAAAAAAAAATTCAAAGGACTTGGGAGAATTCCGAGAGAATTTCAAAGGGACAATTTACAAAGTATTCAATTCCTTCGGACTTTTTGTTCGAAGGAATTAAGGAGACAGAAAGTCCCAAGGAATAAGGACACCTACAAAAAATCCAGGTTCCCTACAAAAAGCCCAGATGCCCTACAAAAAGCCCAAGTGCCCTACAATTTTTCTGAAAAGCCAATTCCAAGGACAGAAGCCCTTGCGGAGGGCATTTGGCCAGTGACAGAATAAAGACAAAGGCCAAAAATTCCTTCAGACGTTTTGTCTGAAGGAATTCCTTCAGACAAAAAGTCTGAAGAAATTCGGGACAAAGAAAAACTCAATGGAAAATAAACAAAGGCAAAGAGAGAAATTGGAGGAAGGATATCCTTCGGACAAAAAGTCCAAAGGGATTCCTTCGAACTTTTTGTCCGAAGGATTAATTCGGGAAAATTGCATAACAAGAAGTCCGAGAGAATATAGCCCGAGGAAATACAACCAAGGTAAGGCTAGGGAGATAAACAAAAAAGTCCCTAAAAAATAAATTGTCAAACGAAAATTTCGAAAAAAATCAAAGGGAATAAGCCAAGAAGGAAATCCAAAAGGTCCGCAAAAAATAAAAATCCAAGACCAAGATAAAGTCAACGAAAAGCCAGAAAATAAAATCCGCAGACAACAAAGGCAAGACAGAAATCCGAAGGAAACAAAAGTCTGTAGAAAATAGATGAGTCGACAGGAGATAGTCCGAAGGAAAAAACAAAGAGAAAAGCATAAAGTCAACGAAAAATCCAGAAATAAAGGGCTAAGGAGAGCCAAAAAATCCGAGAAAATTTAGACTAATATAGACAAAATAAATCATAAAATAGAATCCCGCCAAAAATAGACAAGCCACGAACAGGCCAGACCAAATAAAAAATATACATGCAAGCAAAGGCTATTTTCAGTTGACTGGTCAAAGCTTTAGTTGACTGGTTGTTGAAGTCAAACTCATCTTCGGTCAAACTCGTGCTTTCAAACATTCCAACATACTGCTTAAATCTATTTGTGCATCCCTTTCATGCAAAAGACAGTTTCTTCAATCCAAGCAGCTAAAAAGAAGTCTATTTCTAAAGATGGGTGCAGCTCTCATGCAAGGAGCAGAATAAGCCAAGCTTAGACTCACCGTCCATTTCCTCTAACGCCAAGGAGCTTCATGCAAGACAAATAGACTTTTTGTAACGGCTGAGTTGGACGGATTTAGCCTCTCTCCTGTTTTTCAAACGCCAACTCTTGGCTGATGTAATTTTTTATATAAGTTGGCTTTTCAGCCTTGAACTTGATCCCTCTCTTGGCAAGACTAGACTTTGCCATTGGTGAGTTGTGTAACCTCTTCAATCAATAGGACTGTACTTTCAAATTTCAAGTGCTGGCATAGTGTATATTCATTCAGCAATTTGCATATGTGGTAGATTTCTCTCCCTTCCCAAATTCTGATTCGTACCTAGTTGCTAGCTTATCATATTATGCAGGTCATGTTCAATGTTCTATATGTCTTTTTCTGAAGCTGTAAGTGGATGTTAGGTGGCTGCAAAGTGTCTTGTATCAGACCTCTCTCCATCGTTTTCCCTCATGTTTTGGTCATTGGATCCAACCTTCTCATGAAATATTTATGCATAGTGATCAATTGAAATCAAAGGTCTTCTTTTTCCCTTGTTTGACTCAGTGTTCAGGGTTCAAAGCAGAGTGGATCAACGTTTTGGTGTATCACCGTTAATTGGTAGGATTTCCCTTTCAAGTTTCTTTCTCCCTTTTCCATGGTAGATTCGCAGCACAAAGTAGAGATCCATTGATACATCATACAGGAACCAGCCTTCTCTGGAGGTTCTTCTCACCATTGAGACACCCACCCTCGTGAGAAGATCCCATTGCTTCAACCGGATAGAGGATTGGCCATTTCATGCACATCTTCGATTCAAGGTGCAGCTCCAGGTAGACAACAAATCCCCCCACCAAAAGTGGAGGATGAACCAAAAGAACCAAGATCAAAATGGGATCAGTAAGATGACTAAAATCAAGTCTTGGTCAATAGTAAAGAAATGGTATAATGAAATGATCAGAAGAAAATTTGCTACAGTGGCAACAAAGTTGCCCCCAAGTAATGATTGGCTTAAATTGCTCACAAAATGGCGAGAGCGTTGGCTTAGATTACTCGCAAAACGACGAGAGCGTTCAAACTTAACAATTTCTCGCAAAATGGTGAGAGCGTGGGAAAGGGGTGACTGAGCTGACCTCAATAAAAATTGAGCACTGTCTACATAGTCTTGACGGACCTATAGTCAATGTAGTTCAAACAACACGATAAATGAAACACAATGGTATAATAATGCCTAAAAAAGGTCTAAAGTGTTGCCCCCAAGAGACGAGGCATGGTAATGGCAAATGGTAATTGGAAAAGTGAAAAATGGTTCTATTGCTCTTGCTGACAAGAAGATGCACGTCCTAGTTAATATGTGAGACAATAATGATGATTAGTTATAAAAGTTGCTATCCAATACCCTTTCGGAAAAGTTGCTCTGTTAATAACTTGTTGTCGATTTGGATCTCAAAAATGTGTTTGTGATCTTCGTAGATCGTTGATTCTGCTTCCTTCAAACGTCGAGACACGATAACTTCGTAGCCTCTGTAAAGGAAAGTGCTGCCAGTGATAAATGGTATAAGTGGATAATAAATGGGTGGGTGATAATGGAATGTATAATGAATGGGAAACAAATGAAGATCAGGATTTTCAATCACACGTAATGTTTCTGATGTCGTATTCGATATAATTTTGGTTGTGGTGGGGCCAAAGACCTCCGAAGATGTTCTCAATAGGACGACTAGATTGTTTTGTTGCTTGATCTTGAGAGTAGCTACCATCTGATTAGACTGTAGATTGAAAGATATTTTGATTTGATCTTGAATAATATCTTCAGTAAACAGTGAAGAACTTTTGTGTTCAGCTATTGGTGCCTCGATGAGGTTTTCACCAATGAATTTGTTTTGATCATCCCATATCGCCTCCGAGAACATTTCACAAAGATATGCTAACATTTGAATCTGATTGTCTTCTAACGCCTTCAAAAGGTTTCACTAAAAGATGTTGAGTTTGATCTTTGCTTATCTCCTAGCGCCTCCGAAAAGGTTTCACTAGGAGATTGTTCTTCTTTTGAATGAATGTGGTCTTGGTCCCTCTGATATTTTGCAAATGATATGTCGCCATGGATGCAGTTCAACAAAGTGTGATTCTGTCGGTCCCAATCAATGTTTGTGGGAGGTGAAATGTCAATATAATGGTTATGTTGGGTGTGAATAATGGTGGGATGGTGAAAGGCAGCACAATCCTCGTAAAAGATACTAGGAAAACTTGGGTTGACGCTGAAGTAATCATCAAAAACTGTAGAAGAATCACAAATATATTCAAATTGATCTGCAAGGCAATTGTAACCAATGTTGTAACAACCAACACTATAATTTGTTTTTGAATCTGATTCTGAAACAAGGGACTCTTAATCTAATGTCGCAATTGATGTTGATTCTATTTTTGATGCTAAATCTAATATCAGTTCATAAATAAAACCTGACTCTACTATTAATTTTTCATCTAATCTGGTTGTTTTGATAATGTTCTATTGAATGCTGAATTTTTGACAACTAATGCCCTGCGATGGCATAATGGGCTCAATAAAAATTAATTCATCTTAGAAGGGTTCAACATAGACTAGTTCGTCTAAGTGAAGCCCCTCAAAGAGAGGGTACCGCTCAAGGGACATCTCGACAAAATCATGTCTATCAAAGTGAGACTCCTCAACGAGTGGGAAAACATCAAGAAACAACTCTACTGAGACTGGCTTGTCAAAGAGATGAGGCTCTTTAAAATAAGGTAAAATATGAATAGGTAACTTATCACAATTTTACTTGTCACAAATGTGTGTTTCAACAATAACACTTCAGTTTTGGTTTACAATTGGTTGCAAAAAAACAATTTTGAACACATTTTGATCCTCATAAGATGGCTCTTGAAGAGGTAATGGTTCTTGTTTTGGCTCGAAGATCGGCACAGAATTTCTAAAGCGGGGAACATTTGGTTTAGCGAGATCAATGGTTTGTGATTCAATAATGGACTCTCCAAAGATTAGACTATTGAAGAAGGAATCAAAAACAAATGGTTCATCAAATGGAGGTTCTTCAACGATAGGTTCATCAAAAATTGGTGATGGGCCAAGAATGGTAATGATTGGACGCTTCTTAGTTTGGTTGCTCGTGCGAACCAAAGGAGGTCCTAAAATGCTAACGACTGGATGCTTCTTAGTTTGGTTGCCTGTGCGAACCAAAGGACAAGGTCCTAAAATGGTAATGACTGGACGCTTCTTGGTTTGGTTGCCTATGCGAACCAAAAGAGGAGGTCCTAAAATGGTGATCTTGGCACGTAGTGGAGCCTGATTACTCGCACAAGCCAAAGCATCCAAGTCTTCTTGATAAACCCAAACATTCCAGCGTTGAGTTGGATCATAAGTTGGATCTTGACTGTGTTCCCATGACTGATTTTTGTGAGGTGGATAGAAATCTGTCTCACAAACCATATTGTCACCATAGGGGTCTTGACTAAAGTCATAAAAGTCATTTTGTGCAGCCATTTTGTCATAAGTTGGATTATCCATGACTCCACCATAAGTGTAACTAGACATATCCGCATTTAATGAAGAAAGCTCCGAAAACAAAAAGACTAAAAAGCAATGTCCAAAAAGACAAAAGGTTCAACCTTAGTCGAAAAAGGGGGGAGTTGTATCTCCAAAATGTTTTGTGCCAAGATTTGGCATAAAACAACCTAACATCAAACGTCTAATGTCCAAGACTTTTGGAAAAAGGTTGTGTTCTCCCAAATAAAGGCACAAACAATGATGAGGACAGGTGTTTAAACAAACAAACAATCAATAGTGTTCAAAATTGGGCAACCATTTAACCGAAGTTATGCAACCCAAAAGAAAAAGATCTGTATATCAGCCCCACAAATTGAGACCTAAACAGAAATCAATCAATGTTTGGATCCAAACTTCACAAGGTTAATTGAAAACACAGTGTTGAAGACTAGGATTAGACCAAATAAGCTAGACAAAAGCGAATAGCATAACAACACATAAACGAGATCCAAATGGCACATACATAAACATATTTAGCAAAAAGTTCAAGGCACAAGTGTGGTGTAAAACGGACAACATAACGTCTCTTTAAACAAAAGAATAGCGTATAAATAAATTGATTTGGACATGGCTTATAAACAAACAAACAAGTTTTAGTCTCAAAAACACCAAGTAAGATAAATGACTAAAATACACTAAGTATAATCGTTTAAATCCTAACAAGGGTATGGCAATATGAGGTTGACTAAAACTAATTGGTTTTCGATCATTCTAGGGGGATCATTTGCACAATGACTTTCACACCAAACGATGAAAAAAAAAGCATGAAAATTGGGTGTCCATGGCATTTGGCTTGTTGCAAAAAGGTCTAATCCTTTTTGCAGCCACTACATCTTGTTGTTCGCTCAGTGTAGTGCGATGTCCAAAGTGCAAATACCTCCCATGTGCAACTCAGAAGGAGTAGATAAAGTCAATGCCGGGAGATGAAACCCCGGGTCAAAGCTTCCCTAAAGAACTCGCAGGAGGTAATGAAGTCCCCCTCGCAAGCCAAGTTTGCATGAAATTAAAAAAACATAAAATAGAAAGACTTTAGAGACGTGTTAAGGTCACCCAATACTATTGCAAGTTTTTGGGGAGTGCTTTAAACGACTTTCTTTCTATGCCTTGGACTAAGCTTTTTGCAATAAGAATAGCGCTTTTGATTCCAAGGGTTCCCTAAAGGGGACAAGTGGAAGAGCATACACGCGGCCTCCCTCTCTTTGCCAAACAAACTAGATCAAACAACTAATTGAATACCAAAAACTTGGAAAAGTGAGTTCATTTTTAAGCACCAAGTTGAAAGATTGAGTGTTCTTTTGACCCCTTGGTCTTAAGTTGTAACTTTGAAAGCCTAACTTATCAAAACATTCACTTAACCACCACAAACAAGATTCCTAATTCATTTTGAAAGCATTCCAAAGATGTCTTAATAACATGTTTTAACAAATTTCAAGTCTGTTGATTACCTGTCTAAGGCATCACCCCGAAAGCAAATATGTTAGATTAGAAACATTTTAAAAAGATTTTCAAAATTTTGTGAAAAATCTATGAAACTTGAAGCTAAACTAATGTCAGATTCTGAAAATTTGGAAGAAAACACATGGTTTTAAAAAAAATCATGAAAAACGGAGTCCAGATGACCCCAAACCAAGCATTTTAAAATAGCCTATTAACTCTCGGGTCTGTGTTTTGACAGTGAGCACCGACGGTTGTACATAACCGACGATGGTTATACTTAACCATCAACGATTGAAAATGACCGTCGAAGTTAAAATATGGCCAAATGAAGTTAGAAAAACTTGTAGGAAGAGTTTTAAGCATCCAAATTGAAAATTTTAAGTAGCCTCTTGCTCTCCTTGATAGGTGGGATGCGTTAGTCCCATCGGACGTGCCAAAATGTAGAGAAGAATACATAACACGATTAGTCAAACAGTAGTCCAATAAACCAAAGGAAAAATGCATAAGAACAAACCGAATTAAGCCTATCTATTCATGTGAGAATTACTAATGACAATGAAAGACAAATGAAAAAAAGTAAGAAATCTATACCTTCCCACGTGAATCCATTCTCCAAAAGCAGCTCAAAAGCATGTTCTCCCTTGATCAAGCACCCTTGTCCTTATTAACAATGGTGGCAAACTCCTCCAAATGTCTCAAAAACACTCCACAAAACCTAGGCTCATGATTTGAAATCACTAAACTAGCCTATCAATGAAACTTGCAAACAAAATCAATGATCAAATGCAAAGGATTGTGAAAACAATTTAACATTATAACTTTGTAATATTCAAGTTAAAAATGATGTTCATGGCCTCTCTATTTATAGATTTTCAAAAATGACCAGAATCAACCTGAACCGTCCTTGAGATGAAGATGTGTGGTTGAAGATTAATTCAATATTTAGAATTAAATCCATAATTATCTTCATCATGACCTTGGAAGAAGGAACATTAATGAAGCATGGGAGGTAATAAAGAAGCATGGAAGACCCATAATCCTGATATTTTATGCACTTATGGCTTGATGGATGGCACCCCATAGATGATATCACCTGATGATATAGATAATAGAAATCAATTTTCAAAAAGAAATATTCAACAAATCTCATGAAAAATCCACTTAAGCACCTGATTTAGATTAATTAGTTTTAAACAAGGATAATCAACAGTTGTGCAATTATTGGGTAATTGGCCCTCAATCAAAATGGTCAAAAATCATATTATTGAGTCGTAATTTGACTCGGGAAGAATTGGAAGGTGGCATTAGATGTGTTGGAACTGTATTCCCATTTAGAATGTTTTCAACACAAAATAACAAGAGTACGTGACGTGTACCAACGAATTAGAAGAAAATATTTATCCAGAGTATAAAAAGGCAAAATCGTCATTTTGACTCAAAATGAATTCATCAAAGTTAAGTGACCCATAAATTGCATTGCCCCATTTAGGGATACTTTGACCTCAATTGGCACTTGTAAATGACAAAGTGGAACAATTTAGGGTGTTCTATGAATTTTAGCCTAAAATGTGCATTTGAGTGCAATTCGAGTAAGATTGACAATTTCAACACAAATGGTGTTAGGAATTGGATGTCTACAAAAACATGGCTCATGAACATAATCGAGAATAAGTAGAGTAGATCATAAACACATAGGAAGAACATAGAGGCAAGGATTAGAATGAATAAAGACAAGTTTTAACTTTTATTAAATCCAACCTATTCGATTTTCCCATTTCCACAAACCAAATGTCAGTTGTGTTTTATGTGACATGAAAAAATCTATATGCAGAAATGCAGACAAGTTAAGCATAAACAACATGCACGTATGGTTTGCATCAAAGCTCATGAACTGGCCATTTCGTAAAATTGAATATAAATATAACTTACGTCTCCTGATCATCATGAATTTTCAATTGTGCAACTTTTCAACTCTCCCTGACTTTTCACTGGTGTAAATTTTAAAGTCTACCTTGGACCTTTTGTAACATTGACATTAATATTTACATATTTACATTTTACCATTTGTAAAGGAGAATCACCCCTTAGGATGATTATTATCCCCCACAACTTGTAACAATCCTTGCCCAATCTGACCTTAATTGTCTCAATTTGTTGCCTTGTAATTTTTTCAAACACTTTGTAAGCAAAGTACTTCTTGCTGGTTTTTGTCAAAGTTTTGATGATTTGTGTAAATGACGATGGATTGAAGCTTCAAGTATTTATAGAACAATCCAAAAATGACAATGCTAAGTTCTAGATGCAGGAATGACTTCTCTTTTTTTTTTGTTCTGTTCTATGCAATTAGATGAATTCAATAAGCAAACTAATCACTTACAGCGAATGGACATTTAGTTGAACAGCTGGCATGCAACCTACTATCTCAATTCAAATGTTCAAAAGATAACTATAAATGACCAGCAAATTGTAATTCTTATTTGTATTGATGATTTGATACAATGCTCCACTAGACTAGCCAAGACTCTTGGCATAAACAAGAATTACAATTATATAATATGCTAGTATAAAGGACGCACACCTACAACTGCAGATATAAACTACACTAAAGGATGAATTGTATACAATGAACCCTGGTAGGATTGAGGCACCCTTGAGAATAGATGGAGCAAGCAATTTCCCAGTGAAAGGATGATCTCCCAAGCCAAATCAAATTTTCCAAGCCAGCCGCCCCTGTTTTGGTCTGATCTCAAATTTAAAATAATATACAATGAATATGCATTGCCTCAAGCATCTAATATCATCTCCATGCTCCAAGGAACTGGGCGCACCAAGCCAAGCAAAGAATCGATGCAAAATGGAACATCCACAAGCAAAAACGTCCTTCCTAATGGCGTCCATTGACTGTAAATATCTGATTTTTATATCAGATTTCTCTACAAAGCAATCTACTCTTTTAACCAAGAAAAATCAATCGATTTCTCCAAAATTTGCTCCAATTGAGATGACTAAAATATCACCTCCAAAATGCAACCCTTCAAGAGATATTTCACTCCCTCAGTTATGCTATCAATGGGAGTTATCATTCCCAAAGACAAATTGATTCACTGCAAGAAACTCTAAGCTCCACCAGCATACCACAACAAAGACAACATCAAATCGAGATAATTCATAATGGCAGCCCACATCTCCCTTTATACTTTCTTTTTTTTTTCCTTCATTTGGGAGGCTTCTAGAAACATCATGATATTTTATTATTATTTTTCCCTTTTAATATATTATATTTGCACTTTAATATAAAATAATGAATTATATCATTAAGCACAAATATAACATCATCTTGTAACATGAGGTTTCTAAAATAGAACATTCTAATAAATCATTCGAAAACCTCCAGACTATGACGAAACTTCCCCAAAGAAACCAATTGCCATTTGGGTAACTACGGAGAGGACCCTCAATCTTTGCCGTATTAGCCTACGAGGGCCACTGATAGGCTAATCATGTTGAAAGTACAATGTCTAACTAGAAGGGGACATTACAATCTACCCCTCCTAAAATTGTTTGTCCCCAAGCAATCTCAAATCTGGATGTTGTAGAATCTCCTCATTCTCCCAAGTAGCATCCTCAACTAGCAAGTCCCTCCATTTAATTAAGTATTCCCGGATGACCCGTCTCCGCAAAGTCCTCTCTCGAACATCCAAGATGGCCTCGAGCACCAGTATCAATTTCCCCTCGTCATCCAGGGGTGGCAAAGTCATGGAAGGAACCACACGATGTCCTAACGCATTCTTGAGGCGTAACACATGGAAGACATTGTGTACTCTGTTGTCGACTAGCAACTCCAACTCATAAGCCACCTTGACCACTCTACTGATAATCCTAAATGGCCCATAGTATCGTGGCTTAAGCTTCTCGGCGCCACTTTTCTTAAGAGAAGATTGTCTATGTGGTTGTAGCATCAAATACACCATATCACCCACCTCAAATGAGCGTTCAACTCGCTTCTGATCTACATATTGCTTTTGTTGGTTCTGAGCCTTTTGTATGTTTTCCCGCAATGATCTCATAATGTCCTGGTTCTCCTGCATTCCCCTGCAATAGATCACCAGGACTAGGCACTCGGCTATCTCCAAATAACAAATCCAGAAAGCTCGGCGCATCATACCCATACAACGCCATGAATGGTGTCATCTGAATGGAGAGATGGTAAGTGGTATTGTAACAATACTCGCATAAATATAACCACTTAACCCAACCCTTCTGTTGCCCTGCTATGTAGTTCATGAGGTAGCTTTCCACCCATTTATTCACAATCTCCATCTATCCATCGGTCTACGAGTGGTAACTAGTACTCGGAGTGAGTTCTGTCCCACACAATCTGAATAGCTCCTGCCAAAAATGACTCATAAATCAGGTGTCTCTGTCACTGACTATGCTCTGAGGTAACCCATGCAACCTAAATACCTCATGGAAGAACAATTATGCCACCTGCGTAGCTAAGTAGCTAAGATCAAAAAGAAGTGAGCATATTTAGTCAAACAATCCACAACCACACATATGCAATCCCTTCCCTGGGCTCTAGGTAATCCAGTAATGAAATCCATAGATAAGCATTCCCATTTCCTATCAGGTATCGAAAGTGGCTCAAGTAACCCTGTTGGATATGTGTGTTCCTGTTTATTTCGCTAACAAACAAGACACTCTCTGACATATCATAGAACATCTGATTTGAGGCCCTTCCAAGTGAACTTCTCCCGACTCTACTTGTAAGTCTTGAAATACCCGGGATGACCTGCCATGGGTGTATCATGAAAGGTCCTCAAAATAATGTTCTGCATCTTCGATCTTGGGGTCAAATAAATCCTTCCTTTGTAAATGATTAAATCAGTTACAACTGTATATCTGGTATCCTGTATTGACCCCTCAACAATACCTGCAGCCCAACTGTCCTTGGCATACTCTGCCACTATCAAGTGTCGCCAATCCGCTGCTATCCCAGTCATAGAACTCAAGTGTGGATGTCGAGATAAAACATCAGCAACCACATTTTGTCCCCTTGACAAAGGAGATGTCAAAATCATATGATTGCAACTTGCTGACCCATTTATATTGTCGATCATTAAGATCTCTCTGTCCAAGGAAATGCCTCAAACTGTTATGGTTTGTTTTCTCCACAAACTTGCTGCCTACCAAATACTACCTGAATTTGGCCAATGCATGCATGATGGCCAACATCTCCTTGTCATATACGTTGTATCCTTTTTCTGGACCGCGAAGCTTCTGACTCTCAAAAGCAATCGGATGCTTGTCATGCATAAGGACTGCACCTATCCCCTCCCCTGATGCATCACACTGTAGCTCAATGGGTTTGGAGAAATCTGGCAATGCAAGAAATGAGCAAGAATTCACAATTAGTTTGAACATCTCAAAACAATCATGTGCGTCAAGAGTCCAAACAAATGCCCCTTTCTTCGTCAAATCAATGAGTGGTGCCACATGCCGTGAATATCCATTAACAAACCTGCGGTAGATACCACACAATCCCAAAAATCCTCTAAGCTGAGTAAGGTTCTCTGGAGTAGGCCATTCCACAATCGCCTTGATCTTCTCTGGGTCCATACTTACCCCCTCAGCACTAATGATGTGCCCAAGATACCATAATTATGTCATTCCCAAGTCACAATTGGATTCCTTGGCATACAAGGATTCACCTCCAAGAATACCCAAAACCGCATCAAGATGTGCAATGTGATGCTCCCATGTTCTACTATATACCAAGATATCATCAAAGAATACCAACACACCTCCTTAACTGCGAATGGAAGACCCTGTTCATCGTAGACTGAAATGTCGTCGGAGCATTGGTTAGCCCAAATGGCATAACCACGAACTCGAAATGTCCACAATGGCACCTGAAAGTCGTCTTCTCTATGCCCTGGTCCTTGACACGAAGCCGATGATACCCTGACCTCAAGTCAATTTTGGAGAAGTAGCAAGCACCATGTAACTCATCTATCAACTCATCAATTCTAGGGATGGAGTAACGGTTCTTGATTGTTATTTCATTCAGGAGCCTATAATCAATACACATCCAGAATGTACCATCCCTTTTCTTGACCAAGACTACTGATGATGCAAAAGGTGACTTGGTCTAATGTGTCCCATGGCCAGCAACTCCTTAATAGTTTTCTCTATTTCATCCTTCAGCGTCTTGGGGTGCCTATATGGGCTGACCATCATGAGCTTAGCGCCCTCCTCCAACTCAATGATATGCTCAATCCCTCTGTCTGGTGGTCTTCCTAGTGGAATATCACTGAATACCTGAGTGTGCTTAAATCTTAACTCCTGAATGTCTGGATGGTAAATTGGCTTCTGTTGCTCACCCTATGTAAGCATCAAAACACACTCAGCTGCCCACTCAACCATGTCATGCCTCATAAGTCTCTCCATCCTCCTAAAAGAAATCATCTTGAAACTGGAATCTCGAATAGCCTTGAGGACATGAGTTTTTCCATCTACCTAGAATGTCATTTCCATCTCTCTGAGATCCAGGGTGAATTTCCCTATGTCATGTAACCATCTCATGCCAAGTACCATATCTGTATCACCCATATTCACCACATAGAATTCGGTCTTTAACTCATAGTTGTTCAAACGCATAGGCAAATCTGATATCCTCCTTTCGCACTTGAGGGTATAACCCTCTGCCACCTTAATTCTTATTCCCTCAAATTCTTCTGTCCTGATTCCATGCCTCTCAACCAATCGGGCATCAATAAAAATTATGAGTGGCCCCTGTGTCAAAAAGAGTGATAATCTTTTGCCCTGCTAGAACTTTATGCATTCTAAATGATCCCTCCTACTGGATGCTAGTGATGTGCGCATCACGTTGCCTCGCTGCCCCTTCATGCTCTCCTCTTTTATTCTTATCTTCCTCGGGCTCCGTACCTGAATCCTCAAGATCAGATTGCTGATTTGATTTCTCCGACTCGAAGTCCTCATAATATGCCCACATCACTCTATTAGCTTTTCCTTTAGGTCTTAAGGGACAATCATGGTTTGCATCATAGGGCCCCTTGCTGTAGAAACATAACTTCTTTTTCTGAAAATCTTAAGTGTATCCCTATCTAGAGGTGTTGATGATTTGCCCTTAAAATCTGGTTTGTTCTTCTTTTTAGAGAAAGATTTATTGTCTCGATATGAAGATCCCTTTGATGAGTACTTGCTTTGCAAGTTCCATGCTCCTAGCCTTCTTCATTGCCTCCTGAAGTGTGGGAGGATCAAATGCTTTAATCCATCCTCGCATAGGCTCCAATAACACCCCAATGAATAGCACCACCAATCGTCTCTCTGAGATGTTGGGCACCATTACTGATAGTTTTTGGAAGTCTCCAATATAGCTTTCCAAACTACCAACTTGCTTGAGCTGGGCCAAATCCCTGAAGTATGATTCTGGATCATTTCTATCGAAACGCTCAATCAGTCTATCCACAAACCCCTGGTATGATGTGATATGACTGTGTTGCAATGTAACTAGTCCATGATACCACCATTCGTGTGTTGCCTTCTGTCATGGGTTGAAGAGCCAAGAAGGTATCCAACTTATGAATCCATGACTGTGCCGTAGTCTTGTCACTGCCATCAAACATGGGTATTGTAAGCTTATTAGTAGCATGTTGGAGTTCCTTACTCTGATTCCTAGGTCTTCTCTCCTGTTGAGGCCTATAGTAATCCATCCTTGACTATACAAACCGATCAAAATGCATAAGCCCTTGTGCTTCAGGTGTCAATTGCTGCCATTCATCATGGGCAGCCATGTATGCGTCAGCGTAGGTTGGATTCTCAACCTCTTCAATATTCTCCTCAGTTGGTTCATTTCTCAAGAATGTGGGCCAAGTAGGCCTATCTGCAGTGCGGGAGGGTGCCCTCTGCACTCTTCGGCACCCAGCGACACTCCTATCATCTTCCTGGACCTGATGCTGTCTTCTAGGTAAATTCAATTGCTACAAAGTATTTGCCAACTACTGTAAGGCCCCAGCTACCTGTTGCTGACCAACTCGTAAAACTCTCAGAGTGTCTCTCACTTCTTTGTCACCATTTCTATCATTGTCTCTTTTCTCATCTCTGTGTGGACCCATGTCTGTTGTCACCCATTTGAGCCAAAGGCACCTCTGTAAATGGGTCTTCTTCTTGCCAATTCTCTGTTCTGCTCTTCTGCGGGTATAGTACCTGTGATGACCTCTCATGTGATATTTTAACCCTCCAAGATGGCAAGATCAGGGCTCTAATACCACTGTAACAATCCTTGCCCAATCTGCCCTTAATTGTCTCAATTTGCTGCCTTGTAATTTTTTCAAACACTTTGTAAGCAAAGTGTTTCTTGTTGGTTTTTGTCACAGTTTTGATGATTTGTTTAAATGACGATGGATTAAAGCTACAAGTGTTTATAGAACAATGCAAGAATGACAATGCTAAGTTCTAGATGCAGGAATGACTTCTCTTTTTTTTTGTTCTGTTCTATGCAATTAGATGAATTCACAAAGCAAACTAATCACTTACAGCCAATGGACATTTAGTCGAACAGTTGGCATGCAACCTACTATCTCTAATCACTTACTGCCATTTGGGTAACTGCGGAGAGGACCCTCAAACCATGCCATATTAGCCTATGAGGGCCACTAATAGGCTAATCATGTTGAAAGTACAATGTCTAACTAGAAGGGGGACATTACACAACCCCCTTGATAATCTTGGAAAATGTTTTTCCCTAAAATTGTTTGCATGTTCTTCCTATATAAATGTTCTTATCTAGTACCAAAGAATACTAGTCAATTCCAAAATAGTTAGCAGAACCTTGTCAATTCTCCAACAGACCCATTCCTAGATCACGCGGTGTGCAGCCAAATCCCACCACATGGTCAAGATCTGGATACAAAGTTCTCAACAATTTGTCAGGTCAATTTATGTTATCTTGTTGCAATCCTTTTTGGCATACCCGGGCTTACAGTCAAGAGCATACCATGGAAATTTTCTAGCCACTATCAATCATAGTGCCATGGAGTTTCCCATTACCTCACATGCACCTGTAACTTCATATTTTCTCCACTCCCCATGGTAGATAACTTTTCATCCCGTCCATAAGATTCCCTATGCCAACACTTGAACCAAACTGAGAGGGAAGGCGATGGCCTCCTCAATCTCACCCCGCCAACATTTCAAAGTGATTGTCAGATAAGAAAAACAACAAATATCAAGACAATATAAGTTGAAAATTTTACAACAGCATGAAGGAAAAAAAGAAATTCAACCTTATTTCCCAACAAAGCTATCAAATGGATGCTATTAGCAATCTATTTTTATTCCTAAGATTCAATTTTCCATTAGAAGAAATAGAGAAAAGGCTATGGAGACAAAAAGAAAACACACCGGTAATCAGATTTGTGGACTGCAAAAGGAAAAGAAGTAATACAAATAAAGGACAGAGTTAAGACAACTACAAGCGAAGATGATCAATCCCATTTCTCAAATAGGTATATAAAAAAGACTCCTGCATGCCATGGAATGACACATAAGCTACCAACCATGGATTCCTCTAACTACCTCGATACCAGATTTGCACTTGCAACTTCCATTTCTCATGCATAGATATATTCCCATACAACATTATTTATAACATGATCTTTGTGTAAAATATTTAAGACTAACCAGTGAAAAACTCAGCAAATCTCTAGTAGAATACAAATCTTCAGGCTGTTTCTGCAATTTCTTGGCTTTCAGCAAAGTTACCAAGTTCAGTCGGATTTGGGCCAAATCCGGTAAGATGCGAATTTTTTGCAGGTTCCGGATTAATCCGCCCGGTTCGGACTGTTTTTAATGTAAAAAATTTAAAGATAAAAAACGGAAACAAAAACCTTAAAAAACTTATTTAACAGTGACGTGAACCCTAAAAAACGTGTTTAGAAGTAACAGGAACTCTGAAAACGCATTTAGGTAGATAAATACTAATTACCTCAGTCACTGCATGTTCGACATCGAGCCGTCAGTCTGTGAGCCTGCTGTTGAGGATTATATGTTTGTTGGATTGCCACAGTTCCTACTCAAGTGCCTTGCTCGATCGTGAGCCTTCTATCGTGGCCGCAATCCGCGGATTCATTTCAGACAACTAGATCAATGGCGCAGGCATCGGTAAGTTCCCTCTTTTTAATTAGTTTTTGTATTTACTTTTTATTGTCACAACTCACTCTCACGACTCTATTTTATAAAGTTATAAATAATATAATTTTAAAGAATATCTTTAATATAATTTGCTTTTTATAAAGTTATAAATAATATAATTTTAAAGAATATATTTAATATAATTTGGTTTTATTTTTAATTTTGATTTTTGTATAAATATAAACTATATATAATATAATCACAAGTCAAACATAATATAACTTTAAAAAAATTATTTAATATAATTTGGTTTTATTTTTAATTTTGATTCTTTCCATATATAGTTTGTATACATAATATAATCACGACCATGCAAAAATATTTTTATATGGAATATTTTTTTACATCATAATAAATAATGAAATATTTTTGTATTATATATATATATATATATATATATATATATATATATATATTTTTTTTTTTTTTTTTTTTTTTTCCGAACCGGATGTTTCCGAATTTTTTTAGGAATTCCAGATTCCACATTTTTTTACCCGTCCGAATGGATTTGGATTTCCAAACTTGGTAACTATGGCTTTCAGGCTATTTCCGTAATTTCTTTATTTCCTGATTTAACCAGGTCTTCTGAAACTTCCCTCAAACATGGAAACTCCACAATCTCAGGAGGTTATAATTCCTGTAACTCCCCAATCTTGCAAGGTCAAGATGCTTAAGATTCAATTCTATAAGATCTGCAGCCCCATCTCAAAACTTGAGAAAATGAGGGTCGGATTTCCTGATCTCTTGTCATTGCTCAAACAGCAATTCAGGGAACATAACAGTACTGATTTTATGGCAAGGGTTACTAAACGCGAGCAACCCAAAGTACCATAGCTGATGGGATTTGATGCAGTGAACACCTTCAGGAGGTGGTGTCAGAATTTAAAAACAGTCTGAAATTATTACCTAGCATAAGCACCTAAAGAAGGAAACCACCTCCTATCAGCAGTCTACTCAAAAAAACCAGAGGAAGAATAGTGCTCATGGGTGGAGATGGTCAATGAGAAAAAGGCCCTTTCTAATCTTGAAATGGCACCCAAGCGAAATTTAAAGAATAATGTTCTATGAGGATCTTCCAAAAGCAGTTCCAGGATTCCAGCAACACCACCAAGCCCATTCTTACAGCTTCAAGTAATTGCAGATCCTGCTCAACAGTATGTGGTACCCCAGAACAACCTCCAGAGATTCACATAACCTCCAAGATCAATAATATGTCTCCAACAAATGTCGTACACACTCCTACAATGGTTCAGTGCAAACTATGCAGATCAGACATGGCGCCATCCATGCTTGAGCCAAAACTTGCATGGTATCCGCCAATGGCTTCCTCGGGGCACTACCCACCTCCATGCCACACCGCAAAGGCCAACTCATGTCGTACAGCACTTAGCTGCCTTGAGCGTTACACTTATGAAGCCAATCACCGCAGGCCCTGCACTGTGCTAGGTGGCACTCCAAGTGCTCTCATTGTACCAAAGTATCTATTAGTATACCATGCACCTATCAATCAGGCCACATAACCATTAAAAGATGAGTCACACAACTTCCATAACAATTCTTCATGCCTTCGCCACTTTGTAATAGTATATACATTTGTAGTTTTAGTTAACAATCAAAGTAGAAGATAGACAACCATGTATCTTTCTCAAGTGTATGCCATCTACATAATGCCCAGATTAATATAACCTTTTTTTTCGGTTCTATTCTCTATATTTTTATTCTTTGCATATTGTTTCATATAGCTTCAGCACACACAACACATCTAGATTCCCATTTAGCATGTTGTCCACCAGGTTCCTCTTGTGCCCCGGATCAGTGGTATCAGAGCATTTCATCAATTCCATGCATGTCCCATCGAATGAGCTCAAAGTATTTGAAGCTCGGCATCAAACCACGAGACCCATCAGACTTCTTGCTATGAAGTTTCAAGCAAGTCCAAATGGCAGGAGACAACAACCCACAAAATGCAATCCAAGAGATGATCAATGACAGAATTTCCAAAAGCACTTCAAGAGAAAAAGGCATTTATGTTCAACCAATTCGCTGAAGTCCTCGGACGGGTCACTCCATCAACTCACAAATCAGAGAAGACTTTTGGTGGGGTAGTCCCCTTTACGATTCAAGTAAAGCTAAATGTTTATGTGTTTGAGGCAAAAATAAATACATATGCAATAGATAGCTGTTTGGATCAATTACAATCGTATTTCTCTAGGAATGGCTTTTTCGATGAAGAGAAAATCAAGATTGCACTTTTGAATGTTTCTTCACCCATCAAGAAGTAGTGGCAACCTCATTCTTTATGAGAGAATGACTAGACAAAAGAGGAATTTGAATGATCTGAGGCCCACGAGGAAGCCCAATGGACAACCACATTTAACAGATTAAATGGGTTATTGCAAAAGGGTATATTAAATCATAAAGGCTGAAAAGTATATTAGAGTGCAACAAAACAAGAGGAAGAGAAAAGAAGACAATGGACACCAAATTAGAACTGTAACTGCAAAGTACTATTATGTAATAGTTTTGTACATTGACCCGAGAGATCGGATATTATTGTGATGTTTGATCATTACTTCCTAGCCTATCGACTGACTATGACTAACTTATAAAGAATGTTACTATACAAGGAAGGAAGATAGAGAGTTGGTTGAACTATTACAGCAGGTAGGTACCACTGCTTTATAACTAATCATTAGTTTGATTGTCTTCTGCTAACGCCACTGTAGAGCTGCACAAAAAAGTACTAACACTATCAGAGTTTGGAGCATCAAAGAAGAGGAGTTAAGTCTTCACAATATGACCACTTCGGCTTGGGATGATACTTAAGTTGTTGGTGAAGATGACATATGTTGTGGAGCAATGATGTTTTGTTGCAAGTCAATCAAAGGCTCAGATCCTCCTTGATTATTTGCCTCTCCTTGAAGAGAAATGTTCCCCATTGCATTCAATCACATAACAAGATGTGGAAAGACATTGCTTTCTTACCAGGTGTGAGAATTGCCATCTTTCAGAATCTATCAACTGATACATAAACACAATCATTACCATGCTTGGTAGCAAGGTAGCCAAGGCGAAAATCCATGGAAATGGATTCCCACAATTTCGATGGAACCCACATAGTTGCATACATACCTTGCTTCTTGTTGACCGGTTTGGAAATTGCACATGCGGTACAAGACACGATGTATTTGGAAACATTTAACCTGAGGTGTGGCCAAAAGAAATGTTTAATTAACACCGCAAGGGTCTTTTCGACTCCAAAGTGTCCTGCAACCTTGTTGAAATGAACCTCCCATTATAGTTTCTATCTCTCTACCTTGTGGAGTACAAACAAGAGCTCAAGATGATAAAGAAGTTTGTCCTGCAAGTAGAAATTTGAAACTGAATTACCACTATGAAACTTTTGATAGATTTATGCAAATTGTCAGTCAGGTGAATACAATTATGATCAAGTGTTTGCTTCATGTCCACATGCATGAAGCAATGTGAGGAGAGATTGAACTAGAGGTCAATTCAAACAATTTGCTATTGCTTAAAATAAAAAAATATCATTTTTTATGTTGTTTTTGATGCAACTTATTTTCTGTCTACGAGAATTGAATCAGCTTGTGATTTGTGTGGATCAAAGTCTCCTTTCCTGATATGTAATGCTTCCAATTCTTACATGCCCAGATAATGGCATAAAGCTCACAATCATATATGGGATAGTTCCCTACTAGCGCAGTGAATGTTTCACTATGGTAAGCAACGAAGTGACCCTGTTCAGTGAGAACTACGCCATGTGGATAATCAAATGCATCATTTTCTATCTTAAATGGATATGAAGGTCAGATAATGCTAATTTTGGCACAGAACAAAACCTGCATTTCAGTTCTTCAAATGTTTTCTATTGTGCAACTGCCCAGATGAAGTTTATTTTGGCGTCACCTTTGATAACTTGATTTAGAGGCCAAGCTACCTACGAGAAACCAAGTAGAAATCCCCCTTAGATATTTGCTAACCCCAAGAAGATGCAAAGATTTGTGAGGTTATTTGGTGTAGGCCATTCCTAGATGATGCAGATCTTAGTTGGGTCTACATGAACTCCTTATGCATCTACAAAGTATCCCAGATATTTTATCTCACACATGGAAAATGAACATTTCTCCATGTAAATCAAAATTTTACACTGTTGCAAAGTGTGAAGCACTAGTTGGATATGGCATAAATGTTTGTCCCATGTTTTGTTGAATAATAGAATGAAGTAATGAAGTCGAAGGACGTCATTCAACATCTTCATGAATGTTGCAAGTACATTAGTTCAAATGAAGGCCATAATCAACCACTCAAACAAACCTTCTTTAGCTTTAAAGGTTGTCTCCCAATTGTTTGTAGGTTCAACAAGAATCTAATGATACCCACGCTTAAATCAATATTACTGAAGAATTTGGCACTGCAAAGATGATCTAGTAGGTCCTCTATTCTTGGAATTGGATAGTGGTTCTTCATTGTGATCTTGTTGAGAGATCTATAATAGATGCATAGCCTCCATGTGCCATCCTTCTTTAGCACAAGCACAATGGGGCAATTGGAAGGCCACGTGCTAGACCTGATGTGTCCTTTATCCACTAGTTCATGGATCTATCATTTGATCTCTTCATTCTCAAAAAATGATTTGCAGTCTAAAAAAGCATTAGGTAGAAGTGGTTCTAGTAACAAATCAATAGTCTGGTTTACCTTGCAGTGTGCAAGCACCTCTTTAGGTGACTAAAACATATCCTTGTATTCATCCAGTTCATTGCTAATCTATGTGTTTTCTAAAGAAGCAATGGTATGAGTTTCTCTTGCAAGAACATTCTTATGCTCAAGTCTCACCATCAAAGTATAAACTTCATACTAGAATTGACTAGCTTCTTGCATGTTTGGCACTAATGAGTGAAAGCTTAGGAACTCCATCTAGTATGTGTTATCTCGTATCCCCAACACATGACAACATTTCTATGATTTGCTTCATAAATTGCATGTCGATTATATAGATATGGTTGCCCAAGTGAAATATCACATACCTCTAATATCACAACGTCGCAAAGGATTTCATCTCAAAAAGGCTTGATTTTGTACACTAGGTGGCACTCCTAACTAATGCATTTCCCAAGGCTTGAACTGAACCATCCAAAGGAGTATGATTGTGGGTGAGACGTCAATGGCAAGTACAATCTGCAAACTGCTTCAGGAGAAATCATTTTCTTTTGATTTCCATTGCCAACAATGAAGTGTATTGGTTGAACATTGATCCACAATTGAAAACAGAACAATCTTTCTACTTCCTTTGAATATATGTTCAAGGAAGAAGCAATGTTTGTGGTACCTAACATAGCACTAGGTTCAGAGACCATCATCTGCTTACCTTTATCCAAAGTCACATTTTAGTACCCGTTGTCTCAAGTTGTGCAAGTAGATTTTTCCTAGCGCGACACTCTTCATTGGAGTGATTGTTGGAGTTATGAATTGAACACCCCTTGTTGATCTTGGACTGCTTCTTCTGATCATTTGACAGTGTAGTCTTCTTTTAAGAATAGCGAGAAGGGCCATTTCCTTGTTTAGGATTTTGCTTGATTCCAAACTTGGAATTCTTAATCTACACTTTGTCCTAAGTCTTGGAATCTTTTGTCTTGGACTCTTGCTCAACTTTGGCTTTAAAATTACAAGCAAATCTATAGGTCTCTCCAATGGATATCTGGAGGAAATACATATCATATTGGATGTATGGTCTCAAACCTGGCCTATACTTCAAAATGAGATTTTGTTCAAATTTCTAAACATTAAGTTTGGAAACCAAATTGTGAAAGATGTCTATGTATTCTTAGTCAAATTGATTGTGGCCTTGGCGCAAATATGAGAATTTGATGTACTGGTCATCATAGTTTCCAACAGGGTAATAAGTTGATTTGAGTTCTTCTACGAAACCACTCCAAGTATCTACAAACGCGTTTATGTCATGACCCCACCTACATATTTCATTTTCATAGTCATACTTATTTTCAGCGAGTTTTTACACTATGCAACACTATTTGGAATTGTTATTTTAATATTTTGGATGATGGACAAAAATGTTACAGCTAGAGTTATTTTGTAGATGAGATATTTGGTCCTAATATTCAATTTTATGCATAATACTATTCAGTTATGCTTTTATACGATAATATATTTCAAGTACTACTAATGCCATTTGTGGGTGCAAGAATAGGTGAAATGAGCTAGGCTAGAGATGGATTATGATGGTCGGGGGATAAAGAATAAAGACAACCAACACAGGTACAAAGGAAAAATTTAATGAACCAAAACTTACAGCAATCCGTCTTTATGTATTTCTATTTTAGTCTTCTTGACTTGTCTGTCATGCTTTCAGTTTGTCTTCACTTGTCGATTTTAATGTTGCAGGATTTGTTTATATTACTTGTGTGCTTGTTCCGCTCTTGTATGAGCCTAGGAAATATTGTCTCCTTGCTTAGCATGTTCGGTGTGTGATTTCTTGTGTCTTGGTTAAATCTGGTTTTATTATTATTATTTTTATTAAATCATTATTGTCGTTATTTTTTTATTAAATTATTGTTGCTTGACCGGAGTTCCTTAGCCTAGCCTCTAAATCCTCCCTCTCTCGTCACTCTCCCCCCTTCACTCTTAGCAAAAGGACCCTATCGAATTACTTTTAAGTCAAATTAGTAATAATTATTACTTGGCAAATTAAAAATTATTAATGAGTTTTGAAAAATTAAAAATTTGTCATTCTCAGTTGGCCGTGGGACTCGAATAAAATATTATTATGACAAATAAAGATTTTGCCTTGGCTGTGGATTTTGACCTAAATGAAATCTGATTTGGGGCTATCATTACATTTTTTTTAGATTGTACAAAATCATTTTTTTTCATTTATGACTCAGGCAATTGGGAGGCGCTGAGCTCGCCCCCCAAGCCGCCTCTTTTGCTTGGGCTGTAGGGTTTGAGGGGAGAGGGAGGAGAGAGAGGGAGGCATGGGGAAGGACAAAGGGGGAAGAGGGAGGCAAAAAAGGAAGAGAGAAAGGAGAGGGAGGCGTAGAGCTGAGGGAGAAGAAGCAAAACCCTAGGGGCAGGGCGATGGCCTGGAGGAGGTTGTTAAAGGCACAATCTTCTTGATTTGGAGAGTGAACCTCCTGCTTAACTAAGGCTAGATAAGGAGGCTTGGCAAGATAGTAAGAACACAAAAAATCTATGTTTCTCCTCCATTGCTTGCAAGGAAAACAAGTAAGTTTTTGTATTTTTTTTATTTTGTAGAGAGTTTTCATTTCAAGATTTAATGACAAGTAAATAAAGAAGAAAAAAATTTACTTGCAGATTCATAAAGAAGTCAAATGACGTCCTGATGAACCTACAAGGGTTTATAGAAGGATTATTTTTCAAAAATCTCTACCATTCCTTCCATGGTTGCCAAGAAAATATATTTTTAGATTTGGGGTTTTAAAAATTTATTTAGTTTCAGTGCAAACCCTGCTTAAAAATCATGGCTAAGTATCTTAAATCATTTTTGGTTTTTATCTATTTCATTTGGCTGAAAATGGCGACCTGGTTAGACCCCTGGGCTGAAATTTGGTCTTTCTTTTTGGCCATTTTTGTTGATTTTAATTGCTCAAATTTTGTCAATTTTTTAGAAGACTATTATGGTAAAATTTGTGCAAAATTTTTATAGGATTTTGTTCAATAAAATTATGTTGATATATGAGGGTTTATAAAATCAGGGTTTGGCTGAATATGTTATTTTATGAAAAAATAATTTATCTGATTCATTGTTATATTTGGGGTTAAAATTTATTTATTCATAACTAGCTGAATTAAATGTAACCAACGATAGAAAACCTGCCACTCCTATAAGTGATTAAATTACCCATATCAGTTGGTAATGAATAGATGCAATAAAACCCTTAGCAGTTGATTTCTTTTTTATGACTATATCTTATTGGAACAAGGGTCTATTTTCTTTTTATTATTCTAGTTCACTTGGAACAAGTGATGAAGGAAACTGAGGTCACTTAAATCAATAAGTTGACTTCTAGAACCCTTCAGATGAAAATCAAGTTGTTAAGTTATTATGAATGACTATGTTAAAGTTTCAATGTGAAAATTTTTTATTGGTATACTGCTGCAAATTAATTGGTTCATTCTCTTTGTGTCTCACCTGCATTCTCGAAGTCCCGAAATCCAAACTCCACCTCCCAGTTAATGATTGGGGGTGGTAAGAGCCATCAATTGGGGGGCTAATAGGACGGGTCGAGACGGGATGACTTGCACGAAGAAAATAAATGCTTCAATCAGCGGGTTCATTGTTGTATTAATTCGTTGTTGTCATAGTGCTTCAACATACTTTGTAAATAACTTGTCTAAAAATGCTAGTTCGAATTAATACTTTTGTTGTAGGTTAATGTTACTCCCATTAAGTTGTAGCTTATGTAAAGAGTTTCAATACTTTTAATTTAGAGTTGCATGGCTTCAACATTCTTACACAATTTATTTACCCATAATATTACTTTCAGCTCTAGGATATCATTGAACTATGTGAAATTAGTTTCAATAAGTTGTATAAAAATCAGTTTCAACAATTTTAAATTTTCAGCTAAATATTGCCTCATTAAAGCTTAGTCGGAAGTTTTATATTTCAACTGTAGGTTACTAAATTAGTTTCAATAAGTTAAAATTCAGTTATATGGATTAAATGTACTCTCATATGTTCATTTGTTCTATTTAATTTTAGATTGAAAGTTGAACTTTCAGCTGTACCCTGAAGCAATACATTCTATTTCATTTGATTATGTTACAAAATTTAATGATTATTCACTATGGAAACATTTATTAAATGTTGAACCTAGTTGATTATATGGTTGAGTTTAAATGTTTATTTCAGCTTGTATCAATTACATTATGTTAAAGCTTGGCTCTTAGAGTGATTCAAATAAGTATATCTTCTTTATGTTGCAATTAGGTAATCAGTTAAAGATTTTCCAAGCAAATAGAAATATGTACTTTACTAAAAAGCATTCTTGCTTAGTCATTACTTGGCATTATATTATGATACAATGGATTTATAATTTCATTCACATCACTGCAATGAAATTGATTCAGCATACTTGCTGATTATAAAAGACTACCATCAGGTGTACTTGCTTTAAGATGATATGGTACTTAGTTCTAATTTCATTTATACATGTACAAGTTTGATCTACCATCATACTTTGGCTTACATATTTATTTCTTTTATTTACATACATGACATAAAATTGAAAGCATTCTATTGCCAAAGGCAATGAAAGAATAAGTGGTTTAAAAAGGAGTTATTGTTTTCAAGGTATGTTTTAATTTCAGTCTTATGATTAAAGTTTTGAGCACTTGAAATAAGGCCAAATTGAATTGATATCAGGCTTATTACTAAAGATCTTAGAATCTTTATTTAATGGATTTAGTTATGTTTCATTTTCAGCAAAAAGATCTTGTTTAAATTCTTAGTTTTAATGGATCTGAAACATGATAGTTACAAGCAAACATTGCTCTTCTTTGGTGACAATGACTTAGGTGTGTCATCACTCTTTCAACAATAAATCGGTTAAAGTAGATATTTTAATTTATTTGGTTGTACAAAGGCCATCTAAAACCTCATTTGATTAGACTTAAGGCTATTACTAGCTGCTGCTCCAATTCTAAATTCATACTTTTCTATACACAACAAATGCATACTCAGATTTGAGTATAAACATGCATAGTGTCATACAATGACAAAGAATTGTCTTCATTGAATACGCATTTCAGAGAGCTAACACATGCTTAAGTTGCTTAAATAGACCTGATAGTATGTTGTTTATGAAATTAAACAAAGTAGCATAAATTATTGGTCTAACGAATATGACCAAATGACACGTAAATAATACTAGAGAAATATGAATCTCGAGAGGGTTATTTACAGGATGGTCTAGGGAGAGCATGATGCCACTATGAGTTAAGAATATCCTATCGGCTTACAAACAACAATGTCTTGACAAAAACTATAAATTGAGTAGTTTAAACTTCAATTATTTCTAAAGTGAAGGAATGAGGTACGATGACCCCGCAACCATAGATCATGGTACAATGCTCTAAAATGGGGGTAGTACCATTTAGATCCTTCACATGTATCAATTATTTGAATTGCATAGGCATAGTCCACACGCTAAAATCTATTCAAACCATAACCATACTTGAACTTGTTAGATACCTGTTTGAATAACATTAATAACCTAAGTGATTAACTTAGCCAGTCCAAACTCGAAGAAAGGCAAGTTAACTACCCTAGCCTATATTGAGTTTCACGGATGTCGAACACTTAGGTAGGAAAAGGACACCTAGGTGGTCCTATTGAAAAGGAACCTGCTACCATGCAGTCTCGAATATATCGATATGGATTGCATATTGATACACCCTGAATTGCATGAGAATATGCCTAGAGCAATAATCTTCCCCATAGAATCTTCTAGGGGTAATTACCCTGGCTAAAGGGTTTCATGCGCATAAACACGGTAATAGATTATACAAAACCAAACTTTAGATTAAAAAACATTTTTTTTTTTCCTTTGTGAACTCTAAAAGAAGGGACACTCAATTTTTTTTGGGGGTCGTTTCAATTTAACTAATCATCTTCATGTGCATAGCCCACCATTTATTTATGGATAAAGAAACTTCTCGAAGAGCAAATGTAACCTTTTTTTTGTCAAAGAAATGATTAACCCCGTAGTATGAACAAATTAGATAGAGTCAGTTATGTAGGGCATCTGCATCTATTTTTCCTTCAAACACAAGGATGCCTAAATTGATTTGTACTTTGTATATTTGTGGCAACTAAAATATCATTATGAATGAGATGTGTCAGAATAGGTGTGAACATGCTTGAATAATTCAACAAAATGCTCTATGATTCTTGCTCGTTCACGTGCATGACGTTCTTCCAATTCTTCATGTTGCCTTTACAAACCAACCTCTCTCATTTTCTCAAAAAAATATGAAGTCAACATCTCTTAAGGTATTCTATCTGCCATCTGAAGACATGAAGGTATGATGAGCGGTCACGAGTCTCGAGCCCTAACGTCCTATAATCAAACCTCGTAATAGTAGGCATACAAACAAAGAAGGATTTCAGATACAACTTTGAAACTATTGTGAGACAATATGAAGTGTATATGCTCTGATGTCGCTAATTTGAGGCCCAAGTGGAGACCTGGTGACAACCACATTTAACAGATTAATTGGATTATTGTGCAAGCATATAATAAATGATGAAGGCCGAAAGCTATATCATAGTGCAATGAAACAAGGGAAAGAGACGAGAAGACAATGGACACTAGATTAGAACTGTAATTGCAAAGTTGTATTATACGATAGCTTTGTAAAATGATCTGAGAGATCAGATGTCATTATAATGGCTTATCACTACTTTCTAGTTTATCAACTAACTCTCTGACTAACTAACAAAGAATGGAAGTGTGCAATAAGATACAAGTGAGGAAGATGAAGAGTCAGTTGAACCGTTACAATAGGTAAGTACAGCCGCTTCATAATTAATCATGTGTTAGTCGTCTCCAACTAATGCCATTGCAGAGCTGCATAGCACAGTAATGACATTGTTGGAGTTGTGCAGCATCAAAGAAGAGGAGTTAGACTTCACAATATGACCACTTATGCTGGGAATAATGCTGAAGTTGTTGGTGAAGACAACATATGCCATAGAGCAATGTCATTATGCCGCAAGACGATCAAAGGCTTAGATCCTCCAAGACCACTAAATCAAAGCTCACTAATCCCATCTCCACACCGTAGTAGGGGGCCTACAGCCTCAAAGTGCGTCGGGCAGCTTTTGAAAGTGCAAATGTGATCATTTCACTTTCATAAGCTATTGACATAGAAACACAATTCCAATTGATCGAGCCACATTTCTATTGCGTTTGCATCAATTTTTCCTTTAAAAAAAGGATGTCAGAATTAACTCGTACCTTTAAAGGTGTTGGTCCCTCAAAATTCACTTGTGAAATGGTCCATAATCTGGGTTTTTGTGCTTCTCGAGAGCTTCATTCAGCATCAATTGGAAAGGATAAATTGCTCCCTGGTCGTCTAACATTTAAGATTGTTCGATGGGCCAAAAAAATACAGAACAAACTGCTTTGATACCAATAACCTGAAATTTATGAGCAACACAGTGGACAACACATTAAGATTATTGGAGTTAATGTGCTATATCAGAAATTAGGTCATGAGAATAAAGGAGAGAGCAACAAAGAGGAATGATAATATTCACCAAATATAAAGAACAATATCAATAACAAGCACAACACAAGAAAATTATTCAAATAATATGGTTATGTATGGTACTATTAATCTCTAAAGAAGAGATGTAAAGTTATGTCCCTCTAATTTTGCACCAGTAAGAAATGCATCTTTATACATATATGAACAATAGAAAATGAAGTTACATATAAATGTATAAAGGAATGGTTAGGACTTGAACATATCTGTTATATCTACATAAGGTTAGGAATACAAAGTCCTACAGCTTATATAGGCTGTGAAGTTACATATGCACCTGATTTGGACTATGTAACCACACAAAGTCCTACAGCTTCTAGAGGCCATGACATTTGCATAAAGACTTCAAATAAGGCACTATTTTGTTTAAAAGAGCATAACATTTTGGGGAGAATCCAAATATGTAATCTAAAACAACTTTGGATGTTTTCCCTATGATGATTTAGCCTCTGCACCAAAACCTATCTTTGTTGGGTCTTAAACTGCCAGAATCACTTCGTGAATATCACTAACAATCAACTAACTCAACCACCTGATTTTGATGTTGTATGTGATCCAATTTAGGATCAGCATTGGAATGACCTTCTAGATGCGACCAGACTAATGAAGTCGGTCCACACCACCTCCTTGTCCCTAAGCGATAGCATCATTTTCTCATAAAATGCATGACAAGGTGCAGACATAGATTTGGACCCTATGGAATTCTGTCAGAGACTAACACCTGGATCATCTTTTGCACTAAAACTGGCTGTTTATGGGTTACTAATGGTGCAGCTTCTCATTGTTTGTGAGTCAAAAACCCATCAAAATTATCCATATCTCCGAGAAACATCATGGAAGGTTTCCAAAACATGTGTAACAAATGTAAATCTGTTTTCAAGACCTCAAGGAGTCATTTAGGAGTAGAACCCTCTATGAACAATTGCTAGACGCTAGCTGTCAACTAATCAACCGCTATCCATTCACAACCACTTCTTGCCATCCCTTCCTCAAACCTGACTGGAAAGATGTCTTGAACTCATGAATGGTTTTTTATAATATTTGTGATCCATTTTGTCGATCAATTATAGATCACAAAAAGACAAAGCATCTAGACATACACCACCTGGTTGAGAAATGTTGGAACAAGAGAAAAACATTTTCACAGGCATAGAATGGGCTGCAAACTCAATATTGTAAAAGCAAGACTCGAAGAAGGGAAGCACGCTAGCTTTAAAAAAACATTCACGCGTGAAAAAACTGCAGGAAGGCTTGTTCTCTATCCAAAATTATAACAGAGATTGCCAATACACCAATCAACTACATGTACAAGAGTTCTGTAAATTGACACAAAAACCAGAATAATTCTCAAGACATCTATCTACAAATATATTTCTGACAAGTTTCCACATGCATCTCTCACAGTATTCACAGAGTTTCCCTACAATTCATGGAAAATGTAATCATGTAATCACATACAATAAAGGATTATATCAAGTAATTGTATTACTTGGTGATATGGTTACGTAGCGAATGGTTGATCATCACTCATCAGGGACCTACATATGAATACCTAGTTGTCTATATGAGGCCTCCTTATTACTTTTATCATTATGGTTGGAGATACAAACAGAAATATAGGGGCCATCCAAGAGACTTGCCTATTGTGTGGGAATCATCTCACTTGGCGATCCTTGCATAATGTATTTCTATCTTGGAGTAGTGTAACAGCCCATCTGTCAAATGGCATGAAGAGGTGTTTTCAGTAATTGTCGTGTGATTACATGCTGTAAAGGCAATGATGTGAAAATGTTACATTGACTCTCCATTCAACCTTATCTTTATCATTACAGCCTGAAAGTAAGAGCACACACATTGACACAACTTAAGGAGTACTCTGTGAAGTCTGCAAGCAACCACATGTCTACAGGTTGCTCTATGCCAAGTTTAAAGCCAAACACCAACTCTCAACGTGCAAGGAGAAAACAAACTAAGATGTAAGCAGCAGATACAAAGCCAGAAAGATATCGAAAGCAAAATTAATCACTTCAGTGGCCTTGATAAAGTATGAAAATTTCTACATATATTATAAGTGCAAAGGGAAGAAAAATGACAAGGGAACCAGTAAGTGCATGTCACAAAAGTCATACTATGAGTTGCATGTGCCAAAACTCTTCCAAACAAAATGAGGAAAAAGCCCAAAAATCTCTTCAGAGGAAATGAACTGTTAACAGGCCATCGAAATTTCCTGCTACTGTTTGCAGGAACATCTTTTACCAATAACACAAACACATCAACAAAGGATCCAATGACATCAATACCGTAGATAGCAAAGAGGATTATGTCAGTACAATGACTCTCGCAGCCTGTCTAAAGTAGTAATTTTGATTTCTTTTATAAGGCTGCATTACATATCATTCTCAGAAAATGAAGAATTTTGCAATGTGAAGGTTACAGAAATGTAGAACACAGAGGGTGCATTCTATGCGCATTCCAGACTCCAGATCCATTGAACTTGGATTTCACTGATTGCCAACAAAGAATATATACCACTATTCCTCAAACAAAAAACACATGGACCTGATCACAATAAAGTAGCCAATGCATTCTTACCCTCAGACGTGCACATGAAGTAAAATGCCAAAGTGTCCCCTGAAAAAGGATAGGCTTATCCAGCATAAAAGCATAAACTTGAGACATACCTGTCGCTTGCTTAAATGTAGTGACAAAATCCTCCAATGCACCAAAGACCAGAGGCATACAAAAATGCAACAGTGCCCAAAGTTCAGAAAGATTGTTCTGCACAGGGGTCCCCGTCATTAACAAGCGTCTTGGAATCATATAATGTTCTTGAAGAGTAGTGTACAGAACCTGCATTGCTAAAATAAATGAGTGATGTTATTACCCAATAATAATTGGGCCATCCCAAGCTTTATCTATAATAGATAAATTCAAAAAATCATTTCAACTGCATCCAGCAGCAGAACCAAAACCAGCTGTATTCGGAGAATGCATCTCTCATCAGAGATTTTACCAATAATTAATCATTCTATATAAACCTCTTGGAGAATCACAGAAATTAGTTTTGGCTTCTGAAATAGAATAAAAGAACACAAAAAGGCTGACAAAGGCCACAACTGGAAGTCTGCCTCTTTATAGTAATATTGGTTAAACTCGTCATTAAACTTGCAACATTTCATGAAAAAAACCCAAATTATCTGTAAAAGTAAAAGGAAACAGGCCAAGAGAGACCAAACATTAATTTTTGCTAGGCTTTGAGAACAGATATAGAAACCAAAACCCCATTCCTGACATTCCCAAAGATGGGAAGATCGCCAAATTACTTCCAATCCTCTGAATCTGTTACAAGAATGCCAATTTTTCTCATAATCCAGCCTAGTATCAAGGGCATTTTTAGCAAATATAACTCGTGGGATTCTTTATGTAAAAATTGGAACTCCCCTACGTGACACAGTATTTTCTCTGCGCAGAAAAAACACATCAATGCGGTGTTAGAAGATTTCCTAGACTAAAAAGTTATAAGGCAAAGTATGAGCATTGATTTTTCAGTTTTTCTGCACTGCTACAGTTTCATAATGTGGCAGTACCACATCTTAGTCAATGAATATAGTAGAACATTTAAAAATTCCAGATGGAGATTATATATAATTGAAGGCTTCCACAAGCATTTTTTGTTATATTTTTAACTTTTATGGTATTTCACCCGTGTATTTAAGTCATCTCAAGATGGCCTCCATGAATAGCCATTACAATAATTACATTTTTCCTCATGCATGTTAATGATAATCACAATGAGAGGGGACCAACATAGCACACAAGCACCTTAACGCATTTGTTAGTAAGGGGAGGAACTGTAAATGTAATCCTCCACTTTGGGCTTCTCACCCTCTAGTCTCTTGCGCCATTGATAAAGCTTTTGGTGCATGTAATGCCTTAGAAGTCACTATTGTCTCACAATTCTTACCATAGTCACCGCATTCAAGTTCGTGTTCGAATTCGCGAACGATAAAATTCGTTAAAAAATAGTTGCTAAAAAAATCAACGATAAAATTCATGATTAAATTCGACTGAAAGAAATATATACATCTAATATATTTTAAATCTATATAATAAAAAATATATATTTAAAAAGAATTTTTTTTTTATATATATATATATAATATATTATATTAATAGTTATATATATTATACCTATAGAGTTAGACTATATTCTATTAATATATTATTGTTTTATCAACCATAAATTTATTCTCGCAAGTTTGTTCGTTGTGGATACTAAATTTTGTATTACAACGAATATTATATTAATATTTTACTTTTCGTAATTCTTAAAACAAATGGCATAAACAATGAATAATATTATATTAATGTTTTACTTTTTGTATTCCCTTCGCAGCATATCACTTCAATATCCACACCGAACGAACAGAATATGTTGCTACAGGAAACGCTGCTACAACACTGTTGAGTGTTTGAGTAGTCATTGCGTAGGGCAGAACCATAGATTTGGTTAGGGCCGACAGAGCGAAACATATCTATCAAACCCTAAAAATTTAGGGATGTTAACGAATTTCAACAAATCTAATCACATTTTTTTTAATATATTTGTTTTTGTAGTTCATGATGAAATATGTACGTATTTAATCGCAATTCTGAACGAATTTATTGTCGTTTGTTGAAATTCGTTGAGTTTCAAATTTTTCCAATGAAATTCGCCGAGTGCGATTACTATGATTCTTACCAAATGACAAATTAACCCAATTAGAACCCAAATGTATGTGTGAATCGAAGGCTTCCATAGGGATTTTTAGTTCGATTCTGTATTTTTGTGCAATTTGACCATCTATTTAAGTCATCTCAAGATGGCCTCTGAGAGTAGTCATTACACTTATATTTATGCCCGTCTATTTTGGCAGTAATCACAAGGAAAGGGGACCCACTTATAAACAAGTATATTAAAGCATTTGTTACTAGGGAGAAGAACTATGAATGTAAACACACACGTCAAATCCCACATAAATAAAAATAATAATTATATATAATATTCAAAATGGCCCAAGGAATCAAGCGCAATGGACGTGAGATACCAATGTAAGCGTTGAAATGGACTCAAACACTATCATATCATTATTTTGATATGTTTGAAGGATATGAGTTAAATAATGTATCCTTATTGACTATAGTACAAAACTTTTTGAAGCGTCAACTACTTCCTGCTCTTATGAATCGCATCCCCCGTACTTACATGTGTAAACATCTAATTTTGGTACACGACTTATTATTGCAATGTTTTTAGTGTCATGTTGTGCATATGGATCATTGGTTCGAATTTGGGTCTTATTGGCACTTTTCCATGCTTTCTTCCTCTCTTCCTCTCTATATGGTCCTGTATAGTTCCCTTTCTTTTATTTTCATTTTTTCTTTGTTTTTGTTTGTGTTTGGAGACCTCCTATTTCCTTTTGTTCTCTATCATGTCTTTTTCTCTCATGGGACAATTTTTGCAGCTTGCCAAATGTGTCTCGTTCACATTTGAAGAACCTATGTTTTTGTGGGCCCTTATGCCCTCCTTCGTCATCTTTCGATGTTTGGACCCATAATTGTATCCTCCGTATTTTCTCAATCAACTTGTGTGCCAATATGTTCTTAATTCAAACATAAGACGTCTATATATACAAATCCTCCTAGAGCCATTTCAATAAGAAGCCTCAGAAGGAATACAAGTCTACGCATATTCCACAAAATATTTATTTGTGCTTAAGGACTTGCAAGGTTTTAGCTACATATTGCACCAAAAGAAGGATTAGGTGAATTTCATGCAGTTACATTGCACTTAGGGAGAGAAGGCAAAGCCCTTACTCTCACAATTCCATTCACATTGCACAAGATTACATTTGCACCAATTTCCACCTCTTCAATGGGATGTGCACCTTTGATTTTTGCAATATATTCTTCTTGCACTTTACTCACCTTCATCTTTTGTTGGATCTGATCAGCTGTAGCAGCATTCTTGTTGCTAGTTTTATACCTGATATGAACCTTAGAAACTGTATTGTATTCTCCAAGGAGTGTAAAATCCACACAGTTTTCTCATTGCCCAATAGTAACTATACTTCTAGCAATCTTCTGATATGTGCTAACAATAATAAAATCAGCTTGATTTGTCGCAAAAATGTTTATTGTGAATTGACAAGAATAAACCAAACAATTTCCAGCATATGTTCAAATCTGCATATTTGGTCCTCTCCCAAGTAGTAAAATGTTGCAAAAAATGACTTCCAATTTTGCAATCAATGAGGGCACAAGATTCCTCTCAATATAATTTTGTAGTGTTTCTTCCTCTGCAATTTCTCTTTTGTGCATCTTGGGGTGGTTCACATGTTTGGAAAATATTTAGGAAAAGGAACATGACAGTTCGCATAATGATTTTGTATATGTAGCTACATACTTGTGTATGATTGATTGCCTATTTTTTGTGAAATATTATGTGATGTACTATGTATGGTCCCATGGTCCATATCATGCACATTACTATTTGCAATATACTATGCTTGGTCCTACGTCACCATGGTCTTCCCCATGCATCTATTGGGGCATACTACTACTGTGTGTGCCTAATTGCTATATCTAGCCCACCAAGGAGCATATTTGCGACATTGGGAGCATTTTATTTGTCCCTATCTTGCTTTGCCATTGGGGGCATTATACCCTTATCTATCTCCTCGATCCTATTACTATACATATCTTGTGCATACGTAGTTTTTATTGGGGAATAACTTTGTTCCCCATCACTTGGCTACATTGGGGCATACTGCCTGCCCTCAAGTAAGGACGCACATCTATTGAGCTTTACATTGTGATTTCGCTTAGACATATTATTTGTCTATCTTTCTTACTATCGAGCTTTACATGACGATATTTTATGATGCTTACATACATGTATATTTGTACAAATTTTCAAGGATTTTAAGAAGCTTCGGCTATATTATGTAACAACACATGGTGCATATAACTCTATTTTGGGATGAGTTCTTGTAAGAACAACTTTTAGAATCTCTCACCTCAAAAGGGAGGCATATATCCAAAAAAAAATCAAGATTTTTCGATTTTGAGCGAAATTAAGAAAAAATTGTTCGTAATTGAGAAAAAGGTCGAGTGATTTGCGCGGAATTGAACAAAATTGATCAAAATGATGGTGCCAAATATATATAGACGACATGTATTTGCTTCTCTAATCAAGAAGTGGAATTGAGTTGTCAAGACTTACTATGAAAAAACTAATTGTAAGAGAGTTAGAAGAGCAGGAGAAGGTGTTATTTCCCTATTGTAACAACATAGTTTGTGTGCCATGAGGTGTATTCATTCCTATGCTCGTTTTTCAATTTTTAAATATCAAATTTATTATATTCGCATTGATTTGATACGACAGTGATTACATGTGGGCAAATGGCCATTCCTTACAAGTATAGCTAAGTTTCGCGAACAATTAAAGTGTTGCTGGAAATTTAGTCAAGCATTTCATCCTACCTTCTGTAATGTCCCCTTTCTCGAATTAATGAAATCAAAGGACCCTTAGCCTATCTCTATTTCCCGTAGGCTAAAAGGGGGGTTTAAAGGGAAACAATCTAATAATAATTTATTAAGTTGTCCAAAAAAGTACTTCAAGTTATAACTTTGAAAAAAGACACTTAATTTATTATTATTAAATAGGGCCAAAAGTAAATCTTAAATACATGGCCAAAAAGTAATTAATATTCATAAGTTGGAAAAATGTGAATATTTAATTAAAAGAAATATTAATTTCTTTTAGAGTTGGAATAAAAAAGTGAATAATAAAAGAATTGGATGAAAAAGGAAATGATTACTAAAAACCCCTGAACAAAATCAACACTCTTATTCCAAAGGAAAAGCTTGCAGCTTATGCTATTCATCAGAGGACAAAAACCCTCAAATTTATAGGTAAGAGGACAAAATCCCTCAAACCCAATTGTGGATTCCACCAAAGAATCACGTTTATGTTACCAGTTTCAAAATATAACAAATTTGGAGGCCCATTCTACTAGAGCGTCATACTTTCGGGCTAGGCGTGAGGGTTTATGGACAATTGGGCACTACACAGAGGTTATCCAAGGCTAGGCGACCTCTCTAAAGAATCATCCACAGCCCTAAAATCAGGGCATCACACATTCAGGGATTGCATGACCCTTCAAGGGCAGATCGCAGCACTTGGACAGTTTCCAACCCCAGACACACATCCAGTTGCCTTGCGTCATAATTGTAGGCGTGTCATACCAACAAAAGCACTCCAATGCAGCAAATAAAGGATAATAAGTGGTATTTATTATTTTAAATAATTGTTATTTTTGTACTTGCAGTAGGGTTTGATCCAATTAATTGTAATCAACAATTATAAATAAAAAAATCAGAATTTAGTATTTTATCCAAAAGTGTTATTTTAGTGGTATTATGTCATGTCCCCTTCCAGTTGACATCTCGCAAAGTTGATGATTAGCCTATTATGCGACCCTCGTAGGCTGATAGAATGGATAGAGGGTCATGATAGAGCTTGGCTTGGCTTCGACTAGCAGAATTTTTCCAGTTGGCTTTCGTTCGGGTTCTTTCGGACACGTTTACCTGAGCTCCTATTTTTTTGGGGGATTTTTGGCACTCAGCGGAGCACCCCTGTTATGGTATGGTCATGTGTGGAATCACTCCCTTGTTCACCAGCTTCAGACGGATCGAGAATCGGATACTTTTTGAGGGAGATATTAATATTTAATTGATTTAATTAAATATTAATTATTTGGCGTAATTTAATGACTTAGGCGTTTTGACCCAGGGGCGCTCATTATGAAGGGGGCCGTTTTAATTATATTTTATAATTAAAATTGTGTCTTAGACTATGAAAAAATTAAAAGAAAAGAAAACCCTAATTTTTAATTGTGAAACCCTAATTAGGGTTAGCGCACTTTTTCAAGGATATAAGGGTTTCTCATTGGTAAGAGTGCCATTCATGTTGAAGACAAAATTTTTGCTAAGTATTTTCTGAGAAGACTGAGCCAAGGGTTTCCAGTATTCGATTTGCATTGGAGAACGTGCAATCTTCAGTGTGTGCAATTCAGAGGTTGTGAGATATCAGCTGATCTATTGCCGGGCAGAGAGATAACTTCACACAGAGGTTGTCACAGAGATTCACAAGTATTTATTTAATCAGGGTTTTTGTCCAAAAATTATTCAAAAAGGGATCATCCATATTGGCGCTTATTTTATTGAGAGTTGCCGCCCAGCCTACAGGGCGTACTATATTTTATTTGATGTTGTATGGAATTTGTACCAAGGCGTACCTGCAAAAAAGGGGCATATTTTTTTTGTGGAGTAAATCGCGATCATTTTGCCCAGTCTACTGATAACCAGCCGAAGCGCAGTTAGCAGAAGCGCGCAGCAGTCGCAGCCAGCAGGGAGCGCAGAGATCGGCATCGACAGCACAGAGACCGACATCGGCCGACTCACATACCGACATCGGCAGTATTATTCGACCGATCGCGACAGTATAATCGACGTCGGCAACTGTGTTTTTGAAACAACAACCAGAGAAAGGCTTATTTATTGCAGCGATACCAGCCGTACAGATCTAGAATTTATTTTCAGATTGCGGAAAAATCAAGTTTTGAACAATATTTTATATTATTTTTATATGCATGATAGAGGAATTATATTGTAATCATCTGGGAAGAATAACAAGAATATAGTTTAGCAAGAACAAGGGTTTACTGCTTCAGTATTTATTGATTTGAATTTATACGAATTTATCTTGCAAATTCGCATTCTCCTTTATTTCATACAAAAACACCAAAAAAAATCAAAATACACAAAAACAGTCAAAAAAATATTCAGTACCAGAATTCAGGATAAACAGGGGATTCTACATATTAGAGCCAACTTTCTTGCCAACTTGTGGGAAGTATTTATTTTGCAGTTTCGACTTCATGCAAAGTAGCGACAGTGAAGTCATGTACTACTAGAGAAAGGAAAAAGGGTCAAGAGGCCAAAGGAAAAGTTAGGGCAACAAGATCCAAAATTTGTTACAGGAAAAGGGAAGGAAGCTATGGGTGACAAAGATCTGGATGAAGTTCGCTATGACAGAGTTGTGCAAAGACGAGCATTTAGCAGATATGATGGCTCAATTAGTCCACATCATGCAGAATGTGAATGTACAAAAAGCTCAAAATGGTAAAGTAAGTTCTTCAGGGGTGAACAATAACCAACACACTCAAAGGACAGCCATTGATTCCTTTGCTAGACCTTTCCAACCAACTTTCATTTGTAGGCAGGAAGTCGCAGTTCCAGGGGTGGAAATTCCGCCATTTATGGCAGATGAAATTGCTGCCAACTATGAAGAATATAGGGTTCTACCAGGTGAAATTAGGGAGGCTATCTCTCTAACTAATTTTATAAATTTAAAGAAAAACAAAGGTGGTCAAAGAGCTGAAACTAGGCCACAAACAAATCGGAGGGGCCTCCAACAGGGATTAGGAAAGTTAACACTTCCTACATATGATGGATCCACTAAGTGTACGACACACTCCTAGATACAAAAGTTGGACACCTTACCACTGAGGCCAATGATGGAAGATGAAGCCATCAAATTTGCCACCCTTCATCTTGAAGGTGTAGCACACAAGCGGTGGTACCATGGGTTGATCTCACAGGGGCACAATCACATCCACAATACCAGGTTAAAAGAGAGATTTGATAGAGTTGATCCGGAAATCCATTTTAGAGAGTTAGCTCAACTTAAACAAACCAACTCAGTGGATGACTTTGTTGTTGATTTTCAAAAGCTTTCAATTACAATGCCTATTGTGACTGAAAGGAGGCTTGTGATTTTATTCATAGAGGGTCTAACTAAACCACCTAGAGGTTTAGTGAAGACTTCCAACCCTACCTCTTTATAGGAAGCCATTAAAAAGGCTTTGGTTCTTAAAACTGCAGCCCCTAGAGGAAGATTCCAGCCTACAAGACAGCAACAGCAAAGACAAGCACCCTATGGGCAGCAAAAAACAGTCCCTCATGGGCAGCCAAGTTCAAATAATTATGAACAGCGAAAAACCACTTGTTTTGGACAGCAAAAGAAGCCATTACAGAAAGGTTCCCAACAAGAATTTCCTAAGACCATCAAGGAAATTGAAACTAGAAATGAACTGCGAAGAAGGAAACTCTGCTTTACATGTAAGGATCCTTGGGAACCAAGCCATAGGTGTCATCCAAGAGGTCAAGTACAGTACACTGAGGTGATCTCCGATGATGAAGCAAAAGAAGAGGAACAAAAGGAAGTAATAGAAGAGGAAGAACCAATAACGGAGGCTACAATGGAGGAGAAAAATTTTGATAGTATCTTTACTACACTTTCAGGTGCACCCAGATATGATCCATTCAGGGTCCATGTAGTGTTAAAAGGACATAAGGTGACAATTTTAATTAATAGTGGGGCAACTCACAACTTTATTCATGAGAGTTTAGTGAAACAAGGAGGGCTACCAACAAAGAACTTTCTGGGATTTAATGTTGTTGTAGCAAATGGATTTACTACACGATGCACCATGAGGGTCAAAGGCTTGGACATTACTTTTGATAAGCACAAAGTTACTGATGATTTCCATGTAGTTGGCATAGGAGAGACAAATCTAGTTTTAGGTGTACAATGGCTCCATTCCCTTGGAGAATTCACACAAAACTACAAAACCATGGAGCTGAAATTTTAATCAAGAGGCAAAGAGGTTGTACTTCATGGTATGGCCAATGGAGCTCCAACATCAATTATAGCTAGACGCATGGAGAGAGCTTTCCGTAAAGGGAATATAGAGTGGGCAGCCCATTGCTTTATGAGTAATACATCCACATCCAGTGATAAGAGGTCTTACATCCGCATCCAGTGATAAGAGGTCTTTCAATGTGGATATTCAATCCATTTTGGACAATCACGGTACAGTCTTTAGTGATTTATCTTCGGGGCTGCCACCTGATAGAGCTTTTCAACATATTATACAGCTGGAAACAAGTTCAAACCCTATTATGAATACTCCTTACGACCATCCTAGAGCTTTCAAAGAATAAATTGAAAAGACAATCAAGGAGTTATTGGAGATGGATCATATTTGGCCTAATTCCAGTCCCTTTGCATCTTATGTGGTCTTGGTAAAGAAGGATGGAACCATGAGGACGTATATTGATTACCGTGCCTTGAATAAAAAAATTATCAAAAACAGATACCCACTGCTTAGGATCGATGAGTTGTTGGATGAATTGCATGAAGCAGTATACTTTTCTAAAATTGAGTTGAGATCCGGTTATCACTAAATCAAAGTAAGAGATGGATGTACACAAAATAGCTTTCCGATGTCATTTTGGATATTTTGAATTTTTGGTTATGCCTTTTGATTTAACCAATGCTCCAACTGCCTTTGAATCATGCATAAATCATACTTTTAGTGAGCAATTGAGGAAGTCTGTTTTAGTGTTCTTTGATGACATTTTGGTGTACAGTGAGACTTGGGAAGAGCACCTGTAACACTTGGATACAATGTTGGGAATATTAGAGTAGCAGTCTCTTTTTGCAAAAGAGTCTTAAGTGTGAATTTGGTATGACCAAGATTTAATACTTGGAACATACCATCAATGCCCAAGGAGTACAGATTGATCAGGAAAAGATTCAAGCAATATCTGATTGGCCACCACCCACCACTTTAACCCTGTTGAGGGGTTTCATAGGACTTTGTAGTTATTACAGGATATTTGTGAAAGGGTTTTCACAACTTGCTGTCCCATTGACTGAATTAACAAAAAAGGGTGCTTTTAAATGGTTCGAATCAACTCAAAACACATTTGAAAAGTTCAAGTAATGAGTACTTGCCTAGTACTTGTTTTAGATTTCTCTATTATTTTTGTATTAGAGTGTGATGCATCAGGAGAAGGAATAGGGTTTGTTTTAATGCAAAAGGGACATCCAATTGCCTTTGAAAGTCGAAAATTGATAGATACATAATGCAGATTTTCTATCTATGACAAGGAAATGCTGGCTATCAAGCATGCCTTAGCAAAATTCCGACAATACTTGGTTTGTGGCAGATTTGTGGTCAAGACTGATCACAACAGTTCAAATTTTTTTCTCAACCAAAAGGACTTAAATGACAAGCAACAAAAATGGGTGAGTAAGCTTCAAGCTTATAATTTTGATATAGAATATGTAAAAGATAAGAATAATGTGGTGGCAGAAGCATTATTTAGAAAGCCTTTTTTATGTTCTATGTCTATGATCTCTACGGATTGGAAAATGTTAATAATAGCAAAGTATGCCAAAAATGATTTCACTAATGAGATCCTTGAGGGCAAAGTATGGAATGACAGGTACAAGGTGATTGATGACCTCATCCTCTACAAGAATAGGATCTATCTAGTTCTTGAATCAAAGATGAAAAGGAAAGTCTTGAAGGTTGTCCATGATACACCCTTGGCTGGTCACCCAAAGTATTTCAAGACTTACAAGCAGATAAGGACAAGTTCTTTTGGAAAGGACTCAAGGGGGAAGTCCTCCAATAAATCAAAGAATGTATCACCTGCCAACAGAATAAGGTAGAGCATGTTTTTCCATCAAGACTATTGCAACACTTACCAATTTCAAATCAAAAGTGGGAGAGTATTTCCATGGATTTTATCATAGGACTTCCCAAGCTTCAAGGAAAGAGTTGCATCTATGTGATGGTTGATAGACTCACCAAATATGTTCATTTCTTTGCCATTCCTACTGAGTTTAAGGCTTCTCAAATCGTTGATTTATTTTTTTGATAAGTGTTCAGGCTACATGGTTTGTCTAAAAACATTGTAAGTGACAGGGACAACCAGTTTCTTAGTTTGTTTTGGCAAGAACTCTTTCATTTGGCAGGACAAAATTGACACCAAGCACCAACTACCACCTACAAACAAATGGGCAAACTGAAATTGTTAATAAATGGCTTGAAAGTTACTTGAGAGATCATGTGGCGGGGCAGCAATCAGCTTAGGTTAAATGGCTTTACATGGAAGAGCATTGCTACAATACTACTTACCACATGTCCATTGGTATGTCACCTTTCAAAGCTCTATATGGCTGTGATGCTCTTTCCTTTGTTGATTTAGTTATCATTAATAGTATAGTGCCAGGGGCGCTGGACTTGGTTGCTCAAAGCCAAGACATATTGAGTATGCTTAAAGAAAACCTCCAACATTCCCAAAACTAGCAGAAATTATATGCAGATCAGCACTGTACAGAGAGAAGTTTTGAAGTAGGGGACATGGTTTTCTTAAGGTTGCAGCCATATAGACAGTCTTGTATCAAGAAGAGTGGAGTTGAGAAGCTCAAACCCCGTTTTTATGGGCCATACAGAGTCATAAGAAGGGTTGGGGAAGTTGCCTATGAACTTGAGCTGCCAGACCATAGCAAAATAAATAATGTTTTCCACATATCATGCCTCAAAAGGGCATTGGAGCAACATGTCATTCTTCCATTAAGTTACCTCCCTTAGATGAAGGCAAACTCATCTTGGTTCCTGAAGCTATATTGGATGTCAGGGCAAAGAAATTAAAGAACAGAACTATCACAGAGTATCTAGTTCGTTGGAAGGATCTACCAACAAAAAAGCTACTTGGAAGGGTGCAGAAATTCTTGAGCATCCCAATTTGCAATTGCTTGTGGACAAGCAATTCTAGGAAGCGCGGACTATAATGTCCCCTTTCTCAAATTAATAAAATTAGAGCACCCGTAGCCTATCTTTATTTCCCGTAGGCTGAAATAGGAGTTTTAAAAGGGAAATAATCTAATAATATTTTATTAAGTTGTCCAAAAAGGTACTTTAAGTTATAACTTTGAAAAAAAACACTTAATTTATTTTTATTTTATTTTTAAAACCATTATATTAGAAGGAAATCAAAAGATACATATTATGCTATGCCAGGCCTAAAAATTGTTGGTCCAAACCTAGGCAGTATACAAGAAAGGAAACATATTAGTACTCATAAGCATAAGTCTAAAAAAATGATGTTTGTCATATCCTTTTGTATCTTGGTGGACCACCATGGAGGGGGCATGCCATAACAGAGAATGTTATAGTTGTCCAAAGCCCAATTAGCCAACCCATCTGCCACTTTCTTTGACTCTCTAGGAGTGTGAATGGATTGCACTTCCTGAAACTTTCCTTCAACATGTTGATATTATCCATTTCTCTAACAATCCTCCAATTACTGCTTGTACCATTCTCCTTGTTGGAAAGAAGACCAATAATGACCTTAGAATCTGCCTCAATTTGAATCTTTTGCCATCCAACTTTTAAAGCCTCCTGCATCCCTTTCTTTATGGCCTTAATCTCTGCTAAATTATTAGTGGCACATCCCAAATTTTCAGCAAACATAAAAGCAACCATTTTGTCTGGAGTTATGCCAATACCTCCAATGGATGCTAATCCCAAATTACCTCTGGATGCACCATCTGTATTTATTTTACCATATCCCAATGGAGGAAGTTTCCAAATTCCATCTAGTTGATGTTTGATTTTATGTCGAAAACCCGACAGATGAAATATGAGGTTGCAGAGGTAGTCAAACCCAGTTGTGGATTCCACCAGGGAATCACGTATATGTTATCAGTTTCATAATAAAACAGATTTGGAGGCCCATTATGTTAGGGTTTCATACTTTCGGGGCTAGGCATGAGGGTTTCTAGATAGCTAGGCACTACACAAAGGTTATCCAAGGTTGGGCAACCTAAGGACTCATCCACAACACTAAAGTCAAGGCAACACATTCAGGGGTTGTCATAGCCCTTCAAGGGCAGATTGCAACACTTAGGGACAGTTTCCAGCCCGGACACACATCCAGCTGCCTTGCATCATAATTGCAGGCCTGTTGTACCAACAAAAGCACTCTAGCACAGCAAATAAAGCATAATAAGTGGTATTTATTATTGAAAAATTTTGTTATTTGTGTACTTTCAGTAGGGTTTGATCCAATTAACTGTAATCAACAATTATAAATAATAAAAAATCAGAATTCGGTATTTTATCCAAAAAGGCTTATTTCATCTTCCCTAGGTAAGTGCAAATACATATTTCAATTATTATTTTTATTTTGGCATGCATGCAATCAAATCACATACACACATCAAAGCATGGGCATTATGTAGACACCTATTTTTGGGACAAGGCTTACTATTGCAATGTTTTTAGTTTCCTTTAGAGAATATGGATCATTGGTTTGAAAAAGGATCTTATCAACACTTTTCCATTTTGGGGCAAAAGGTTGAACAATATGAGCAAAATTGAGCAAAATGATGGTGCGAAATATGCCTAGATGACATGTATTTGCTTCTCTGATTAAGAAGAGGAATTGAGTTGTCAATACTTACTCAGATAAAACTAATTGTGAGAGAAAATCATGAAAAAGTGTTATTTCCCAATTGTGACAGCATGGTTTGCGTACCATCAGGTGTATTTGTTCCTATAATCATTTTTCAATTTTTAATTTTCAAATTTATTACATTCACATTGATTTGATACGATAGTGATTACATCTTGCCAAATGGCTATTGTTTACAAGTATACCAGAGTTTCGCAAACAATCCAAGTGTGCATGGAAATTTACTCAAGCATTTCATCCTTCCTTCCCTAGGTAAGTGCAGGTACATATTTCAATTATTATTTTTACTTTGACACACATGCAATCAAATCATAAACGCATGTCAAGGTAGGAAAATAAAGAAAGGTATCATATTAATGTCCACAGATGACCGAAAGTAGGTCAATGGGACTGAAGAATACAACCATTAGCAAAAGAAATTTCTAGGAAGAGAGAATCCTAGAGGTGAACCAAAGAAATAAAATACAAAGATAAAATAGCACAGCATGCCACTAACACAAGCAGCAAAGAAACCAATGCAAATAATAATGAGGGGTGAACAAAAGCCCCAAGAGCATGCGCCAATGAAGATTGGAGGCAAATCTCATTAAATGTTTGTGTTTGTGCCTAAACTAGAGGAATCATTCGGGCCATTATCAATCACTATGAAAGATTTAGTTGTGTTGTCCGATGAGTATACAGGGTTAGAGGAGCTAGGTTGGGGGATCTTAGGAGGAAGCAAGACACTTCCTCTAAAATCTCCCCTAACATCCAAGGCCAATGTAACTCTCTTAATAGAGAAGAAGCTTGTAATATCAGTTTGTCCCTATGGTCTAGGGGGTAGTTGGCAAGCAGTAGATCCATGTTGCCGGAGAGGAGCAAAGCCACACTGACGGAGCAAAGCAAAGACATGATGCCGAGAGATAGTAGGCTTGGAGATCTAAGTAATTTGAGTAGTAGTGATGCGCTGAGAAAAATGCCATCTAATCTCTATCAACTCTAATGTGGATGAACCGTTGTCCAAAGGACACTAGTGATGCCAATCACCTAAACGAGCTAAAAGAAAGAGGTGAAAAATATGGGAGCTCTAGAGCCTCCAGGCTCCTATAGGGATCTATGCCGAAAAGTGACAGCGTTGCGAAGATAAAAAGCCAGGCACTGTTAGTCTGTATATCCAAAGAAAGTAACTAGAGTGTTGTTTGAGTCTCTGTAGAGACAGTGATATCTTCCTTGAATCTCATAATAAAGGGGGCATCTGAAAATGAAGTGGTCCTCGGTCTCTAGCTCCTAGAGGGAGCAAAGACGACAAATCCAATCTTGAGGGAGAATGTGATGATCTGTTTCAACCCATAACTGGTGGGAACAAACTCTCATCTGGCCAAGGGAAAACCTCAAGTCGTGAGACAAATGGCGCAGGAGATAATGAGGGTGACAAATAAAAACCATCCACCACCTGTAAGAAATGATCGGCATAGAAAGCAAGCTTGGGACCAAGCACTCATAAGGGGAGATCCAGGTGGTTTTGATATATTGTTTGTAAATATCCTCTCTGGCAGCCCTAGTGATGACATCCTTAGTGGGAAGGATCCCGAGAGGGGCATCCAAGGGATACATGAAAGGGGGTACCCTGTCAATAGAGATGCCAATAGAAAGGAGGAGCAGCCTAGTCTCAAACTACCAATAGTGCCAACCTCTGGTGGGGGCTAGTGAAGCAATCCTTTTTGAAGAACAAAGTGCTAAGTAGGGATATCTCTCACGACTGGAAGTTGAGTCCCCTAGGGATCTGAGTTTGTGGAAGTAGAAAGTAGGCCTAAAAGTAGTCTCAAGGCATAGCGGGTGAGCGGCCAATTCAACCTGGATGATGCACTGAGGAACTATTTGTTTGCAACGGATCATGTGCTACAACATGGGAGTTTGGGCCCTCTCAATACGGCCCCAAGTTAGGTCCCCAAACCACTGAACCATACAAAAGTGTAGGTTTGATGATAGAATCAAACAAGCATAATTTGAAAGGACTGTCTTGGAAGTGGGTCGGGAAACACTGATGTTCCAAAACAAAAAGAGAGGCATACCCCTTGCAAACACATGGTTGAGCGGCAAACTTCATGTTAAATCATGGACCAGAAAATTGGACCCCAAATAAGTGTACAATGAAGTTGATCTCAAGAAGTTCCCCTCTGTAGAAAAACTGGAATCTGGAGAGGGAGTGCTTGGAGATATTGAAGATCATGACCTTAGTTTTACTAAGGTTGGCCACAAGCTATTGGATTTCGCATAAGCGAGCAAGGGCATCAAGTTGTCATTGTAAGCCCTTTGCAGAGTGTGAGAGGAGGACAACATCGTCGACAAAAATCAAGATGTCTATAAGGACCTCATGCAGAAGACAACCATCATCCATACGAGTATGTTGCCGAAGAAACCCCTCTAACTCATCAGTGCATATGCTGAAAAGGTCAGTGAGAGAGGACAACCTTGTTTGACCCCAATGGTACTCTTCACAAAGTCAAACAAATTGTGAGGAGTATGAAGTTGCCCAATGACTATCTCATAAAGCCTCCAAGCTGTGGTAATCACAAAGTCTAGGATGCCAAAATCTCTCAATTTCTTGAAAAGCAGGTGTCTCATAATTGAGTCAAAGGCTTTCTTGAAGTCAAAAAAACAACAAAAGACTTTGGAAGACCTATGACAAGCTTCTTCAATGATAGCCCGAAGTGTAAAGATGTGGTCAATAGTTTGGCAATCCCTTATGAAACCCACCTACCCCTAAGCTCTGATATTATTCCTTTCCAAGTATTCTAACAACTGCATGTCTAACACTGTGGCATAAAGTTTGGCAAATATATGCCCAATCATAATGGTCTTGTAGTTGCCAGGGATAGAGGTATCCCCTGACTTACGAATAAGGTGGATGATGTGTTGGGACCAAGACTAAGGGAAGCCTAAAGACACCAACTGACTAAAAAGTGTGGCAAGAGGAAAGGCAAGGGAATCTATACCATATTTGATGAACTCAACTTTGATACCTTCACAACCAGCTGCTTTGCTGGTACGTAATTTCAAAATAGCTCTCTTGACAGTAGAGAAAAAAGAGGAGGATGGTGGAGTGGAGGCAATGGTAGCAAGATTGGTTGGAACATCATAGAGGGAACTGCCATAGGAGACCCATGCTTCAGGTGTGATGTCGGAAATGGTGGTTTTTCTTGGGAAAGAGTTAGGGGCATTATGCAGACACCTAAATTTGGAACAAGGCTTACTATTGCAATGTTTTTAGTGTCCTTTAGTGCATATGGATCATTGGTTCGAAATAGGATCTTATTAGCATTGTTCCATGTTTTCTTCCTGAGATGCTTCCTCTCCATGTGGTCTCGTATTGTTTCCTTTCTTTTGCTTTTATATTTTCTATGTTTTTGTTTGTGTTTGAAGGCCTCCTATTTCCTTTTGTTCTTCGTCCACCATCATTCTCTCCCAGGACAAATTCATTGGCTTGATGAATGTATCTTGTGTCCTATGTGTTTTTGTTGTCCCTTTTACCCTCTTTCACCATGGTCCGATGTTTGGACCCGTGATTGTCACTTATTTTGTGTTTTCTTTGCCGGCTTGCACTCCAATATGTCCCTAATTCAAACATAAGACATTTATCTATACAAAGCCTTATAGAGGCATTTCAATAAGAAGTATCAAAAGCAATACAAGTTTAGGCACACTCCAAAAAAGAATTATTTCTGCTCAAGGACTTGCAAGCAAGGTTTTAGCTGCATCTTGTACTCAATGAAAGATTAGGTGAATGTCATGTAGTTGCATTGCACCTAGGGAGAGAAAACGGAGCTCTTACTCTCACAATTCCATTCACACTACACAAGATCTATATTGGCTCTGATTCCATGCATACAGGATATGTCGCTGAAACTTCTCAATAAGTTTAACCTTTTTTTTAATCTATTCCTCTTAAAAGCGCATGTGGTGAATTAGGTCAATGACAAAGAAGAAGATACATTAGGCATTTCTGCCCAACAAAACAGCGAAGTTATCATACAATCAATCTGAAAATCACCAATCTGAAGGGATGGGTATGAAAATCACCAATCTGTCAATGAAAACCTTTCCCAAGACCCCCTATCCCCAAGCCTCTGAGATTGTCCTCAAAACATATCTTATTTTTAGAAGATCGAATGGCAGCCAAGGCAGCTCAAGAAAATCAAGATGTCCCGCAAGACAATCTCAAGGGAGGCTTGGGGGGTGTCTATGCATCCCTTGACCATCTAGGGATGACTAGAATTTCGTGATGTTGTCAAGCTGCTTAACATGAAAAATAAAATCGTGATTCTTAAGTGTGTTTGTGTGCCAAGTGAGTCCCCAGAAACATGATTAACCAAAAATACATAAGAAAAATGTCACTATGATGACTACTCATGGAGGTCATCTAGATATGACTTAAAAACACAGGTAAAATCCCACAAAAATTAATGATATAATTAAATTGTTCGTGGAAGCTTTCAATTACTTAACACAAATACATGATTGTGTTTAAATTGGGTTAATCCCACATTGGTAAGAATCTTGAAATAAGGATGAATCGTGACTTATAAAGCATTAAATGGTCCAAAAGCTTTGCCAATGGCAAAAGTGACCTGAATTCTGGGAAGTCTATGGACAACACTCTAAACAAAGGTTTAGATGTGTTATATGCATATGAGGAAGAAATATGGAACAAGATTCAGAATAAAGAAAATAATAGAACTGGAACAGAAAAATATATTATTGTGCAATCTATACATGGCATACTATTCATAGGGATGTATGGCTGTCAATCTTCTACTATTTGCTTGTTACTTAATGGTACAAATGCATACACATATATTACAAAGTCGCGAAGGCATAGAGAACTGTTATGGAAGTCAAAACAGTTGAGCTTTCATGTGTGACTCTTCAACTTCCGTCGGTTGAGCTGATTAGCATCAAGATTTGATAGTTGCAAAATTTGCCACAGGGTGTTTCCCCAAGAAACGGGACATAAGCCCCTAAATCTCATAAGATCTCTTTTTGGGGGATCTGCCCCACTTGGAATGAAGGAAAAAATGTTGTCGGCGCCTTGCAATATTATGCTGTGTGAATTGACCTTAGTGGAGTTACATGTAGATATAAATGACCCATTGATGTTCTTCCGCATGAGGTTTGGCACATGCATGGATGGACCCAATTTTGTATCTTCCCAAATTGCATTATGCCATTGTAGGAGTGTGTGGCATCTGGTGGAGATGTATTGGTGATCTCGAAGGTACCACAAACATCGGTTCTCGAGTACCGCACACCACTAAACATGAACTATCATTACCACAAGCTATAAACATGGACTTAGCAGTATCACTGAAACTTTTGGCATCGTATGCTAACCTCAAGATATTTATTTTCCTTCTAAAATATGATGAACACGCCTTGATGTATTATTGTAAAAATTAAAATGGACCCCTTTTAGTGATATAGGGCATGTACCTAGGATAGCGCACCACATAGATGTGTTATAGTTCATGGGTCATTGATAAATTTGTGGGATTGAATGTGCACATGTGAGTTGGTAAGGCTAAGTGGGTTCACGTGTTATGTGCACATACATGTAAGTGTGCATTACATGATTGGGGCATGTGTAGGTGAGTTCGTTGAGAGACATTTATTGTAATTAGGTGGGTCATGTATCTATATAAACACACACCCTACACATGAGAGATGGAAACAGGTTTCCTTTTATTCTTCTATAGGATTGTAGAGCAATTGTAGGAAAGAGGCTGCTTTCGTGTATATAGTTTCCCCCTTGCCCATCATGGGCAAGGGAGGCTTTGATGTACTTGCATGTTAGCTGGAATAAGAAGCTCCATTAGAGTGTTACAATATTCTTGGTATTATGTGTTGTTTATATTATTCCACATTTAATAGATGTTAGTCTATGGTTGTGGACATATGGATGTATTATTCATCAATGGGTTATAGTTATGATTGTGTATGCAATCTCCATAGCCATCTTTATTAACAGATTGAGGTCATCGAGTAGCCAATTGTGCACATTAGGGTGAGCTTCTCCTTTGGAGCTGACATGTCTGTGTTTGAAGGTATTATATTTGTTGTCTTAGGGTCTTTTATTCAAAACTAATTTTATCTAACATTTTGGTTCTGTTTTCAAGATCTTATCTAGTGCTTCAGATGGCTTTGAAGATTCATATTTTTAGGGATCAGCAGAGATGATTGTTGGGTTGCAGAGATTTGAAAAGACCTTGCGTGGATCTTGATAAGTTGTTGCTACATAAATGGATTTGGGAATCCCATGTGAGATTTTATTTTATGAGGTGTGAATTTGTTGGATTATGGGGTGCAGGATTTTCATGTCGCCAGGATATTCACATGTTCCAGCTTTCTTTACATGTATGTCTTGGTGCGTCCATCCTACTGTCTTTCGCAATGTCCAGTTGAATGCAATTTCTAAAAAAGGATGATTTCATGATTGCTCATATTCTGATAGATTTATCTTACATTTGGTTTGATGTTCATTGACGTGTGCGATGTGGATTTTGTTGTTACCACATGATTTACAGTGACAATAGCACGGATCCGATATTTCTTTGTGATTCATGTTGCAAATCCAAGTGTACTTACTGTTTTTTATGCAGATATGGTTGTGTATGAAGAAAATCTGATGTTGCACTTTGGATTTTTACATGGTTGGTAGGAATGGAATGTGTTAATATGACTCGTGAGGATATTTTATGAGTGGTGCAGTCATACATATGTACAATGTCATTTGGGATATAAGTGTCTTGCATTTGTTAGGGTAATTTTGCACGTTACCTCCGAACTTAAGTTGTTATCAAAGGGATGAAAATTTGTGTGGGATGCGAATGTTGGAGATATCAATATTTATTCATTTATTTGGAAAAGGGCGGCACCCCCATTTTACGTATCTTTTCTCTCAGGTAATAATGTTATGATTATTTTCAATGACTCACAACAATGATCAAGGCTATTTTTATGAAAGGGATTCGTAGTGCTAATATAAGTGGATGCAAATGAGTAGATTTGATGATGTATTGTGATGTGCTAGGTAGCAATAGTGGACTGGCCATCTATTTTTCTATTTTGTGAGGACAATTGCAAATGCTTTACGATGACGACCTTATTGCTTTGAGACTAAGGTATGCATTTGTGATATTGATGATTTATGACCAGGATGGTTGATACTGCATTGCAAATTTATATGCTTACATTTTCCTATGTAGTGGCAAAGATTTTCAAGGCGTGATTTTGCATAGGTCCATGTACAAGTTGTAGGTAGTGCTAGGTTGCCAATAGAGCTCATGCTTGGATAAACAATGTGTGAACCTTTGACACACTTGTTGATTTGCGTACAAATGATGATATGAGAAGTATGATGAGAGAATGCTGAGGCACATGGCATGACCATGAGAGGTTTGGCCCACAAGCATGTTACAATTGGATGACAACAAATAGAGTTGCTCCATATCACAAGAGCAAAGATAGTAGGTTAGCATGGAGGGACCACCCATATATTGCAGGTGGTCATTGATTTGAGCAAGCTACTATTTAGTGCTTGTTCCTATGCACTTGGTGGGTGCAGCAGCTTGACACCCATGCATGTCAATGAGATGGTGCATGTACCATATAGACACTCACAGGTTGGATAGCGGGTTTTGCACTTCTAATTTTGTTTTAGAGATTGTTTCAATTGTGCAAATGAGACATATGAGTGTTGGATGACATGTTTAGATGTTCTAAATATTGATGATATTTAATAGGTATTGATTATGGTAGAGAGGTGTTTGAGGTTGGTTGGTGATCAACAAATTCCCCATATATTGAGCAATGATGGCATGACCCATGTTCCACTTGATGGTGCAGCATTACATATTCCATTTTTTCATATATTCGTATAGATATGTTATTGTGACGAGTCCTAATACGAGGTGAAGTGTACGTTTTAATGGCAAATTGCTTAATGGACCTACCATATAGGGTAGTAGTTCACAGTTTTTAGTGTTTTAGTTGTTGAAACAGAAACCGACCAAGAGGTATGTGAGATGAGAGGAAGACAGTAAAGATGAGGTGAACGGGAAAAGCGGAAGAACTTGTTGATAGATATTGAAATCAAAGGGTGTCAGTAGGTGATCCGTAAACTACACTGATAAACTCAAAGTGAAGTTTTAAGTACGAATACTGTAATTCTCAAAACTTAACAATTCTCGAAAAACTCAAAAGAACTTGCAAAATTTTTGGCAAAAACGTTCTCGGTTGTTGAATTGGATTGGAATTGTCAAAAGACTTGTTACTTCCATTTACCAATTAAACCGGTTTTTTTAATAATGTTGTAGTATAATTGTCGAAATTTGAATTACTTACATGAGTTCATTTACTAATTAAAATCAAATCAGCAAACTGAAACAAAATCATGCATCAAATGACAATTACCAAAACACGAAACGTGATAACAGAGTTCGGCTCAAAAATTGACGCCTACATCTCCAGGTTCTCCAAAGGAGTGGACCGTTTCCATTAAGGGCACTTCAAATACCTGGAAACAATAAACAACTTTTCTGCAAGCTGATATCTCAATGCAAAAATTCACCTTCACTGTGACTGAAATCAAGCCCGGCACCTTCGAATTCCGCAAGTCTTCATAACACTTGCAAAGTTGCTTCAAAAGTCCCAAAAATCTCCTCTATGGGTTGAATTATACTCCTCCAATATGCAAATTGGATATAACAGAGTATTAATACTGTGTATTATCGCCGAAAAATGGATAAAAATCCATTATATAAGCTTACCCAAAGCTTTTACAAAGTCTCGGCCTCTTAAAAATAAAAACACAGTCCAAAATTCGATAACTTCAAATAGAAATTCACTGCTTAAATAACACTTCGACCCCCGCAGCTCAAGCTGTCAAAGCCTATCCCTTTTGGTCGGCAGGTCATGAGTTCAAAACCGCTGCCCTCCTTTTTAGGCGCTTGGACTTATTCTTTATCCCACATGTGTGGGTCGAGCAGTCAAACAAGGCTTAAAATAGCCTTTGAGCGCTATTTATTCAGTGGGTTTATCCCACATGCAACGCTTTGGGGATGGAGAAGGCTTGAAAAAGTCCTTTGGCCGCCCACTTATCACATGGCTTCAGCCACACGGCTCCTTAAGACTCGGGCAAGCCTGCGGATTCGCCAAAAGCCTCGGCTCCCATGTGACTCGGCCGTAGTTCTATCCTGCTCCCTTGGCTCGCCATCTTGCTTGGTCTCGCCACCTTGCTCAATGAGCTTATCTCATGCTTGACTCCACATGGCATGTTGATGACGTGGCATGTCATCGAACCACACTTTTGCAAACCTTTCATTTTGCCAAGTGTCGACCTCCGATAGGTCCAAATGTCAAAACCACCTCGAAACACGTGCAACATGTCGCAAAAGACATTTTTCGACCAATCTTCAAATGGCCATAACAGGAGCTCCTGAACTCGGATTTACTTTCCGAAAAATGCGTCAAAAAGCTCTCAACGAGCTCTACAGTATGCTGCCACTAAAACTCTGAATTAGAACAATTTTCAGAAACAAATTTTGAGCTTTGACTTGGTATGTCTATTCTCACTTTTATCATATTCTGGGACGTGGCAGATGGATCACGAGTTATGTGGCTCAGTAAAGTGGCTGGTTTCTCCCATGTGGCCGGGGCATGATATTACCAAACAATTATCTCTCTTCATGTGGGATTTCTTCGGACTTGCAATTTGAAATCTACAGACTTGTAATTCCAAATCTACATACTTGTGATTTCAAATCTACGGACTTGTGATTTCAAATCTACAGACTCCCAATTTCTGATCAGTAGGTGTTTTGAGGACTAAATGAGAATGAATAATTTGTGTTGTATGGTGAGTAGCACCACTGAGGTGCACACGTGCCCTGTGACGATTGCACATGTGACCCCTGAGGGAAGTGCAAGGATGCTTGCACAACTTCACAACAAGGAGGTGAAAAAAAAATGTGATGTGATGTGTGGTGATTTGATCTATAGTGATGCGTGCATGAACTTCTCCAATCGTGTAATTGACAGAGTTTCAAGTTGTGAGATATCAGAGTTACAAGGTTTTTCAGATCGCCCAATGAGATGACTTGGCACAAGTGATGATAGCGTGTAGTGTTTGGAGGGACAAGGGATCCCAACAGAGAGGTATTGACCAAATAGTGAGGTTGTGGAGCCCTTTGTGTGTGTGGATAGGGCACGCAACATTCCATTTTAGGTGTTAGTGAGTTGGAGTGAAATGATGATGTGGTGAACAAAGTATTCATATGTGCACACACGATCTGTAGATTGAGATATCTAGGTGTTCCAAGGATGGAATACAAGATTGAGGTAAGATAATGTTGGCGCCATATGCTAACCTTGGAATATTTATGTACTTCATAGAATATGATGGCATGCCTGTACATATTATTGTAAAAAGGACATTCGACCCCTTTTCTAAAATAGGCCATGTAACTAGGGTAGCACACTACATAGATATAAGTTATGGGTCATTGATATATTTGTGGGATTATATGTGCACGTGGCAATAGGTAACGTTAGGTGGGTTCACATGTCATGCGCACATACATGTACTTGTACTTTGGGACAATGTTATACATTTAATGATTGAGATATGGTCAGTGAGTTCGTTGAGAGACATTTATTGCAAGAAGGTGGGTCATGTATGTATATAAACATACCCCCTCTACATGTGAGAGATAGAAATAGGCTCTACTCTATTCTACTTCAATGTTGGAGAGCAGTTGTAGGCACGAGGTAGCATTGGTGTTTGCATGTTAGTTGAGATATTGAGTCCACTGGTGTTTGCAATATTCTTGGTGTTGTGTTGTTTATGTTGTTGCATCATATAGTAGATGTTAGACTATGGTTGCACACATATGGATATATTATTCATGGATGGAATATAGATGTGATTGTGTATATAATCTTCATAGTTACCTTGATTCACAAATTGAGGTCATTAGGTAACCCATTGTGCACCTCAGGTGAGTTTCTCCTTGGTGGAATTATCTTTGTTTTCATCAAAAGGAAGTTACTGAAATGCTTATATCATGAAGGCAACATTTGGAATCCAATATCAATGTGCATCCATAAAATTTTATACACCAAAAAATAGTTCACTAAACTTTAATCCAGACCATTAGTCAACAATGACATTACTTGTGACTAGTTGCACCACAATCTTCAAAACAAACCCCTGCAACATCATTAGCTATGTGCTCATTTGTACATGCTTGATTGGCTTATTGACTAAATACAAAATCATCAATTGATGGTCCATGTGGAACACAAAAAGAACAAATCACAAGAAGTGTTGGGATTTGAGCTAAGAAGACTGTCCTAGGTGCCTCTTGGTCTTTTGTGTTGTAATTTACCTTTAGGTTTGACACGCATTTTTGAATGGTTCCATAAAATAGGAAGAACAAACAACACGGAACGAGAGGCCATTGGCAAAGAATAATTTAGCTATTGCATCATTAGCCTACTCGTGTGCTTGAATTTTTTCCATGTAGCAAATGAATGCTAAAAGAATGAAGAGAAAAGGAAGGCATGCGAGACACTTACACACTTGTGTGTTCTTCTTTTTATTAAACAGAAAGTGGTTTCATCAATTGGGAAGGTTTTGTAACCGCTAATTCGTTAAACATTAACCAATAGCTAATTATAACATTAACACCCTCCCTTAAAGGCTAAACTAGAGACTACTCCAAGTTTGTACTAAAATTTTACAAACACAAAGGGACCAAAGAGTTTAGCCATTACATTTACAAACTGTTCCAAAGATATCACCTTGAAATCTGTAGTCCTCTGATATTTTTTTGTTGTCCAATGTAGGGGTTTCGGTGCAAACAAAAACTGAAAAGGATATCCAATAGCAAAACAAAGATCCAATTGTGTGGACATAAGATGTATCAAGCTGTCCACCAATTCGTTGTAGGGTGATTCATTGGCCAGTGATGAATCATCATTGGCTGAAAACTTCAGCCCGATCTCCATAGCTCTGAATCCTAGAGACGTTGCTCAGAGAAAGCATACCAGGCTCGTGACACCTGCTTAAGTCCATATACATGGACTTAACCATCCATAAAACAGAATGATCATGACCAACTCGAATACCTTCGAGCAGCACCATGAAGACCTCGTCTAAATGTCTACTCAAGAAACCAAATTGCGATGTTGTAAAGAGAAGCAACTGAAATGTTATCATCTTCGCAGTAGGAGTAAAAACCAACTCCTTAGTAGCCGCGGAAGTAAAATCCAACTCCACAATAGGAGAAGAAACGATCTCATTTGTTCCCACCTTTTGGAAAAAACCTTTCGCAACAAAATGAGCCAATACCTATGACTTCAGCATATCATTCGCCTACACAACTAATGCATCCTGCACAACTGCCTATGCATGTAATTGAGATTGAGAAATTGGATTTACCTGCACATCTTTTATGGTGGATATTCCCCCATCCACTAATGCATGTAAGTTGACTGGATCAAGGTCAACAAGCCTATAAGGAATGTCATCCTTCTACACATCTTGTATGGTGGAGTCTCCCTCCACACATGCATTTACATTGACTGTGGTAGGGTCAATGAGTCTATACAAGCCACCTTTCCCAATAGTGAGGGAAACCACTCTGTCTTGTTTGACATCAGATGCAATATACTATTTCCTAAAGAAATGTACAACAATGTTGGGATTTTCCGTTAACTGACCAACAAATAAGATATTTTTATTCATGTTAGGAACATACCTAACATTCATTACTTTCATTTTTCTAACATTATTCAATACTAAGGTCTCCTATCCCCTCTACCGCATATGACTAACCATCAACTAATAAAACTAAATCAGATACGTTTGTACTTGCAATAAAATTGACATACCAGGCCTTATAACATGTGAAATGTTGGGATGTGCAGGAATCAATGAACCAACAACTAGGAGTACTATTGTTCGTGTATAATGCCATAAGGGTATAATCTTCCTCAAAATCTCATCCTTCGTCAACCACTGCCACATTTGTCGCTTGACTGCATTGTTTGGAAAGTGCATACTATTGCTTCTGGCAATCCTTTTTGAGATGCCCAACCTTATGACAGTAAAAGCACTTTACCTGATATTTAGAACATGAATTAGCAGGGATATGTTTCCACTTCCTCTTCAACTGAGCAACGAATGCACTCTTTGTTTGTCTAACACTAGACTCATTATGTGTATGTTTGCGTCTTTTTTGCAGCAAATAAGAACTAACCTAATCAATTGTCAAGATGTTACTTTCCACCATCAAGTGTAGAGCCTCCACGAATGATTCATAGGAGGATGGCAAATTGTTCAGAACCAACACCACCATATCATCACCATCCACCTTTTAGTTGATGACTGATAGTTGGTCTTGAAGATCTTTCATCCAAAGCAGGGGTTCTGACAAAGACTCATCTTTGTGGAAAATAACAGATTTTTCATGTACATAACTTGGTTTTTCTCCGAAGTTTGGTATTTATTTTGCAAATTGGTCCACAACACACTTGCCAAATTGGCATTCCTAACCTCAAGAATCATGTCATCTGACACAGATAACTTCAATATCAAGGCCTCAAAAATAGGAATCGTACCCAACTAGGGCTTCCTCAAGCAATTGGCCCTAATACCAATATTAGTAAATGAATGTTAAAAGAATGAAGAGAAACAGAAAGCATACGACACACTTACACACTTGCGTGTCCATCATTTTATTAAGCATAAAGTCTTTTTATTACATAGAAAGTGGTTACATCAAATGGGAAGGTTTGATAACCACCCATTACTTAAACATTAGCTCATAGCTAATTATAACTTTAAAATTACATTTGTCAATGTGTTTGTGGCACTCTTTTTAGCTCTAGAAAACCCCCCTTCCCTATCTAGTTTAAACCTTTCTCATTGCACATCAATCCCATTAGTAACATGAGAAATAGAGGTGGCACACACATCTATTCTTGAATGTACATGTAATATTTTTGATCTATCCATGCCCTTTGAACACAAACTAAACACTTCAGCCATCTCATGAAGGTTTATTTTATCATAACATCTCACTTCTTTTCCAGGTTTGTGCAAGAGGTGAGCACATACCTTGGTGTAGCTCACTTTTTAAATCGGTATCCCAGATATAACATAGCCAATGGTCTGTACCCTCATGAAATATTTGTCTTATCCTTCTCTATAATAGTTACAAATTGAAGCAATGGTCTAGTTCGTTTGAATGACCCCTTTGCTTACGTCCTCAAACATGATGATGAGCATTCAAATGGGTTTTTATTTTCACTTAAAGAAAAGCTTCCAACCACCACATTCCCACTCCTTGTTTCTCCCATTTGGCTGATTGGCATTTTGGTTTCCTCATTACTAATCTTTGCATATAATCAAGAAAAAATGTATTCACAAATCATTTACGGCTCTCCCAAGTGTCTTTTGTAGCTGTACTGCTACTCTTTCTCCCTTTGAATCTAGAATTCCTCACGCTCCTCAGTGAAATGGGATTCAATAATGATGGCTTTAGGGTTTGGGAGGGGGTCCCTTGTGGGCCCCTATGTTTTTTGTTTTTTTTTTTAATCCAACTATTTTTTCGTTAAATTATTAAGTTTTGTGTGATTTTATCCATGTTTTTAAGTCATCTCAAGATGACCTCCATCAGTATTCATTACCCTAATGACATTTTTCCTCTTGTAATGACTAGCACCTTTGTGCATTTGTATGTTAATATGTTCCTTCCATTCATTGAATTAGCAGAGATAGAATAGAAAGTAATGTAGTGGCTAGACATCTTGTAGAAATCTGACCTCTCAGATCTTTGTACAAAACTATTGTATTGTTTAATCTTGCAATTTATAGTTCTAGTATGGTCTCTCTGGGTATGTTACTCTCTTTCCATTAGCACTCTGATTACACAACTTGGCCTCTATCGTTTCATATACGCTTCTGCCATAACATATTAATCATGTTAAGTGTGTTACCGACCAGGTTCTCTCATGGGCCCCAGATCAGCCCCAACTTATAAATCATGCTCCCATAGTCATGAAGGAATTTCTCATATTCTCCCCGAATTGCATTTTTGTTCATATCTTATCCCTAAGACATGTTTTATTTCATATATTCTCCATGAACAGCATTGTTGTTCATATCTTCCCTTGACTCATATTGGTGTTCATATTGCAAGAATTGTACATCACACAGTGTTGACAACCAGAATAAATGCCATGATTCTATTCTAGTTTCTATCAATGCTCTATTGAGGTTTCTATTGTCATTTCTTATGTCTATATAAACGGTTTTTATTGTGCACATTGAGTAAACCTATCCAACATCAACAAATCTCTCTTAACATGGGACTTTCGTTTCACACAATTATTTTATATCATACGACTGTGTATTATTTTATTGTTCTAAGACTTAGATATTTGGGTTGCCCCTCCCGTAGGTTCTTTTGCTTTCTAGGTCAAATTCTATTACTAGCTATAGATATTTGGTTGCTAGAATCATTTGGCACTCCTAATTTTCTATGTTAACTTATACTTTTTGAGTCCCATCAACCTACTTTGATCATTCGTGGACATTAATACAGTTTCTTTCTTTTTGCTCTTTTAAGGAAACAAATCTTAAATTTGTCTTCATCCCTAATAATAGCTGAGGTAATTTTTAAATATTAGACCACAATTCTATAAGTTAAAGACTTACATTGTGAGTAATCTATAAATATGTTTTTCTTATCTTAATAACTATTGCCTCGATAAACAAAAAACAGTTTTCCTTTCCAATTCTCCTCACATTCTAGGATTGTGATTTTGTGTGGAATGCCATTCACGCAGTTTGTATATACTTCTTAAGCAAATAAGTTTATTTATGACTCCGATATTATAATCAATATATCTTTCAACTTCAATAACAAAATATTCCTTGACAATATTGCAATAAAAAAAACATCTGTTGTCAGGTGTGAGGAATGTAAAGAGTAAATATTCAACACTACAAAAAATCTAATTGTATATTCAACATTTAAATAGAATTTAGAAGCAATGCTAATTTAGTCATTCCTAATATGCCTTCTGGGAAGTGAAACAAAAAGATTGCCTCTCCAAATATATAGTACAATTTACGCAATTTTACAACTCAACCATATTGTTGAGAATAAAATGAATTCTTGTCAAACACAATTAAGAATTATATTATATTAGAACTTGACTCATAAACATAAGTAAGCCTCAAGTCCTTACACTAGAAGGGTTTTTGATCCGTTGAGCTTCATCAATGATTGCATAATGCCATCGGATATGAGAAAGAAAGCTTGCATCCAACATTGCCAGGTCATATGTTGTCAGGAAAACATCAAAAGGAAAATCCTGTTCATGTTACCAAACGCATATCATCAAACAGTAGAACAAATGCATAAAAAAGAATAAATGGCGATAAAAGTGAAAACCTTTAGTTACCAAACCTATTTAGTTGTTGTTGACATCAATTTTACTGTTGATTATTTAATTACCCAAAATAAATGATTAACTTTTGTCATGCCCACAATTCAAAAGTCAATAATTTAACTTCACGCCTTGTCGTTGTTATCTCAATTGTAACTTACTTCAAGCATCAGAGAAGCATCAGAGATGGATTTTCAAATTCTAAGAAATCAAAAATTAATGAACTCAACTCAGTCCCAAAGAAAAATTAGTTGTTCAAAGCCCAATATATGTTTATTCCTTTAGTTCATGCTTCATTACTCATTTTTTAAGTATTTTAGTCTTCTGTTATACAGAGAATATTATTTAAAACTAAAAAATAATCTTGCACATTACACTGACACCAGCCATAAGAGCAAGAAATTGAGAAAAAGAAAATTAAATATATCTCAATGTTTATGGACAGCACAAGATACTCTGTGCATATTACAAGATCGAGAAAATTCCCCAATGCAGAAAGAGGTTACAGCCAAGAATTTTGATAATATAAAGTATAGAATTGCAAAAGTCAGCAAGCCACCTTCTGGCCCCAAGAAAGAAATTTAGGGTCCTTTCAAAAACTTACAGAAAAGCTGGAATCTAACACAAAAACACAGAATGGAAGTTATAAGATTGGAAATTACATCTTGAGGGATTTTCAACTATATACAATATAAGCCATATTTGGTTAAAAGCATGCCCGTAGATAACAATAAGAATTGCAAAAGCCAGTGTGCCACCTTCTGGCCCCACGACAGAACTTTATGGTCTTTGAAAAACTTACAGAAAAGCTGGAGTTTAACACAAAAACAGGGAATGGAACAAATGAGTGTAAACCCTTGCAGTAGAAAAGGCAAGAAAAAAAGATAAAATGAAACTTCTGCTATTAAACCAATGTGCACGATAGCATCAAGTATGGATGTTAGGTGCCCAATCTATGTTTCTTGGTTCAATAGATGCTAGCTACCTGATCTACATTTGTGACTACAAAAAAATTTCATAACAAGCAAATTGGTACCAAATGACCTCGACAACAGAATATTAATGAACCAACTGTAATGAAATTTTGAAAGTGCACTTAGCCGCTCTCAACATGCAGATTTGGTAAAGTAATAACCATGATAGTAAAGTTTCAAATAAAAAATTTAAATAGGAATATCAACCATAAAAATATTTCGGAATATGGCCTAACCAGCATACGGAGAAAGGGTTGATCAAATTAACACATACATCTGATTTAGAAGTCTGTTTGTTCACATATTCGAATATCGCCTTGCGCATCTCCAGTCGGCGTTCTTTGTCACCAACATAGCTAAGAACTCTTAGGTTGGGAGAAAACTTAGCAAACTCAGATGCCCAACCATCTGTTACACTTAGTGGACATAATACCACTGTCCGATTGAGATGTTTTTCAGACAAAGGAAGCCAATAATAAACAGGTAATATACCATACATTAACAAAGCAAAGCTACAAAAATATCCTTCTGCGAACTCTCATTAGTTAGTACCTAAACAAATAAAGCATAATAGTAGGATATGTAAATTCAAATTTTTCTTTTGTCTCACAGATACACGTCAAGAATTGCTATCTATGAAAATTATTAAGCACTGGAATCTTACAGAATGGTCCAGAGCATTTTCGTTCGATTTTTAAGTATGCCAGCAAACTTATAGACTGCAATGTTTTCCCAAGTCCCATCTGCAAGTAATTGATGGCAAGAATAAAGAATAATACATGAGGACAATTTGCAGGTGCGTTTTTAGATGCATAATATAATTACATGATTTTTCTCTGCATCAAACAGAATATAGCTGGATCATGTTCTTTAAAAGTGACGTAAAATAATATATTCAACTACCAAGAAAAATTTAAATTTGATAAGAAAAAATGTAATGCCCAACATCTAACCGTGAATGTTTCTTAATCATGGCAGAATTTAAATTATAAATATAAGTTCGACCAACAAGAAACGTGAGAGTAACATAAAATATAATTAAAACTTGTTAGTCAACTCCAATTTATAAGTTAACAAGTGACACAGAGAGAGAGGGAACCTGTGTGAACCTGTACCTGTACCCACATCTCCTAGTGACTATATTTAAAGGTAATATAGTCGTACCCTTACTCATATATTCACATACCCTATTTCAGAATGGCATCCCCGTACCCAAATCCCACATCTCCTAGTGACTACGATATATATTAATTGTTGATGCTTAACTTCAATTAGCTCATTAACAGACCAACATACTGATATTGTCTGGCATCGACATACTTGATCACTATTAGGCAGGTAAAATGTATCACAATGTAGCCATCAATTGCCCTGAGAACCTGGTAGAATAAATAACAACTTGTAGGCCAATAAACAAGTCAATAAGTCCTGTTAACATAAAATTATTAGCAGTTGCATTCTAAGGCATCTCCCCTTACGCACTCAGAACTCTGATTCATAACTCAAGAATAGGATACCATTCTTTATTAAAGAATACACAAACTCTAGATAAGTAGAAATAATAGCTTAAATAGCTTAGTTCTGTTTCTTTTCCTCGCCACCGTCCTAGCAATGATGTCAACCACCAAGCTATGAAGATCTTTTGACATATTTTAAGGATACAGATTAACTTTTTTTCATGGAGTTCGAAATTTTAGAATCCTCCAATCTCCCTAACATTCTAGAATATTAAAGCTGATATTATCTGATGCCAAAAACAATTATTAGTTATCAAGTACCTAAAGAGAACACCATTGTAGGCTGGCTATTTCTTAATTACATGTCACATGACTTTATTTTCATTGCAATTTTTTATTTAAAAATCAAAACATCCCCAAAAAAATTACCATGCTTATTTAACATTAAGATTATGATTTGATCATTTTAAAGTTGCTATTTTAACTGTTTTGCTTTCACAGCAGTATATTACTGATTGGCATATTGAGGTATTGTTATTATGAGATTAGTGAGCTTTGATTACGATTCATGATTTTGGATATCTTGATTGTCTGTTTGATAGTTCTCATCGTGATTATGTTTTATCGCAACTTCGTTGCCTTTGCTTTGCATTGTTGAGTCATTCTTTTTACACTCGATTAATCCCCGATTGCATTACTTGAATGCTAAGTAGTTATTTTGGAATTGCTGGGTGGTTGTGTTTTGAGGCTGGGGCCTTACTATACTTATTTATCTTAGTTGATTTTTATATGTATATATAGATATAGATATAGATATATATATATATATATATATATATATATATATATATATATATATATATATATACACACACAAAGGACATCATCAATAGAGCTGCGAGAGAGGACATCTATAGACAGTATATCAAGGCCACCTGGATCTCCCCCTTGAGCCACTCAGCCCCAAGCTTGATTTTTACGCCAAGCATTTGTCACAAGTGGTGGACGGTATTATTTGTCACCCTCACTATCTCCACTGCCAGAAGGAAGACAGAGACATGAATCCCATGACACTAATGATAAATACCACTGGCCTTATTTTAGCACACGTGAACATTCTAGGACGAACACTTACAGAAGTGATTGTAGACACTAGCTTAGAGGTGAACATAATTCCCAAAAAAATCTAGAGGAGATGAAAAAACCAATGTTGTGGCAACCCACATTCAGGTTGGGGATGGCAAACCAGTTCAGCATTGAACCTATAGGAATCTTAATAACGCAACAAGTACCAATAGTAGGAATGGTGTCGATAAAATAAACGGCGATGAAATTTAATATTGACGTCAAGATCCAAACCATAAGTCAGGAGGTTGCGACATCCGACTACGAGAAAGACCAATCCAATGACAGAGTCATAAACCCAACAAATGCTTGAGTCATAAACCCAACGGATGACGGAGTCCTACTATAAGAGCATTGCTTCGGGGACAAATAACACTCAAACAATGGGTTGTTGCATTGGAAAATGGGAAAGACGAATGTTCTCCTCATTGTGTTGTGTTGAGATAGGCCCTCATAAGGAAGGATAATTGTCCACTAGGAGTAAGTCCAAGAAAGAGTAGGATACTAACAAGAAGTCTAGGATAAGAAGAACAGTTGGAAGATGTAACAAGCTAAGGTAAAAGTGTCAAATAGGAGACAAGAGTTTCCACCATATATCACAAAGGTTTGATGTGGGTGAATTGAAGATGAACAATACTCCTACACATTCCTTCCCAGCAAAGGAAAACATATAGCATGTTGGTCCTAAGATGATGGAGGTGACCCTAGGGATGGAGAAGACTCTACAAGTCATCCACATGGGAGATGACTAGGACCGACTATTGAAAGCGACAACTTTCCAAATTTTTCCTGATTATGCATTTGCATAGGATGTATAGGGACTTTGAAAGGTGTTCCATTGGAGCTCTATGAACACAAGATACTTCTAATACCATAAGCACAATCTATCAGGAGAAGACCCTATTGAATGAATCCTAAATACACAACAAAGGTTCAATCAAAGATAGACAAGATGTTGGACCGAGAATCAACTTCGAAGTGAATACGAGTATCACCCATAATCATCAATCTAAAGAAGGGTCAGATTTGAATGTGTCGACATTCAAAGTTTGAACATAGTTACATTTAAGGACCCCTTCCACGTTCCATTCATTGACTTGATCCTTGAGAAAGTAGCAAGTCATGAGATTTATTCATTCCTCAACGAGTTTAGTTGGTATAACCAAATAAGCATTGCAGGAAAAGATTAAGTTAAAGTCAACCTTCGTTGTTGAGAAAGGAATGTAATGCTCCAGCAACATTCTAAAATATCATGCCCCACATCTTCAAGAAGACAACAATTGGGAACTTTAAGGTGATCATTGACAGCCAATCAATTAAAGATATACAGAAGACACACTTCCAAGCCTTGGAGGTATGCTTGAAATTATGTTGTCAAGCCAAATTTGCATTGAACCCGAAGAAATATTATTTCATCATTCCATTTAGAAAATAATTAGGACGTATTGTATGCCGAATTAGATTTAAGAACAACCCAAACAAAATCAATGTGGTCGAAAAATGGAAGTTCCATAGGATTAGGAAATAGAGTAATATCAGAGTTTCATAACATTGTACAAATTTCATACCCATTGGATTTTTTGATTAGGGTAGGTATCCTTAACAAAAAACAAGAGCAACCAGAAGCTTTCAAAAAATTAAAACTACAACACATACGTGCACTAATCCTAGCTTACCCATATTGAAATAAGGAATTCCATATTCACGGGGAAGCATCGAAATTCACCACTAGATGTGCATTGGCACAAGAAGGTGATCACAAATTGGCCCACTCAGTGTACTTCGCAAGCAAATTTATGTCTAAGGTAGAGAAAAACTACAATACGATGGAGAAAAAAGCTTGGGGATGGTACATGCTGTCCAAAAGTTTAGGAATATAAAGTTCAAAAATTTAGGAATTGCCTCCTATGATGTAGGAGCATCCCAGTGAGATCTGCAATCTTGCATCAACCAAAAATATGTAGTGTTAGTAGCCCACTAGATTTGTGTTTTGAAGTTTCGCATCCAATCACAAGCTTTAGTGTGTCATTGTGAAACTAAGTTTGTTGTGTTTTCATTATGTTGCACTGCAGAAAAGGGTCTCCAATGATAAAAAGTCTTCACAACCCTATGTCATCATCAGCAAAAAAGGAATTTGATATGTAATGTGATCATCGGTCCAAAATATTCAAATTTTAAGTTCGCATTTGGTCAAACACTTGGCATGGCCAAGTCAAGTTTGGAAAGGCATGGACAATTTCAAACTTCTTTGAAAGCATAATCCAAGTGAGTTATTGATGCAGAATGTGTGTTAATCAAAAAACATGAATCCATTCCATGCCCAACCATTTTAGAGTACTTTTGATCAAATACTTTGTTTCTGAGCTACGTGCAAGATGGGAGTTGAGTGGAGGTTGTAGAAGGATAAAAGGCACCATTTGTGATGCTTTGGATGCATACAATGTGTCAAAATGGAACAAACCCAATCCCATCAAATAAAAACATGTGTAAAACCCATATCTAGCATGTGCAGACTGTTTTTAAACATTTTTGGGCGTTTTGGGGAATTGTGGGCATGTGAAGAGTTGGGGAAAATATAGATAACACCCATCAGGTTTTAATAATGATGTTGAGATGCTAAAAATACAGCCCATATTGAAACATTAAAAAAAAAATAGCATTTTTTAATGGTAGAAGAAAAAATTGTTTTTGCTTGGACGATGAGGGGCCGTGAACGTTGGGAAGTTTGAGGCAGTCTTAGAAGGCACCCAAGGTACCAATGGAAAGCTCTCGGCATGAAGAACATGTATAGGTTAAAAAATTTGAGTTCAGGCTATCTTCCTCTATGGTACAGACTGTTTTAGTAAAACAAAGGTGTTCTTGCAAGCTGAAGGATATGGAGTTTGAGACAGTTCTGGGAAGAAAGGATACCATTTTTTATATGGGTTTTCTAAGCAGATGGAGAGCCAAACTTCAAAAACAAAAAGGTAGTTTATTTTGCAAGAGGTTTTAATCCCCGAAAATATGGCTAATTCTTTGTAAAAATGCCTCAATGAAAAGTTCCATGTATTTTACTTGTTCAAAGATTGGACAAGGCAACTTGGAGCTTCAATTTCAGTCGATTAATTCTTCTCAATAAGGAAAACTGTTGATAAGTATTTAAGAACTTTTGTATAGGGTTTTACATCTAAAATTAATGAAACTTGAACTATTTTAAAAGATAAATTTGAAACATACCTCCCTCCCATATTTTTGTTAAAAGCATCAGACTTAAAAGCTGCAAACAAGTGTGTGTGAGCATCTCAGTTACGGAGAGTGTATTTGTCTTCTTTGGAGTAGAATTTTTTCCAAGCTGCAAGGAAAGATAGTCCCACAAACCCTCTTTTCTTGACTGTACCATCCTAATGTTGACCATTTTTGGTCCTGCAGGCCAAAAATTGGTCTCCCTTCCTTCCCTACTATCTTGAGCAGTCAGTCATGTATCCACCTTTCTGCTGTTGTGCTTTTCCCCTTTTGCAATAGGCCTATTTTCTCAACCAAATGACTTGAGCTTTGTAGATGTTTCGGGTTGATCCGAAGGTTTATTTCGCTGTGGGCAGCTAGTTTTCACAAGCCTTTTGGCAAAGGAATGGGCCAACTTCAAAGAGATATAAGTCTTTTACGAAGCTCCAAGGACAAAGTGCCCTTGCGGAGGGCAGTCGAGTTACAAACTGGACCGTGCCAGCAGGCTGCAGAGGGCAATTATGGACCCAAAAGTGCCCTTGCGGAGGGCAGGGAACACTTGCGAAGGGATAAAAGAGAAGGCCGAAAGGTAAGTTTTCTTCGAAAAAAATCCAAGGCAAAAGATGAAGAATTCCTTCGAACTTTTTGTTCGAAGGAAATTCATAAGGAAAGGAGCAAAGGATTTCTTCGGACTTTTGTCCGAAGAAAATCCATGCAAAAGACAAGCGATGAATTCCTTCGGACAAAATGCCCGGAGGAATTCCTTCGGACATTTTGTCCAAAGGAATTAATCCAAAGGGAAAGAGACCGAAAGGAGGGGCCGAGACTTGAAAGAAAGACTTCCTTCGGGCAAAATGTCCTAAGGAATTCCTTCGGACATTTTGTCCGAAAGAATTGAGAAGACAAGGAGCCCGAAGGGCAAGGGACTCTCAGTGACCAAAAAGGGATCTTTTCCAGTTTTCCGAAGGGACACCTTCCATTCGAAAAGGTTCAATTGCAAAAGGCCGAAGGAATTGCCAAAGGGGTGACGTGCCCGAAGACGTCAACTTTAGAGTAGCGAACTAGCCGTTGGAGGTTCAAACGTTTGGTGACGGGTGCGCGAACGTCAAATTCAAGGCAGTGAAATAGCCGTTGATTCTCAAATGTTTAAAAACGGGCCCGCGCATGTTAACAGTTGAAGAGAGCCCGAAAGAGCTCATAAGCGAAGGCCGCAAATGAACTCAACAACCCGCTGAGAAGAGAGCCCGAGAGCTCAAATTGTCAGCAAAAGGCGAGAAGATAGCCTCAAGAGCTCAAATTGCTAGAAAGAGACAAAAAATAGCAAGGAAAGACGAAACAAAATAGAGAATCCAGTACACGACCACGCACACATACGACAACATTTGGAATATTCCAAAAGACGCACCCAACCAAGCACAGACACGAATCAAATCAGCCCAGGTGGCAAAAGAAAGCGTCGACAGAAGAGTTCTTCCAGTGGTTGAAACAATCCTTATGAAATGGTCATCAAGGAGCGCAAACAGTGAAGACGCGGCCTATTTTTCTTGTTTTACATTAATGAGCAAATAGTCACGTAAAACCCATGCTTTTGCAGTGATTTTTAATACGAGTTAGGCGCTAAAGTCCAGACTGGCGACATCTACAACATGGTTATTTCAGGGCTTTCTAGAAGGATGACACCAGCATGAGCAAGTTTTCCTTTTTCCAAGACTTTCAACGTAGCATGGGCCACTGTTTCTAGAAAGCGCCAAAGTCTTTCTTTTGGATGCTATATATTGTAATCTCTCATTTTGAGAAATATATCTCTCAACTTGTATGGCGAAGCCCTGCAGAATTTTACCTTGATTCAAGACATAGCATATTTACCTCCATTTTGAGTTTGCACTTTTGCATATGTCTATGGTTTTGTCTTGTGTTAAGTCATTTTCTTTCATGCTTTCATAGAATGATTCCAACATGTCTAGTGTATTGTGAGTTCTTCTTTTGCAGGTTAGCCAGAAGTGTCCACAGCAAAGTTTAGGCGCATGTGAACAGGCTGCCATAGTGTGTCTTAGAACACCTCTAGTAGTTCTTCCTCCCTGTATCTCCAGAGGACCCCTAGCTCACTGATGCAGAAGAGTTTCTCGTATTAAATGAAGTGTATATCAGCTTGTTCTTGGTGTAAAGTGTATGTCAAAGCTAAGTAGATCAACCATTTTGGTGTATCACTACTTTAATTTAGGTTCTATTTTCAGTAATCCTTCTCTCTTTTCATCCCCCCCCCCATTGTTAGCAGTAAAAAATCCAGGACCACAGAGATGCATCAAAGAGAGCTAGCCCTTCTCTAGAGATTCTCCGCTTAGTTTTGCCAAACCCACAGAAAGAGGGGAGTCTCCATTGTGCCGCGTGGAAGACAGAAGCTCAGCCTCCTGTCAAGGGTGCAATCCACAGCGTCAACACCTAACAAACTCCTTTGTATCCTACGTGGATCACAAAGCATTGAGGTTATATAAGAGGTGGTTTTACACTTTGCATCAAATTATGTGATATGACTTTGGGATTCAGCTACGTAGTTTCAACTGAACCTACATTGACCCATATTTCACAAGTAGTGGTTCACAAGAACCCATATCTCATGAGTATGAATGGTCCACTCAACACTCATTGCATCTAGGTGATGCTCACAAGGGTGAAGCATCGGGACTTCCCAAGAGGTCAACCATCCCAATGGTACTCTTTCTCAAGGGTGCTTAACCATGGAGTTTTCCCCACAATCAGTTTTGTTAAAAGCATCAGACTTAAAAGCTGCAAACAAGTGTGTGTGAGCATCTCAGTTACAGCGAGTGTGTATTTGTCTTCTTTGGAGTAGAATGTTTTCCAAGCTGCAAGGAAAGATAGTCCTACAAACCCTCTTTTCTTGACTGTACCATCCTAGCAAACTCCTTTGTATCCTACGTGGATCACAAAGCATTGATGTTATATAAGAAGTGGTTTTACACTTTGCATCAAATTATGTGATATGATTTTGGGATTCAACTATGTAATTTCGACTGAACCTACATTGACCATATTTCACAAGTAGTGGTTCACAAGAACCCATATCTCGTGAATATGAATGGACCATTCAACACTAATTACATCTAGGTGATGCTCACAAGGGTGAAGCATCAGGACTTCCCAAGAGGTCAACCATCCCAATGGTACTCTTTCTCAAGGTGCTTAACCATGGAGTTTTCCCCACAATCAATTTTGCTTAGCTTGCCCCATTTGCAAAACCTTCAAGAAGCATAGTGCCTTATGAAACATTCATCATGGAGCTCCCTAGTTTTTTGAATTTATACAAGTGGTGATTTTCCGCATGCATCAAATTATGTGATACGATTTCAGGATTTAGCTGCATAGTTTCGAGTCAACCTACATTGACCCATATTTCACGAGTAGTGGTTTACAAGAACCCATCTCTCATGAGTATGAATGGTACACTCAACACTCATTGCATCTAGGTGATGCTCACAAAGGTGTCATTGCAGCATTCACATCCATTGAGTGGTGTCATAGCAGCATTCACATCCATTGAGTGGTGTCATAGCAGCATTCACATTCATTGTGGTCTCTTCCAAAGAAGTTTGTGTATTAACTATGAAACTCTAGCACAAATTAACATCTAACATTGTCATCAGTCTAAGATTAGAAAGTATGCCTTTTCTAACTACATGAGCAATTATATCAACCTTCTTCTAAATCATGGCAATATCCTAACTACATGAGCAATTATATCAACCTTCTTCTAAATCATGGCAATATCCGCCAAATAAGTTTGAATATTGTTCAATAGAAGTTCATTCTTTATTTTAGCCTCATGAATCTCAGTTAGAGAAGTGTAAAGTGAATTCGATGAATTCTCAACCTTATTTATTATAGTATTTGTGACTTAGATTCTGGCTTCTGCTTCTAGTCTTCTAAATTTAATTTTTCATTCCCTTGACCACTAATGCGATTTGATTAGTAGACCTTACTATCGATTCAAGGTCTTCTTGGAAATCTTCATCACTACTAGAATAATCAAGGATCCTGGCCACATTTTTTGTTGGTCTCTTTCTTTTCATGGTCAGAAAGAACAATTCTTCTTCTCTTTCATAAAGAGTGAGTGTACCTCCTGAGTTAAAAAAAAATTATTATTATTCTCTTCAATTTTCCTGTAGCTTTCTCAAATTTTAATCTAACTTCTAGTTTATCATGAATAATCATCTTAGACCTATGGGTTTTCACCAAATGCATGCTATGAATCCAATCATCCCGAGGATCTTCTCCTTGTTGAGCCACTACCAAGGGTGCAGGGGATGCAAGCAAAGTTTGGGAAATGGATGGAGTGGGAATGATCACAGGAGAACTTATGCTCAATGGTGGTGAAGTGGAAATAGTGGGTAATGAAATAGGAGATGAAGTTGGAGTGCTAATAGGGGTTTCCACTGTCTGTGAAGTGGGTGTGGGTATGAGGATGAAAGATTTTGTTGGGGTATGCATAGGGACCTCCAATTTTGATGAAACGGTAGTTGTAGATTTTACAAGGCTCGACTATGTAGGGATTCACAATATGAAAAACAGGAGCAAGGGAAGTACTCACAAACGAATCTTGACCAACTGTCACTATTGGGGTTTGAGAGGGAATAATAGAATCCTATGATTGTGATTGAATCATTGTAACTTTTGAAACAATTTGATCAATCGATACAATGGCAGAAGTTGTACAAACAAGTGGAGGTGGAGTACTCATGACAACACTAGAAAATGGAATTGTCACAAGGACACTGATGGGAATCAACAGTACTGATTGAATTGCAATAGACACAGTTGTGGTCTCAATTGTTTGTGCCATTGTTGTGGAAGCAATCCCTGTCATTTGAACACCTAGAGCAGCCTGAGAAATAGTGGTTTGCCTTGTGTAAACATGAGTGAATCCTGGTGGAAAAGTGAGAGTAGTGGAAACAAGGGATGTGACTTGACTCATTGCACTGGTAGGAGGAGTAGACAATGTATCCAAATCTAAACCAATGAAAACAAGAGGAGTGGGCACAAATGTCATTAATGCAAATGAAACAAGAGGCCTAGTTACCTTAGGAGTGGGAGTTAGTGTAGGTGAGGATGATGAGACTGAGAGTATCCCATGCAACACTTTTCTTTTGAGATGCACATCAGTTCCCTGCGGCTCCACCTTTACTGGTAACAACAATGCATTTGCCCTTTCTTCAATTCCTTGAAGTTTATGAGGTTGAGGCCATAATGATGAGGCACTTAGACCTGTTTATTTTCAATTTGGCTCTTACCTTCTTTGTGCTCTCTACATTTAGATTATCATCTAGGCATGAAAAATAGTGGTATGTCACATTAACCTTCCCTCTTAGTGCATGTAAATGCTTGGAAACATTCCCTATGGGGTCCCAATGTCTCAAATCATGGTCACTCAATTTAAAAGACCCTTTGTGGACTAATAGCACCTGAATAGAGGGATAGTTCTTAAGCATAAACCTTCCTATCCTTAATGGAATGAATGGGAAGGGTTTTTGTTGTCTCAACTTACAAACTCTAGCAATCCCAATGACATACTTATACGCAATTTCCTATGTGGCCAATCTATCTGGAACATAGTATGAAAGCTTAAATGGGGCAACCAATATCCCTGAAATTCTAATCACAATAGAGGAATAGTACCAGTATGCTCTAATCTCCTTAATTGCTTCTTTCATTGCATCAAATAACCTAGGAATAGGGTGCTCATTGATTGTTTGATACACAAGGGGGTAGAAATAATTACAAATTTCTTCAATACACCCCTGATAACGATAAACATTGAGTTTTTGATACAATGCATTGATTGGAGAGTTAGAAGAATGAGGCCACCTAGGAAAGTCTGCACAATTAAATTTTACTGTAGCACAAGAAGCATCGACCAAATAAGCCATCGTGTAAAAGCTCAGTCCTTGCTTAACTCCTTGAAGTTGTTGTTTGTAGTTATATGAAATGATTTCCCCCGCAGTTGGTCTCTTCCTTTCATTTATGATCATAACAAGCAAAGGAACCCAAAGCTTATTTACATGAATGATATCAGAGGCCCCATATAGTCTATTCATGAGGGCCATACCTATGCTAATTCACTTTTTGAAAGCCCTTATAGTATATGCATCAACATCTCCCTTATTCAGCCAATGTTTTGGGTCTTTAGCCCAATCTTTCACAACTTCCATGAGATCATTTTTCTTAAGCCATTTAAGGGCTACCTCTTGATTGTAAGTGAAATTGGGTGGTTGTAATTTATTATAGATTTTGAAAGCAACACCATGAATAAAAGTTACTCTATTATTTAACTTATGAAAATGGATGACATCATCTTTGAGAATGCATTCTGTGAAGACACTATGCAAGAGGTCAATGCATGGAAATATCTTTGGTTTGGTGGCCACTTGATGAAGACCACCTTTCTGTAGTGCCACCAAAACATCTTGGTATTCAACATCATCTTGGGAGACAGCTTCATCATTTGATATGGAGAAAGCATCATTTATTACCTTAAACTAAACATTGTAATGATCGTATGGGAGAATGCTAGACGAGAAAGTGTTATCTCTAAACTCTTGTTGAGGGTTTGAAGAGGAAGATGTAGCCATCTTGCATTCTCTGTGAAATTCCAATGCTTTGCATGAAGAGCAAGGTGGTCGCAATATACCAATCGAAGTCCCTTGATCCCTTCTGAATTTGAAAAAAAAGCTTTGGGCTCTGGGAAATTTGTTATCAATAGTGGCCCCTTGTAATTAATCGGGTTATATAACTTTGCATGCCTTAGCTTTTTAATTCAAATATTTAAAAGGCACTTTTGGCGAATCACACGAGCTTCACCATAAGCGAATTAATAGAAAGCAGTGCCCTTTATTAATTACTTTTCATAAATGTCACTTGTGATTTGATTTAGTGAAGCCCATGGTTAAATCTCGAATGGAGCATCCAAGTTGTCCATGTGTCACAATCCCACGACATGGGGGTCACAGAGTGCACGAAGTGCAAATACATAATGCCTTGCATGGATCTGTTGAGTCATACATTCCACTTTATATCTTGTGAAATCCAAAGCCCAATTTTGTTTTGCCTTTATTATGTGCAATTAGAATTGGACACACCTCGTCGTCTAGTTAGATCGGATTCACAAAGTCCTCCCGCAATCTCTAAGTTGATATACCATTGTGTGAATGTGTTAAATTTATCAGTTTTGCTTAAATGCTATTGTCTTTTGCTATGATCCTGACACATGTCAATTATGTATTGCTTTGTGGTCACGAAGTGGACGAGATTCATGGGAATCTCATAATCGATTCAAAAGTGCGTGGACATGTTGAATCATTAAATTTGCCAATGCGGAATCTGCTTATTTAGCTACAAACAAAAAATAAAATGTGACACAAAGTATAAGCGACTCTTGTATTAAATTTTACCAAAGAAATTTTGATGCCATCAAAGATGAATATGTGGCGTTCATTGCAAGACCACAAATCACAATGTAATGTCCCCATTTCCACATCATAAATAAACAGGACTTGAAGACCTTTAGTCTATTCCCCATAGACTGCAGGAGCCTTTTTTGGGGAATATTATTTTATTAATTGTCGAAATAGTGATTTTTATCATAAGACAATTATTAATTAATTAATAGAATATTTAAAAAGTGGTTTTTACAACTAAAGTGCTTAAATGAATTAATTATTAATTTATTTGCCTTAAAAATAATTTTAATTACTATTTTAATTAAGGTAATTAATCAATATATTATTCAAAAAATGAGATGTCAGCATGGGAGCTAAAGCAAAGAAAAAGAAACGTGTTTTAACTTCTCAAAGTGGTTCACCCTCTTTGGAAGTTATAAATACATGGCGAAGGCTACAATAAAGGATATGTTGAATTTTGATAATATTGTTCTTCGTGCTTGAAGAAAACTATTGAGATGCATGCCCAATAGAGGTTCACTACCGTTGGTGATTGATCAATCAAAAATGTGTCTTTTGACACCACCATTGCTAAAAGAACTCTTGTTCTTGCCCTAAGGAGTGGGGTGAATTTGTTTGGAGAGCTTGTGTGCATGTTTATGAGGGTTTCGTAGTCTTTTCCTTGCATCTTGAGTTTACTAATTTATTATGTTATTTTTGCAAGTGGAGCGAACCACTTGGAGAGCTTGGATCTAGAGTTTGAAGGCTTCAATTGATCTAAAATTTGCAAATTAAATAATCTGATTTTATTTGCTATTTTTCTAATCATTTGTGTGAAGTTTTGGATGGTTTGTGAAGGGTTTGAGGGAGAAAAATTAAATAATAATTTGCAAAATTATTATTTAATTATCTGACAGGTTTTCAAAGGATTTTCCACTTGCGGAAGGGAAGATTATTTTCTATAATTTTCTGTTATTTTTCCCAGCACTTTGGAAGTGGGGTGATTGACCTAAAAGAGCTATTTTGGCATTTTTTATGCCCAAATAGGTCGCTGGAATTGTTTTGGTATTTTTTGGAGGATCGTGACTATTTTTGGTAAGGGTTTGAAGAGGAATTTCACTCTGAACAGCAGCTGCAATTTTGATAATAAATCAGAATTTTCTACCATCATATTGTGGCATTTGAGCTTCAGGAAACGAATAAAAAAGGTACTTGTTTATGCAAATTAAATTCTGAATTTTTCTTGCACATTCTCAGTTATTTCAGAACAAGTTGTTGGCTGGATTTTACCCACAAAACCCTATCTTTTTGGCACTTAGGGTTTCTAGGGTTCATTAAGGGGTTTGAGAGCTTGTTTTGCAATCTAGGGTTGTTGATTGCATTTTTGGATTTGTGGATTTTGGGGAAAACCCCTTTTGCACTAATTCGTCCCATTTGAGGACATTACACACAAGGTCACAGACTTACTTTTTATTAATGTAGTGTTTCGTGTGACTATGCAGATCCATTGAACTTTAAAATCTAGTATAGAGCCATCTACGTCCGTTCCTTTGCATAAACACAAGAAACAAACAATTCGTGATTATTTCCACAGTTTAATTCTATAAATATAATATGCAAAAAATACATGTGACATATAAGAAAACACGTGGCATCAATCCTACGGTCACACGTTCATATAGTCACTGAGTAGAAAGTGATCATGATGAAGTTCATGGATGCATTCAAACTATGAGTTCCACTTGATATTCCCATTGTTTGTTGATTGCATACCATTATTAAAACCATCCCGTGATCACATCTTTTAAATAAAGAAATATATATAACAATAGAATAAATAAAGCTGACATCCAAACACATGGCCTTCCAACGAATTTACATAGTTCACAGAGTTCAAATAATCCATAAAGGGATCCTGTGGATGTGTGAAATATATATACTACAATTATGAAAGGGATCAGATCCATTAGTTCGCATAGTAAACATAATGTAAAGAAGTGGACTTCGGATTTAGGATCTTAGAACAAACATTTGAAAGTAGCCACTAGGTGTCATTGAAGGGGTTCATAAAGTTACATAAAAGACTAAGTTTTGTAATCAAGATTAGTTGTGACTAAGTCTTAAATGTACCGTGGAAACCTCATGCGACTTATTGAAGGGAATTTCAACTTTTTTAATAAAAGGGGGCCTCCCTTTCCTGAAAAGGAATGTGACGTGTTGGTCACAGCAACATCTTTCATGAGTATGAATGGTTCACTCAACACTCACTCCATCTAGGTGATGCTCATACGGGTGGCGCATTGGGACTTTTCGAGAGGTCATCCATCCCAATCCTACTTCCGCTCACTCACGCTTAACCATGAAGTTTGCCCCACAATTAGTCTTTCTTAGCTTTCGACCTGGTTTGCAAAACCTTCAACAAGTATTGTGCCTTATGGAACCATTCATTATGGAGCTCCCTAGTTCATTGAATTTATATAGGTGGTGGTTTTTCGTAGTGCATCAAATTATGTGATATGATTTTGGAATTCAGCTGTGTAGTTTCAAGTAAACCTACATTGACCCATATTTCAGTTTTCATTAGCTCACAAGAACCCATCTCTGACGAATATAAATAGTCCACTCAACACTCATTGCATCTAGGTGATGTTCACATGAGTGAAGTACAAAGACTTCCAGAGAGGTCACCCATCCTAGTAATACTCCGGCTCAAGCGCGCATAACCATGGAGTTTCCCCCACAATCAATCTCACTTAGCTTGCAAGCCTATTTCCAAAACATTCAACGAGTGTTGTGCCTTATGAACCATTCATTATGGAGTTCCCTGGCTCTTTGAATTTATATAGGTGGTCACAAATATGATTTCGGGATTTTTTTGTGTAGATTCAAGTCAACATACATTGACCCATATGTCACAAGTAAAAGTTCAAAAGAACCCATCTCTCATGAGTATGAATGGTCCACTCAGCACTCATTGCATCTAGGTGATGCTCATATGGGTGAAGCACCAGGGCCTCTTGCGAGGTCAACCATCCTAATACTCTCACGACTAAAGCACACTTAACCATGGAATTTCCCACACAATCAATCTCACTTAGCTTGCGACCACATTTGCAAAACCTTCCATAAGTGTTGCTCTATGAATTTATACAGCTCATGGTTTTCGACAATACATCAAATTATGTGAAATAATTTCAGGATTCAACTGCGTAGTTTCAACTCAACCTACATCGACCCATATTTCACTAGTGGTGGTTCACAAGAACCGATCTCTCATGAGTATGAATGGTCTGCATGACACTAATTGCATACAAGTGATGCTTAGAGGGTTGAAGCAATGGGACTTTCCAAGAGGTTACCCATCTCAATACTACTACAACTCAAGCACGCGCTTCACAATGGAGTTTCCCCCAAAATCAGTTTGGCTTAGATTGCTACCCCCATTTCCAAAACCTTCGAGTTAAATGCGTGTCAATGTAGGTTGACTCAAAACAACGCAGCTGAATCCCAAAATCATATCACAACCATTGATGTACCTAGTGAATAACCCGATAATTTTAGGAAAGATGAGTAGATAATTGCTTGTGCTCTAGAAGATCACATTCAAGATAATTGTGAGACCGATGAAGCATGATGCCATGGTAAACCAATTGTTGATAATAAAGTCAAGAGAACCACAAGACAGGTTATGAAATGAGTTCCCAAATGTACAATTGTTCCACATTGCTGTAGTTCTCTCATGGTATGAGAACATAGCAAATTTTCTCTCGAAAAGTAGCTTTCCAAAGGACGTGAATAACATAACACAATAAAATTTTGACTAAGTCATTCCACTTGATAAACAAACGCTTGTATAAGATGGGGTCCCGATCAAAGTACTCCAGGGATGTGTTCTCTAAGAGAAAATCAAAGAATCGTTCTTCTCACTAGAAATTGGCAATCTACCATATTCAGAGACATAAAGGAGTACGTAGTTGGATGCGATACTTGCAAGAGAATAGCTAAACCTTTCGAGAGAGACTTCATGCCTCTATGCCCCATTGCAACTCCAATAGCTATTCTAGAGGTACTTAATGCTTTTTGCAAACCAAGTACAAGCCAAACATACATAAAAATCCTTTTTGCAAACCATTAAAGTATTTAATGCTCAAAATTGCCTTGATTGTAGAAGTACTTGCTTCACACACATATCGCCACACGAAGTGAAAATCCCTTGCATACATTATTTTTATGTCAGCTACATTCTCAACCTTAACCCATGGCCTCTTAAAAATCATCATTACAATGAAACTAAACAACATTCTTGCTTCCTAAGTTCCTCAAGCATATTCAACTTAAAACATTGATCTTAGTAAAATCCTACATACTAGCTCACATATCTTAATATATCTATCTAGAAAACACCCATGTGAATCAATCTCGAGGAACCTATCTTGGATTTGTCACGTAGTTTCGCCCATTGAAGGGTTCCACATTGATTAACAACTACATCAGCTTCTTCACAAATTTCTCACTAACTAGTGGCAGATGAGCTCAATCTAGCTGCACCACTCATTAGGGTAAAAAAAAAATCTTATTGGGAAAAAAAGGGCTCCAAACTCCACCATATGCCTAGGATATCGCAATATTTTGAATACCTTCTCCAAGAAAGAACAAAAACTTCCAAGTGACAGTCATATGGACATCAAAATTAAGGTTGGCCATTTGTTTTTACACACTCACTCGACAACAAGATTGCACTTGCTCCTCCAACCCCCTTGTCTATCTATGTAGGTTATGTCTCTTGGTGTAAAGATAAAAAATACTTTTGTTCTCCCTAAAATCTTATAATGAGTTGCAAAATTATATACTTTTGTTCTACCTAATGTCTTATGATGATTTGCAATACTATATTTTGATTTCCTTATATTAACCCAATGGGCTTCTCCTTGAAAAGGTTATATGCACTGCATTTCTCTACTTCTCTCCTCTCAATCAATTTAAACAATTCTTTCAAACCATATTGCACATTTAAAATAATTACTAGTAAATCCAAACCTAACTCTTCTGTTACTAATGTCCATTTCGATTGACTGTGTTAACCTTTTCAATCTCTCCTCAGTTTCCACCTCTCCCTGACTTTCTCCAATATAGTAATAGCTATGTTTTCAATCCAAGATACCTTCCAAGTTGACCATAAAAAAAAAAAAATTATCAAGTGGCAAAAGGAATAGGAAGAATCATTAAGTACTCATTTGATACGCATCAAGTTCAAATTTAAGAGATGGCCTTTAAGCTTTAAGCCAATTTCAATTGGTATCATACATTAATAGGCTCAACCATTTGTTTTTACACACTCACTCGACAACAAAATTACACTTGCTCCTCCAACCCCCTTGTTTATCAATGTACGTAACATCTCTTGGCATAAAATATAAAATGATTTTGCTCTACCTAACATCTTAAAATGATTTGCAATATGATATTTTGATTTCCTTATATTAACACAATGGGCTTCTCCTTGAAAAGGTCATATGCACTTCATTTCTCTACTTCTCTCCTTTCAATCAATTTAAATAGTTCTTTCAAACCCTCTTGCACATCTAAAATAATTACTAGTAAATCCACACCTAGCTCTTCAATTACTACCCCAAATCTCCATTTCAGTTGACCATGTTAGCCTTTACAATCTCTCTTCAAATTCCACCTCTCCCTGGTTTTCTCCATTATAGTAATAGCTATATTATCAATCCAAGATACCTTCCAAGTTAACAAAAAACCAAATAATGACCAAGTGACAACAGGAATAGGAAGAATCATTAAGTACTTGTTTGATGGGCATCAAATTCAAATTTCGGAGATGGCCTTTAGCCTTTAAGCCGATTTCCATTGGTATCATACATTAATAGACTCAACTACCATGATTAGATAGCTACTCAAGGTCCCTAATTTTTCTTCAAAACATTTGATCCTATAAGCCTCTATAGCACATAGATTGCACCCCTATAATTTTGATTTGCAAGATATTTTGTCCACCAAAGGACACAATATCATAAAACTCAAACCCAATAAGCCTCTCAATCATTTATATTGCACCCATATGTCCAAGTCATTATCGGGAAACTCCCTCTAATATAAGACAAAACATGGCAAACTCTGAGAGTCATATTGGGCAAGTGCAACCGAAGAAAAAGAGTAACATACAGGTATTCAATACAAGTTACTGAAGCTGAGGTCAAACAAAAATGTGATGTTTTCAGCTAAAATAGGGATCCTTAAGACCTTCCATGGAACATCGAACGAGTTGTGGTGTAATATTAATGGGGGGCACCCGAAGAAGCGTGGTCCAAGTTCAAATCCCTCTCAACTCAATAATGAACCAATAACTCCAGCAGACATTCGGCAAGGTTATGGTGTAATAATTATGGGGTACATTCAAACATAACCCAGGTTTATAAGTCTTAGTAATGTGGTCAAAGCTTACCCCACACAGTATTAAAGTCAGCCCAAAACCTCACCCGAGAGTTTAAAACCAAGCAAAACAAGATCCAAGAAGAAACACAAAATTATAGAGGCACCCTAGCAGCCTCCATATCACAATTTAAATGTTGACGACCAATAAGGATAAATGGCCAAGATTGCACTCCCAACACACATATTGTAGTAAGAACTAGTCCAACAGATTGTGAGTTGGGTTTTGAGCCAAGCACAATTTGTTGATGCAATAAACAAAACCCAGAAACTGAAAACAGAAATGAAAACTAAGTGGATCAGGTGCTCTAGCATCTCACATGATAATATATCTAATCCTAATTTAGTATGATGAGTGGACATTAAAGGGTCAATCAGGAGGAATCCTTTTCTAAAAACTTGAGCAACCAAGAAAATTTGCTGCCAGATTCAAAGGCACTTGTCCATTGAGTAATATCTTCCAGTAAATGAGACAAAGTATTTTTGCAAATGAGTATCTAATCCTAATTTATAAGTGCAACCAAAGAAAAAGAGTTTAAGATAGATTTGACATAAATGGAAGCTAAGTTACTTACAGAAATGACATAAACAGCATATAAGCTGCAGGAAATTTTGTGTATAAATTATTCAGCCCTTTTCAGGAGGTAAATATAATATTCATTTCTATTCTGATTATTTTACCCCATATATATCACTGGCATTTTGACATAACCCTCAGCATGCACTGCCAGGGTCACTTTTCACAATATTATACCTCCCATACTTTGATTTAATAGCTAATTAGTTAAAATTCTGCTAGAATTTTCCTTCAAACAGCATGCCAGCTACTTCAGCAAGTAACCAAATAACAAAGAATTTAGCTAAGTTTTACATGTTTCATTCTTAAATTTGAGTCACTACTTCTACTAAAAGGTCAATTAAAGAAAAATAATTAAAAATTCACTTGTGCTTCCTTTCACTTGAACGACTTTGGGGCATAAAAGAGCAAAATAAGTTATCTGCTAAGTTTTCCTTATGTAGAATCCCAGATGCTCATAGGCAAGAAAATACTAGGATGTGGATTTTTTTTAGAAAGTATAAACTATAATATAGATGTGAAATTGCACAATTTCAAATATATATCCAGGGAAAAAACAATTTACACAGTGTAAATTTGACAAACCTAATAGTTGCATATGAATTTTATATCAAAGTTTGGCATTCATTTTGAAAACCCTGTTAATTGACAACCCTGAATTTTGAGATTTGTTTAAAGAGGGCCCTACTGTGCAATTATTGTATTTACCATTGACTTGTAAGCGTTTCCCGCTGCTTTTTGTAAACAGAGCTATTAATATAAGGAGATCTGAGCTGTAATCCTAAGAACTCATCCTGATAACAGTTCACCAAAAATGGACCAAATATCAATATATCATAATTTAAAATTTTCTACACAAATTTTACTGAAGCTATCTTTCTAATCAATATGGCTTGCAAAAGCTATAACTCTTTAATTACGCCGAGAGACGTTCTACAATGGTAGCCTGGTGGTGGTGGGCTATAATGTCCATGAGTATGTTCACTTTTAATTCTGACCTTAAATTTGACATCCATTTAACCGTCGGTTAGAATTTTTTCCTTTTTATTTTAAAGAAGTCAATCAAAAAATTGTAATATATTGGCTATATGATGGAGTTTAGAGCCCCCTGTTTTTTCCGGAAAGTTTTTTTTCTAGCTTGACACATTGGTGTGGTTAGATTGACATGATTTGTCACCAATCAGTGAGAAATTTGCGAAGAAGGTAATGAAATTATTAATAATTGTGGTATGTTAAAAAATTCAAGATAAGAGCCTTGAGATTGATATCTCTCAATGTATTTCAAATAGATGTATTTGAGATATCTGTACTAGTTATGTTGAGAGGCATTCTACAATAGCATAATAGAGATGGTCGTGACAAGTTGTAATGTTCGTATGTGTATTCATTTCTAATTCTAACCTTAAATTTGACATCCCTTTGACCATCACTTAGAAGTTTTTTCCTTTTTCTTGGACAAGTCAATCAGAAAAGTTTGGAAGCCCTTTTTTATCTCGAAATATTTTTTTAAGCTTGACACATTGGTGTAGTTAGATTGACACACTTTCTCACCTGGGAAATTCGCGACCAAGGTAATGAAATTATCAATAATTATGGTATATAAAAAATCTAAGATAAAGACCTTAAGATTTATATCTGTGGGCATTTTTCATATAGATGTATTTAAAATATTTGTACTGGTATTTACATATATACAAGCCCTTCAACGTAAAGAAGCTTCATTGAGAGGGGAAAACCTCTCCCACTCAATCAGTAGATCGAGGGCCTTGACCCGTAATCAGAGAGAGAGATTTTAACCGAATTTTACCAGCTTGATCATCAACTATATTTTCAACATGCTTCCACGAGACGCCAAAGGAGGGAAAACTTTGAAAATTAAATAACATAAACGTAACTAGAGGCGATGGTTGGGAAAATAGTACTGGTAAACGTCGAATGCACAACATATATTACAGTGCAGACAAGGGCACAGAAAATAACCTCGTCCCCTGCACACAACAAAGAAGAAAACAAATGATTATAGTCGACAAGGCGGGACTCTGAGTGCTAAAGCCAGGGTCACATGAAAGAAATAAACTGACCTAGAATAACGTTGACGCCGCGGACATACCGGCGTATGAGCCATGCGACTCCTTCGGTCTGGTGAGGCTTAAGTTGAGCAGTGATGCCCCATTCGGGGCATCTTTTAGCCACCTCTTCAGCGGTTAGAAGGTTTTCTTTGCTATCGTCGAGCTCGGCTAGGCGTGCTGCAGCTACTAGTCTCTGCTCATAATTCATCTGTGCCGCCATTTTATTTTTCCGTTTTTGTGTATCTGTACTACTTTTGCCTCCAAATTTGGATTTACAATATTTTAGGTCGGTGAAATCATACTTGTGTTGGCGGTTTCTTCCCCACGAAGCGTGAAAGCGGTAATTGCCCCTATGCCGAGGTGACAAGGCAATGTGTGACGTGTCAGTATGTTTCCATCATAAAGGATGATATGGGCTTTTTCCGAGGAAATGATTGAATTTAAAAGGGTAGTGTAGTGGTGACTCCTTCATCTTGTATTGATGATTGTTTGTGCTTGAATTTGTATGTTGTTTTTTCTTTAAAATATAGTTTATAATTTTATTATAAATAAAATATATATAATATTATTTACAAAAAAAATGGTAGAAAACATGCTAACAATGATACATTAGGTCATGTTTATGAATCAAAAAAGTATAAGGTTACAAACATAACGAATAAAATAGGTTGAGCCTAGAGAAAGCTTTAAATACATTAAAAAAGGGAGCAACTTAAATAATAGTAGTAAATAAACCAACTGAGGGTAGGTCATTGTCAGGTGGATCCCACTCGGAACCAGGGAGGTCTTTACCGTCATCCACGAGGTCCTATTTAGTATCAATATCCTCTTATTCAACATTATCGTCAGTAGCATGCGAGGGCGAAATGGCTAAATTAAGTGGTAGAAAAATTTTATCAATTTACTGAAGAGAACCATCCTAGGATCTGTCGGATTGAAAATTCCCTGGGAGCTGAGCTACCGGAGGTGGATGGCCCCAACCCCGACCGCACTAAGATGGCTAAGATGGAGAGCCCCACCCAGAACATCGATCCATAGGGAAAGATCCCCAACCACCTTGTTGAGCCAGAGGGGGAGAGTGACACGACTACAAAGAACAAGAAGCCCGAAGATAGTGACGAGGTTGGTTGTGACGAGAGCCACCCCTAGGAGGGTCGCCCTAGCCTCGAGGTGAGATGTCCTTGGACGAAGTAGGTAGCATGTGAGCAATTGTACAAGGCACATCACCGCAATGATGGAGGAGCCACTACAAGTAGTCAAGTTCCATAGCCACTTTATTTGTTTGCACTTGTATCGGCATAATCACATTAGAAACAATGGTAGCTTTGTCATAAATAACAAACAGAGAGTGAGCAGAATTCTTATAAAATAACATTGAATTACACTCTTTCCATAGCCAGAATAAATTTCCATTATGAAAGCATGTTAGAGTTGGGCATACTAGGGAGACAAACTAGGATTATCTCCAAATAGAATATGACACCAGCTGAAGGGAATTGAGTGGAAGGGCTGAAAAAACTCTAAATCCAAATCCAAGCACACTAGGCCTTCGAACATACCAAAAAAGGTGCATTTGGTTTCAAGGTGGCCACATAAAGGACATTTGGGTAGAGAAATCCCCAATTCGACAAGTCTTCTACCAATTGGTAGGCCTTGATAAAGCAAACACCAATTGAAATGCGTAATTTTGGGTTCAGTACAAACCGACCAGATAGTGTGGAAGTGCTTCCCTTAGATAGAAGGGGAGGAATGGATGCTCCACCTGTGGTTGAGTTTATCTACCATAGGCAAGTGTGGAAAGAGACATTCATATTATTTTATGGCCATATAATTAGGGAAAGGAATCTTTTTGAACCATTTCTAGTCCTTCCACCAAATATGGGCAAAGTTGATGGAGATCTTGTCAAGAAACTCCATAGGCACCGCTACCACAATCTCATCATAAGACACTCTATCATTCGAAGAAAGTTTGAATTTAGTCTAGAAAGCATTCCAAGGGATCTAAAATTGAAACTCTTTGCATAAAAGGTCTTACACAATGCAAATTCCTTTGCGGTAAAACCTAAGTGCATGAATCCAAGGCACTTCTACAAGAGGCACTATATGCATGATCAATGAGACTCAACCATCATAGAGACTGTTGGTTGATGAAAAGACTGTCCCTAAAGCCTGAACCATTCCACAACAAGCATGGTTTGATTTTTTCCCAGGCTTTCCAGATACTTTTTATGACAAAGGTACCCACCACTTTGACCGAGGTGACAAAGGTAAGGAGACAAGGAAAAAAGTCCTTTCTGAGCCACGTGACCATAAGGGGACCTTTGAGTGACGTAATTCTAAACAAGAGTCTTCTAGGCTTCTTTGCCCTCCACTACACGAATAATCCATTGAGCACACAGGGCAGAGACTTGTCAAGAGATATCAATGAGGCCCATACCTCCAACCTCACGAGGAAGACAACAATAATCCTAGACATCTCTGTGAATGTTCTTATCGGTGGAGGGATTGGTCCAAAATAAATCCCATAGCAACTTCTCGAGCTTGTAGACAACCTATTTGGTGGGCATCCAATAAGAATAATAATACACATGGGTGGCAATAAGTACTTTAGAGCAGAATTGGAATTTCCTAGCCAAGGAAAGCAGCTTGGTGATCTAATACAAGAGTTTTTCTCAACACGGTCAACCATGTATTGCCACAACCAAGAGGGAGAGGCTTGGAAGACAGATAGAATTCCCAAAAAATTAAAAATCTCATCATGTTGTAGCTAGTGCCAATTGTATTGTGCCATTCAAGTAAGCTGAGGAAGAAAGGATTACCTATAATACTACATTTTTCACCATTGAATGGTGGCCTTAAAGGCAAGATAAAAGACCTCCAGGCAACACATAACATTGACCACAACATCTTCTTTCTCAATGATCGTAAGAAAGGAGTAATTATTGAAGTGCCCATTGAAAAGTTGTTGGGGTTATTTCAAAGGAAGGGATATACCATGCACAAGGCCTTGTGATTGAACATTGGCCAAAAGATAACCAAAGCCTTCTACAATAAGAACATACAAGGTCGGGGCCAAGGGACGACCTTGTTTGATGGATCTGAAGAGGTTGAAAGGTTTTGAGTTGATTCCATTAACAAAGAGGAAAGCCAAGGCATCAAAAAATAACATGTGGACAAATTGAATGAGAGTGGGACCAAAACCCAAGGCTTGTAACATAGATAGGATGAATAACCACTCAATGCGATCATATGCTTTCTCAAAATCAATTTTAATGAACAAAGCCTTTTGGTGTGATCAACGGGCCCATTCCATGCCTTCCCACACTATAATAACATTATTTAGAATATAGCAACCTTGAATGAAGCTCATCTGCTCAAGTTGGATGATCGAAGGTAACATATGTCTAAGGTGGAGTGCCAAAGCCTTGGCAATGATTTTGTAAGAGATGTTAACCAAAGTGATAAGACACCAGTTGCAAATGAGCTCAGCGTCACCAGACTTTGAGATGAATTTGATATGTTATTTGTTGATGGTTGAGCCCAAGGACTATGAGTGGAAGGATTCAAGGTAGACCTAGTAAAGGTGAGCCCCAACAATCGCCCACATTTTCTTGTAAAATTCACAAGGGAATCCATCACATCCTGGGGTTTTGTAATTAGCCATTTGCATCACAACTTCAAATAGATCATTTACAAAAAGGAGCCTATCATAGGTGACCCTTTGGATTGAGATAACTTTAGTGGGAGCCACTGAGAGGCACTAGTTAAGGGCCTATTGACTTTCCATGGATGGAGGTTAAGATGAAAACACTTGTCGACAATCTTTGGCAAAGGCCCTCACCATCTCAAGCATCTCCATATATCTCTACCTATTATCCTGAATGGCTTGCATTTGTTGGGAGATGGACTTGGCTTTGAACACGTGGAAGAATTCCTTGGAGACTCGGTCACCAACTTTAAGCCAATGCATACAAACTCAAAGTTGAGCACTAAGAGCATTGTACTGATCAAAAACTTAGATTTTATGGTGTAATATGACCACCCAACTAGAGAGCTTCATTGAATAGATGTTGCTCTAGGGAGGCCACAACCCAGCTCAATTCTGAATAGGTGGTAGAGTAGGATCTTCCCCAAATCTTGGCTAATTGGTGCTCATAGATACGTAAAAATCTAGTCGTCTGATTAAGAGCATCTGCCAAAAATTGGGTCCACCCTAGTTATTGAGTAGGCCCAAAAATAAGATTCCAAACCTACTTGATGTGTGCCACGATGTGCCCATGATCTAGGAGGGCCATATTAAGAAAGAATTACATCTTATAGAGTTTATGCTTTTTGAAATGCCAATTAGTACGATATCTGATCAGAAAGTGGTCAGAGAGAGCAAAATTTGGCAAGGCTTCCACTGACAAAGTAAATGTGTTGACAAAGGAGAAGTACAATTGACTAGAAATTATAGCACGATCAAGCTGTTTAAGCCCCCGATTGATCCCACTTCAAAGATGAGCAAAAGTGTATCAAAATTTTGGTGTGGGAAGCCACCCTAAATTAGGGTTATGAAAGCCAAATTTATTTTGCATGTATAACCATACCTCCCTTTTGTTGACAACCCATTGCATTGGTAGAGTCCCAATCTTGTTAGTTGATTGATCTAACATATTTAAATCCCCACATATAGCCTAGTGGGATTCAGGCAGAGAATCAACAATCCATCACCATAAAGTTGATTGTTCATGTGCTTGATTCAAGGCATAAACATTAATAATGTCAAATGAGTGATTCTCAATATTGAAAAGGGCCCATATGACACAGTGGGTGGGGTCCTTGCCAAACATCACAAAATGAGGCTGTCAATTGGGTGCAATGAACATCATAATGCCACCATGACCTACCTCATGATTGATATAAATCACTAAACTATCAAGTCAAATAAATTTGGGAACAACCTAGAGAAGGAAACCCACTACCTTCACTTCCTGAAGGTAGAGAATGTCCATATCTGTAAACTTACTTTTGAAATCTCAAACAACATACTTGCAGACTGAGTCTGTCATGCCCAAAACATTCCATGAAAAATAATTAATAGATTATGAGTGTCGAGAGATATATCCTCTGCATCAAACCCTTCAAGGGCTTCATATCTATTCTTCAGGAAATGCTCATAATTAGAGAGAACAAACTCTTGTTGTTGAGCAAATTCTATCACAAACTCTGAATCCTCAGGCAAACCCCTTCGAACTGGGATTTGAGAGTGATTTGGAAAGTTTTGGGAGGGGTTGTGTGAGTGTTTACTGACGCCGGTCTATGTGATATATGACAAAAAAATTGAATCATTTGGAAAGATGTCTATTGATACTTTAGAACTGAAAAACACATTCATCGCTAAGGGCATGCTTTGAAATTGAGATTGAGACAATGCTACCTCTATAGGCATTGGTTCCTTGACATGGAGTATGTTACGAGGCACTTCCTTACTCGGTGGATTTGAAGGCTTAATGCCTAAGACATAGAGCCAGAGGAAGGCTTGTTGATGATGCCATGATCGGTCTAAGCAGGCCCCTTGTTATGATTGTTCCTCTTCCACCTAATGATTTTCCATCCATATTATTGAGTATTATTAGGAGTAGCAGTGGTCGACTTGGTGGGGTTCCTATTGCAAGGGAGATACAAAGGACAATCCTTAATCTTGTGGTTTATGGCTTGGCAGTAGAAATAAGTATTAGGCAAGTTGATATAAAAAAATATTTGTGAATATCGAGAGTCATCGACTTGAATTTTGATAGATTCCTTGAGGTCCTTAGAAATATCAACTTCCACATAGACCCTCCTTTGTGATTGCATTGAGTAGAATCTATGGGACTCGTGAGTAATAGTTTGGCCTATAGAGATGACTATTTGGTCTAAGAAGGGTTAGCATGGTAGGGGAAAACTCGAGAACTCAATCTAGATAGGAACTTTTAGAGCAGCCTGCTCTAAGACTACAAAGTCTTTGGTCCAAGGGGATAGCACTAGGAGGGAGTTTCAAACATACTAGGTGGCTAACTTATTCAATATAACACCTCCATGGGTGGGCTCGACAAATTTTAATAGATAAAAAACTTTGGTCATGTTTTGTATGCTCTCAAGCTTAATGCCATGAGCTGCCCAAGCAATTTGAACCCAATATTTGACCATGCTTTGAGAAGGAATGTGACCAATGGAATAACCTATCGGGAAATTTTTTTATAGCCATTGACAAGCAAAATCAAAAGAAGGTCTAGTAAAAACAACATTAGGAATAGAATCCTTACCTCATAATATACTTTTGGGACAAATTTCCTGTCATTTGCGTTGTCAATCAGACTCACACCCTTGTGAAGGTAGTTTCAGGCCTTCACGGTCTACTGAAACATGGAAACAATCATAGGTTGTGGGTAACCTAATCAACGGATTGAATCTCTAGATTATAAGGGATAGTTCCCTTTGGTGTATCAATTAGGATCTCTACTTTACGCTAAAAACTACCAAAGAAAAGGGAAGAAATAAACTTGAAGGGAAATCCTACCTAATGATGGTGATACACCTTAATTTTGAGTTGATCCACTTAATCTGAGCTCCTAAAAACACTGATCCAGATAAGAAAAGTGTTGAACTTTCAAATCCAATTGACCAATATGCACAAGTATTTCATGAAAAGGTTTTATTTGGTGATTAAAGCTTGAGGGAAGTGATGGAACAGGCTTGATTTAAGGCACTAACAACCCACTTGCATCCACTGTCACTTTAGCCAAAAGACATCAAACATAGAACATGACCTACATAATATAATCAACTAGTAACTATGGAAGATTCAAGACTTGTCAAGGAAGAAAAATTCTATCACATTTGCAAATCACTAAGATAATTACACTATACAAATAGTTGGAAATTAAAAATAGTCCTATTAATCTGAAAAAGGTTACAACTCAATCTTTCGCATAATTTTTGGTCTTGCCAAAAGAGGGATACAAATCAAGGCTGAAAAGTCAACTTATATAGAAAAAGATACAACAACCAAGAGCTTGGTGTTGAAAATAGAAGAGAAGATCAACTAAGTCAAACTTGTGCTATCACAACCTTCAAGTAAAATCTATTTTTGTGTTATGCCATTACATGAAAAGTTCTTTGGCATTGGAAATGATGAAGAGTCCAAATTTGAGTCAAAACCTTCATCATGCATGATGCTACGCCCATCTCCAAATATAGACTCCACCTAAACTGCCTGAAACAAGAGAACAATTCCCTTTGCATGAAATCAATGCCAAAGCTGAATTTAGAACTCCACTTGAACTATTGGAAACATTGAAAGCCTTCAACAAGATAAACAAGAGCACATACATGACTTGTCAACTAAACAAAGTACAAGACTAGTCAACCTCCAATAGTTTCCACTTGCATGAAAAGCTACACCACATCTTGGACTGAGAACTCCGCTTGAAGTTGAACTAGAAGTGTCTGAAAGGCTTAGATTGCAAGAAAACTAAGGAGAAGTGTGACTTGTCAACTAGTCAACCAAAGTGCAAGGTTTAGTCAACTCCAACTTACTCCCCTTTTGCATGACAAGTTCTTGAAGATTGAGAAGCATGAATGAAACCTATGTCAATTCCTTGGACTATGAATGGTCTCTTATTTTTGTGCATATATTGCTTCAACATTCTTTATTTAGACAATTCCCTTGGACAAAAAGTCTAAGGGAATTCTTGTCCTTCGGGCTTTTGTTAGGCAACTTCCTTCAAACAAAAAGTCTGAAGGAATTCATTCCTTTCAGCTTGCCTTTTTTCGTAGGGCACATAACCTTTAGCATTATTGTCACCCTTCATGTTATTTGAACATGCCATGTCGTCTTGTTTATTTCATTCGAAAACTGTCTGAAGGAATTGTTCCTATCTTTGGCCTTAGCAAATTGCCCTTCGGGCTCTTATAAAACATCCCTTGGATTTTTTGTAAAGTCATTTTCAGAAGAGCTAATAACCCTTTAGATTTTTTATTTTGAACTTTCTCTAAGGGTAGATACCCTTTGGGATTTTTGTAATTGATCCTTTTTAGAAAGTAATAAACTCTCCCAAAATTTTTGAATGGTCTTTTCCAAAGGTAAAGTAACGCTTTGAAAATTTGTAAAGGTCCCTTTCTCGCAGACTTTTGCCTCTTAAACAAAATGTCTAAATCTCTTCTTTCATGCATTTTTCCTTCACATAAAAATTCCAATGGAATTGTCTCGAATTTTGTGAATGAACTCTCTGAAGGGAAATTACCCTTCAGAGTCTTGAAAGTGTCCCTAAGAATTTTGATAAGTGACTTTCCCGAAGGTAAAGTGATCCCTCGACATATGAAATAGCCCTTCAGGATTTTGAAACGATCCCTTCAGACAGATTGAAGGTACCCTTTGGAACCTTTCAAATGATCCTTCATCAAAATGAAATGCACTTTTTTGACTCTTGATAATGGACTTTCTCGAAGGGAAAGTGCCCTTCGGGTTTTCTATAATCAACCTCTCAGCCTTTCAAAGTTGCCTTTCGAAAAAAATGAAAATGGTCCACTTGCCCTTGAAAAGTCCTTTAAGATTTATGAAATAGAACCTTTCAGAAAAATGGTCTTTTCAAAAAAGTTTGACAACGCCCTTCGAATTTCTAAAGTGTCCCTTTGGCTTTGTTGAATATACCATTTTCTTTGGACAATTCCTTCGGAAACTTTGCAATGGATGACCCAAAAGGAAAAGAGCCCAATTTCACTCTATGAAATAGTCTTCAAAAAAATTGTAGAGGCCTTCAAAAAATTTGTAAAGGACTTCGAGATTTTGAAATTGCGCTTTTTTGAAGGGCCTGTACCCTTTAACTTTCTTGATTGGTCCCTTCATCTTTGAAAATGGTCCATTCCCTTCGGATAAAAAGTTTGAAGAAATTATATCTTTGGGATTTTTATCTTTATCTCTTTCCTTTCGAATTTTCTTTCGTGACCTTTATCTTCCCGAAGGAAATCCTTCAGAACTCTGTTAAGTGCCTTTGCCCCTTGAAATGCATCCTTCCAAAAGGAAAAGACCCTTCAAAAAAATTTAAATGCCCTTCGAAAGAATGAAATAGACCCTTCGGCTTCTCGAAAGAACCCTTCGGACTTTTGTAAATACACCCTCCCAAAAGGATAGAACCCTTCAACATTTTTGTAAATGGCCTTTTTTGAGAAGTGCCCTTTGGGTTTCTTGAAATGCTCTTCGGAGAAGTTGAAAATGTCCCTCAGAGAAGGTGAAAAGAATCTTTCCAAATAAAAATGACCCTTTTTCCTTGTGAAAAGAACATTCTCGAAGGGAACATACCCTTTAGAATTCCGATATGACCCTCAGAACCTTTGAAATGCACCCTTTGGGAAAATGAAAGTGACCATTTCTTGAGGTAAAAGACTCTACAAAATGATCTTTTGTCGCGGGCTCTTTGTGGAAAACTTTTATCGAAGGAGAACTTGAATGCCAACACTTGGCCCAAAATTTGAAGATGTATAAACATTAGCCACTTTTGGACCTATCCTTGCAATTGTTCATTACCACAAAAACCTGCTTGGATCCTTCCACTACAATGACATAAAAAGCTTCGAATGATAAGGGTGGTAATTTGACCTGTGGGGTCAAAATTATCAATAGTTTATTTGATAGTGCCATTATAGAGTGCTCCTCCATCTATCACTGCTTCAACAGTCTGAGGGGAAGGCAGGGAGGCCATTAAATAACTCACTCAGAAGGCAAAGCTATTAAATCTCAATAAATGATAATATCTCATAGGGATGTGGTATGATAGGGAGGGCCAATGATGAAAAGACCATGACTCTTGATACAAGGCATAAATAAACCCTAAAGGAGCTAAAAAAACAAATCCTAAAACCCCATCATGGCACTTGTTTGGATTTGTATGCTAGTTTTCAATATAACCTTGTTTTAATAATTTAAATTTGAAAAAATGATTTTAATATTAAGTAATTATTTGTTGCAATTCAAATTTTGTATTGTTTTAATAATTTGAACTTGAAATGAGAATTTTAATATTGTTGTTACATCCAAATTTCTTGATTAGCAAACTTGCTTAATTATCTATGGATTTTTTATACTTGATAACTTGATTTGATTATTATTAGTTAAGTTGTAAGTCATGTGTTATTATGGTGCAATTGTATGTTGCTTAGACTTTATGATTTCATTGTTATGAGTTAGCTGTATTGTATATTCTTTATATTGTGATCATGTTAATTTGTTATTCCAATTTTATTTTATGATATACATGTCGTGATGTTATAGACTAACTACATGCTTGTCATGAATTGGATGCAGGAGAGATTCATCCCTCAGAACATGATGAAAGTAAAGCATCATCAGAGAGGATGAAGTGGATGGAGATGTTGGAGGATGACAAAGGAATGGTTAGAACCTTACACACACCACATTGGTTAATACATGTACATGCATAATTGAATGGTTAGCATTACTGCATTTTTGATGCGGTATGCATATAGATAATTGTTATGCATGGTTAGTTGTCTGTTAGTTTAGTTTATTGCTCATGTAAGATTAATCTTGTATGATTTCACTGTGTTTATTTTGGTTTGAATAATGATGTGTTAACTAACATTTTTGATGGAATGTGATTAACTTACATTGGTCATATTGAAAATTATTTATTTATGCTAAGTTAGTAGCAACACAATGATTTTGTTATAATCAATGGATTTATTATTATTAGGTCAAAAATATGCAAATTGGATAAAGCATCCAAAAAGAAAATAAAACAAATTAGAAAGTCTATTTAGGAAAAATAAAACAAAAATAAGATAAAATATATTTTTTTTTAAAATCATGGAATAAAATCAAAAAGAAATAAATCAGCTTTTAAAGGAAAAGCGCCATATTCATGAGAAAAGGAATAAAAGGAAAAGAGGTATGGTGCAGCTCAAAGAGGAGAAAGGAAAGAAGGGGTGCAACACAGAAGTGAAAAGAGGTTGGGGAAGAGAAGAGAGACACAAAAGCAAAGAGGAAGGACAATAAGCATATTCCCAGATAGGCAATGGCATTTAATTTTGTATATTAATGTATAATATTTTAGTAGTCAGGGATTATAAATAATGATTTTCATAGGTGTGAATTGTGTGCTTTCCATAATCGAATGGCGACTTGTATAAGCTAATTTTGTTATAATTTTGTATATGTAACTAAACTGGAATAATCATATTCGCTACAAAAAATTTAGTGAACCGTAGCAAGTCATATATATGTGCTAAAAATGGACATATCTATACACCAAAAACATTTGTAATTGATTAGATTAGTCGTGAGGATGATCAAACTTTAGTCATCGGACTAAGAAGGAATAAAATTATGTATACGCAAGTTGGGTGACCTGATGTAAGTACTAATATATGAAATTGTATAGTTAGTACGCTCTCCATAATTGGTCAGTGGCTTATATAATAATATAATCAGTATTGTGTGGATATATCTAAGTATAATATTTTATATAAATACGAGACACTTGTTCTTGGTGCATAACTATTGTGCCACATCATTCAATACATGTCACAAATCTGCTCATACTTATTGTGAATTGCATAGGTGTGACATGTAACATCCACATGAGAAATATTATAAAATTATTTAAATATGTAGTGACTTGTACTTTTCAACAAACTATTATATTAATTTTGCATGGTGATTAGGTGACCTATGAGAGATCAACAATGCAAATATGACTCACGGTGTAAACATTAAACAATTTAATTAAGGGTACAACGACTTAGGTTATAATGAAACTTATAGTGAACTGTATAGTTTTGGAGAATTATAGATTTACTTAATTATATTTTTATTTATAATAACTGTATAAATATTTATATCGATCTATTTGCATGTATTAATCCAAATATATATGGTGATCTACAGGATAGATCAAACTTCTTCTTGGGAAAGTGCAACGATTTAAATATGTATATATACTATGAGCAATCATTAAATATTCCTTATTATTACTAGTTCTAAACATTCCTCCTAGTGAATATACTTATGTATATAAATTGTTATTTATCTTTTAATGCGTGATGATATATTTGAATCGCTCTTAATCTTTACTCGTATGGATAATCCCTTTAATATATTGATGAGATGTTAATGATGACTTGTAGTTTGGTGATATATATAAATCATTGTTTATCTTTTTAATTCATTGGTCCTCATTATGTGGCTGAAAACAAGATATACTCTATTGGCTGAAGTACTTGTGGATACCCATAAGATCATTTTGAATAAGTCAACTGGAAAGGCAAATGAAGCAAGACATGTGGTTTATCGCTCTCAAAATATCTTATTTCACTTTGTAATGATCTCATCATGCCCGGTCTTGGTAGTTCACCTATGCTTGTGTTTTTGAAACATTCATCAGAGGTGCAAATGGATAAAGATTGGGATTATAAATCAATATTCCCTTATCAAACTAAAAATATGACTTGATTTATTTCATGACTTTAAATAAGCACAAGAATTTCTTTTGAGGAAATTGCTCTGGCTCATTACTTTAAATGTCATACATATTTGTATATATTCGTGATTTATATATATTGTATATTTGTAAAGGATATGATCACGAATATATATATATATACACACACACACGTGTAGAGTTATAATCATATATAACTGCAAACCATTGGTAAAGGAACCAATTCTCACCTTAGTTACCATTGACTGAGTCGTAAATAACAATATTATAGTCGATAAATATTATAACTCTATAGTAAGTAGCTATTATATATGGTTATATTAGGATATACAAGTAAAAGTATATTGGTATGAGATAATTATGTGGATAATGAGAAAACCTCTCGCCATATGTGATGCACATGCAATGGGTAGATAGAAGAGGCAATAACACTTTATGTAACCATTTGCATAATTGTTCTATTAGAAGTTGTTGCTTGAAATGTTCCCTCGATTTGTTATTGGTTTACTCAACGGTTATTGTTATCGGGAATGTATCCTATGTTTGTCATAATGGACCATGACTTAGAGAAAAATTGAATAGGATCAAGGATTCAGAATTGTTAAATATTGGTTATAGACTCTTATTGTTAAATCTGAATAGAAAATAGAAGTCACTATTGGTGTGACAAAATAGTATTTGTATATTGAGAGGTACTTGCATGTGATACATAATACAAATACAATTAATATGTACAAGGATGTAGATATAGGAAATATATTTACGTATCGATTTAAGTATTCATATAATTATATATAGGTGCATTGGGTCATATGCCTATACCCATAACTAAATGGATGGTTAAAATAAGTCAAAGGATCTCATGGGTCACGAAATTATAAACCATATAAATATTGTCCTCTAGAAATGTAAGAATTATGTTCACATGAGAATTTAACTTGGTTACCTGTTTCTCTGAAAACATTATAGTTGTTAGTATGTATACGTACACTAATGAAAACCAGTGACTGATACATATTATGAGTAAATTAAAATGTACAATTGTTTAAACATATATATCATACATTTGTGCATCGATATGTGCACCTATAAGTTATAGTAGGATGTAGTTTAAACATAAGATATACCCAATTGGTATAAATTGTACTTGCTTGCCTATTATTTAGGATTATGGAACATTTTCTTATTGAAATTGTGAGACTGGTATTTTGTAGTTGTGTAGTTGTGCTCATGAACAATGAATTATGGTATTATGGGATGTCATAGAGTGTATTATGTTTGAAAACTATAGTCTAAATGTATGTTATACCCAGGTGGTACAAACTATAAATGTTATGTATAGATTCATTCATACGTTTAATGGACTAAATGTATGCATTTTAGTTGTTTCTATGTTAGCATGTTTTCTGAAAGCGAGTAGAAAGTATTGTATCATGTCTGCTTATGAAAAATAGAATATACAGTCTAATATATATTATACTTGATTGGTATAAATATGTACTTGTTTGTTTATTAATTATGTGATAATTATTATTGTTGAATTCATTCATACATTTGATGGAATAAATGTATGCATTTAGATTATACATTTATTTAGTATGTTTTAATGCTTGTTACTAGGAAGTAATTTGTATGAATCTGTTGGTTGTATATATGTTAACCAAATTTTGCATTCCAGGTACTAAGTAAGTAGTGAGATGAACTTCAGTAGTTTACTAGCATCACCATTGTCAAATGAAGGTAATCTGATCAAGTGGTGTGTATGAAATTGATTGATTGTAGTGATCATTAGCTATTGAAAACGTTGGCCAAAGTGATGTGAATTATACATTATCATTTCATATGTATGATTTACATGTTTGTGCGATATCATGTTAGAACGGATTTTTTTATGGTATACTGCATTTTTTAGAAATGATACAGCACACAGGTACTAGCTTGTCTCTCTAGATCCCCACACCATCACTATCTTCTCGTCCCTGAAGGGAGGGGCATTATGTTATGGGGAATTGTGTAGGTGATCAATGGACCATGGTTGGTGTTGAAAAGTGCTTGATTGATGCTCTCCCTTCCCACAACAATACTTCATTGAAGATGACACTTGAGATTGCTAGAGATGTTGGAGTTCAAGAACTCATGCTCCGTGGAGATTTGTATTTTGTATCCTATACATTGTAATGTATTTATTATTTTTGAGACATCAATCTGATTAATTTATTTATTTGTACTTTGGCAGTAGTGGTTGTATCATTGCACTAGTTGTGGCTGGGTATTTGAAATTACTTTTCATATTTGGTTATGATGTGTTTCATATGTTGTTAGTGAATAGTGATTGTCAGATGTCACATGCTTATTCACAGCTAATAAACTTAGAGTGTTGGATCATATAATTAGATTATCATTTTGAAATCTAATGGAAGTTATGTTGTTAAAAAAAATTACGTTTTGCTATGTCAAACTCAGGGAGATTGTTATAACTGTATAATTATTTGTTACAATTTGAATTTAATTAACAATATATATTTTTTTATTTTAAGAGTTGCATAGATGATAGTGCCAAGAGTGGAGTATTAACAAAAAAATTAAGCACAAAATTACTTATCAACCTCTTCAATAATACTCAATATTGATCATAACCTACCAAATAAAATGTGAATTTGGCAGACAAAATACTTAAAAAATGAACTAATAAGTAAGAGATAAAACTACAAATTTTATGAAAATGAAGCACTATTATATAAATTAGATATAATGGTGTGTAGGTATTGAAAAAGTAGCCAATTTAAAATTAAATAAAATTTGACCTTGATAAGTCTCTAGATAAATAAAAATAGTGCTAATTTTTTTTTAAGGTCGTGAAAATTTAAAAAATAATCATGTAAGCAATAAATACACATATGAATGTGTCGTCGTAAACAAAAAATTATGGCAAGATGACATCATTTGATGTTATGGAAAGATGACAAGGGAAGATTATGTAATGTTTTTTTATTAGATAGGGTAAAAGTGAGGGTTTTGATGGGATCAATCGACCCAATACAAAGCCAACTAATACAAAATTGAAAAAACAAAGAAGTAATGAATTATAAAAGTTAAAACAATAGACCCGCAACAAACAAGAAACACAACATACAAAACAACTGTGAGAAATCAACTAAAAGAATGCAAAGCCATAGACTTCAATAAATCATCTACTAAAAATCCGCCAATGGGAAGCCATAATTCATCAGAGTGTCAACAACAAAACTGACCTAAAACATCATGAGTGTTCAGAAAGACATCCAAAAAGGAAAAAGTATCAACCAATCATTGAATATGGTCTTCTTCTGTGGTGGGAGAGAATACCTTCCATAGTCCATTGGTTCCCTTCTCTCACTAAATCTTTAGTATTAAACCTTAGTTTTTCTACTTTCATCATTTATCCTTTCAACTTGTTAGTGGTATTTGTTGATATTTTTGAGCCAAAGATATCAAAATGTCTTGTACCCTAAGGGAGACCTATTATTTTTTTGGCAAAAAACTTTAAAGTGACAAAAAAAAACCTTTTTTCGATACTTAGCAGAAACTAGATATTTGAGTGCAGTTTACAACTTTGTAAAGATTCTAGTGCACCCAAACCTCTAGTTCCCACTTACCCAATGTCGATAAAAAATCAAAACTTTGATTGCACTTTACAACTTAAAAATTTACAAAGTGTAGCTCGAGTTCCGCTTTCTGCCCTTCCTCCATACCTTTGGGAACAAGAACTCTAATTGTAATTTACAACTTTGCAAAGTTACAAAGTGCAAACAAGGTTCCACTACCTGCTTCCTCCACCAAACCACTCAACGAAAAGCAGAGATACAAATGTAAATTACAACTTTTAAAAATTACACTATACCTTTGAAACCCCATTTTCTTATTGTTTACCCAAACATCATATTGATTAGCATTAATTGTAAGGTTTTATTAATAGATTATGTGTTTGGGTCATAGTTTAACATTTACAAAATAAAGGCGATGTTCATTAAATTGGACATGGCCAAAGACTTTGATAGGGTCAGATGGTCATTCCTGCGGAAGGTTCTTAGTGCTTTTGGCTTTGCAGATGAATGGACTCAATGGGTCATGAGCTGCATTTCCTCGGCTTTCTTCTCAGTGCTTATCAATGGAGAACACACGGAGCTTTTTGGTGCTACAAGAGGGCTGCGACAAGGTGATCCTCTGTCTCCATACCTTTTTCTTCTCCTTGCTAAAGGTTTGGGGAGGTTGATCAGTAGGAACAGAGAGGAAGGACATATCCAAGGATGGCGATGGGGAGGGGGATTACCAACGCAATCACACCTATAATTTGCTGATGACACTGCCCTTATGGGCATGGCCATAATGACTGAAGCTATTAATTTACACAGGGTGTTATATGTTTATCTAATGGCCTCGAGACAAAAGGTCAATGAAGATAAGTCATCCATCTTCTTATTCAATACTCTGGGCCCTATTCAGTAGCAGATCGCAAGGACTCTGCATTTTCAGATTGGGACTCCCCCCTTGATTTACTTGGGTATCCCTATCTTGGCTAGCCGTACATCCAAAGAATCTTGACAAACTATTTTGGAGAAATTTCAGGTGAAAGTGAATCATTGGACACACAGGTGGTTATCCTTTGCGGGCCGGGTTCAACTTATCCAATCTGTGGTGCAGGCTTTACCCATTTACAAGTGTATGCTCCAGGTTGCCCCGATGGGATTCATTAAGGAGTTTGATTCATTTACCAGACAATTCTTATGGGCTGGTAGTCTGAACTCCACTAAATGGAGCCTTATTAGATGGGAGATTGTCTGCAGCCCCAAACAATATGGCGAGCTCGGTCTAAGGCAGACGGACTTAAATGGTATTGCTTTGGCAGCCAAACTTTATTGGCGATGGTGCACCGAACAAGACAAAGCTTGGGACATAATTCTCTCCCAAAAGTACTACTCTTGAACCATTCAAAAGGACATTCCTCACTATTTGCTTATTGGGAAAGGTTCGGCAATATGGGGTACTCTAAAAAAAGGGGTTGCTCTCATCAAGAACGGCTTATTCTGGATTTGTAAACAGGGATCCAAGGCTCTCTTTCGGTCTGACTCTTGGGATGGTTATCCTCCCATTATATCTCAATTTCCAAATTTGTTGAACCTTTGTCAGAGATTCCTTGATGCTGGCTGGTCTCGGGTGAGTGACTTCAAAGTTTACATTACACAAGGACAGGTGGAGGTAGCTCGTTGGAAAGCTCCCAAAACTTGGCCTGTTAATGGGACGTAGGATGATAATGAGGAGCTATTGAGCATCCTTTCCAGGTGTCGTTGTAGTCCTCTTCAGGAGGAGGATGAGCTAGCTTGGTCTCCCAATCCCAAGGGGCTTACACAGTTTCATCTGGATATCAGGCTTTACTTATTCAGAGATTGGGCAGGGGGAAGTGCATTAGTGGAGATAGGTCTGGATTAAATTCACATGGCCTAAATGCAATTGTTTTGCTTGGATGCTGGCTTAGAACAGGTGCTTGACCTGAGACAATCTCCAAAAGAGAGGTTTCTAAGGCCCTTCAATATGTGTTATATGTGGAGCAGCCGAGGAGGACTCAGCACACCTTTTTTTGCGTTGCCCCTTTGCCTTGCAACTCTGGCATTATTGGTGGGATGTTTGGCAGTGCCCATGTTTTCATGCTCAATTTGTGGTTGATTTTTGGAATGGAATGGGAGAACCCCCCTCAAGGATGCCCTTCCTACTAGACATATGGCTGGGCAGCCCCATTTTTCTGTTCTGGCAGATCTGGATTGAGAGAAATAGGCAAATTTTTTGGGGGGTGAGGGTCATGGTGCAGCAAGTATGGTAGAAACTAGTGGTGATGATCCAGGAAACTATCCAAGCAAAGAGCATGATCTACCTTTCTTTAACCAAACAAGATGCTCAGGTGGTGGCATGACTTGGATTCCAGCAGTTAACTGGTAAGTCAATGTGTGTCAAGAGGAGCAAGCAGGTTAAGGAGCAGATTCTCAGGACTGGTCAGTGGCAACGCCCCCTAGTGGGATTCTCAAGATCAATACAGATGGTTCCTCCAGAGGTAATCTGGGACCCACGGGTATTGGAGGGATAGGAAGGGATTTTGAAGGTATGGTGATTTTTATTTTTGTGATTTCTGAGGGGATGCAAACCATTAACATGATAGAAGGTCAGGCCATTCTTTATGCCCTTGAGAAGGCCCAGGCATTAGGTTGGAGTAGGATTATCTTTGAATCAGACTCTCAAGTCTTGATTAACCTGCTCATTAAGAGGAAAGTGGTGGATGTCAATTGGCAATTATCTCTGATTGTGCAACAGATTTTGTGGATTTGTTCACTTATGGATAGCGTTACTTTTGCTCACATTCCATGAGAATGGAACAGGGTAGCAGATTTTTTGGCTAAATGGGCGTCTGACCATTTGGATGGTGGAAACATTGAGGATTGGGGGTCTCTCTCCCCGACGTTGCGTTCTGATTTGGAAAGAATTTTGGAGGCTGATAGGGAGGTTCATTATATTGTCTAGTTGGGCGTGTGCCTAGTTTTTCAGTTTTTGTTGCTTTCTTCTAGGGGTTTCTGCCCCTCGTTCTTCTTGTAATGCTTTTCTTTACTTATTAATATTATTTTAAAAAAAAAACATTTGCAAAATAGATTTGGAGCTTTATGCCAAGAAGCCTTTGAATTAGATTCCAAGTAATGCGATGCCAATGCCACACTTTTCCATTGCCATCCTCTATGAGAAAGCGTGTTATTCTTCCATTTTACCTATGTTTTCTTTCAAATCATTGCCATTATTACTCTTTATAGGGTTCTTAGATAGATATTTAGGTTTTTATCTTGAACCTAGCAACATTTCCTTCACTTACTCGCATTCTCCCATTTCTTGTCTACAATTTTAGAATCTCTATTAATATATTGTTTAAACATTTATCATTCATAGTAAAAGTCTAGGGTTTGTAAAACTTTTAAATCTAAAATATTCCCCTAAGATTCCCCATGTAAACATTGACATAAACCCCTCTTGATTTTGCAAGGTCAAACCCCATGGAGATCCAAGTTTCAAAAACACATTCAAATCCTCGACGAAGATTCCCATTGCTCTAACAACTCCCAATCCCTATTGGAAATCCAACTTGCTTTTACAAACCAAAAATCCTACCGGAGCTTTCATCAGATTTTACAAGTAAAAATTGCAAGTCAAAACACCACAGGAACTTTTCAGCTACAATTAGACATTATATCTCCACCAAAAATTTTACCTGCAGTTGCAAGTCAAAATCCTACCAACTTTGTAGTTGGTTCTCCCAAGCCATTTTTACCAGAGCATATATCTATAAATGAAATGAAGTTCAAGTCAAATGGATCCGGTGTCCCATCTAGCCTGGACTCAAATACAAATGAGATCACTGACACAAATCTATGTCACACAGACCTAACAGATTTTTTAAATAGAATAAATGTTGAATTCAAGAATGATTGTATTCAAAGCATCTACAATAGTGGGTTACCCCAGGAAACAACTTTTCCACTATAAATATAAATCCCTGAGCTTGTTCTCACAATAGAAAAACACTATGATGCTAATAAGAGAGAGGTAATAAATAACAAAGGAGAGAAGATTATAAACCTGAACCCTGATTTTGTAGATACCATATTCCTAATTCTAGAATACAAAAACTATATAGACATAACCCCTAACTCTTCAAATAATTTCTATCAAGATAATAATATTGCTTGTTTATGGGTTGTAAACAAATAATGTCTAAAAACCTCTAGACCTACATCCACAAGAATGTCAAATACACTGGCTAGAATAGACTTCAAGGATGAAGTAGGTGACATTATCATACTCTTGCATAGAGTTATAGGGAACTTAGCTGCCAATAATTATGAGGATTGGGTGTACTAGTATATCTAAGTGATCCATCAAAATAAATAGTACATCCACTAGGCCTGGTTGATTTTTCACTCCATTCACAAACAGTTGATGGAGGTCTAAACTCCATGAAAGTTGTATATGACTTCATACATGGTCTATATATTAACAAAAGGGAGGGCATTCCCAAGATTGAACAAAGTTCCTGATCATGTCAATAAGGTCTTTAACGACAACCCTGACCTCACCCTTGAGGCAAAGAAACAACATTTCAGGAGGGTCAAAGATGCTTTTGTATACTGCATCATAATTATGTTTGATAAGGAGCTAGGAAGAAGAAGATTTTTTAATGCTGCAACTATAGAGATTACAAATTGGGGATTACATTTCATTCAGTTTCCAACATATTCATACATCAGAGATGGTGGTTTCAATAGGTGTCCTTACACCCTTCTTAAATATGTTAGCAATAAATGGGCCCTAATGGAACTTGTGAGGCAAGTTGTGGAAACCCATAAGTTCTTACAAGCAAGCACAACTTAGGGATTCACTTCCCTATTAGCATAGGGAGGTATTCCTACCCTTCCCTATCAAAAGCTAAATGTGCAGATGCTAAGATGACTCAAATAACCTTAAGAACTCTCAATTCAGGTCCATTTATGATGTGTATGGCCATATTAAGAGTATAGTGGGTGTCACCACATACTCCCACATTCCTTTTTATGAAGACTATTGGGAAGATATGCAAGATGAAGAGGAAGTAAGGTTGACAGATTATTCTAGAATGACCTGAAACAAATCAAAACTTACAACATGGCACCAGTCCTTGAGGATTTGAAAGATGACGAGTCACCAGTTGATAGAGTGTATTATGATAATAAAATCTATCTCTAACCTCTTCCACTTATCAGGTGATCCATATATGAATCCTTCTCATTGAAGGATATGACCACCTAGGTCATAAAAAAAACAATAAACTGGTTGAGAAACAAAGGGGTCAAAATAACCAAAATAACCCTAAATATTTTAGATAGGTTGAGAGAAGTGAAGGAGAAGGGTGTAGCAAGAGAAGTAGAGGGTCCCATTAGTGGAGCCAAAGCAGACCAGGCAGACAGGCCAGTGGTGTCACACAAGCAAAAGGAAAAGCAAAAGGTGAATAGGGGTCCCTCCAACAACCAAGAGACAACAACACAGTTGATGGATCAACCAATGTCAACTTCTATGGAGGACACATCTATTTTTCAACTGACACAAATAGTTCCCCCTCTTATCTCCACTATTCAACCAACCATAGTACTACCTCCTCTTATCTCCACTACCCAGTCAGCTCAAACAACTACCCCTCCTATTTTTACCAATCCACTAGTGTAAGTAATTGCACCTTCACTCGACCCACCTGTGCAAGTAGCTCCCTTGGTAAAAAGCCAATAAACATAGTTGGGCACTCAAACTCCACCTCCACCTCCCTCTTCTGCAATAACCTCCACATCATCCCCAATATCCACTACCACTCCATTAATCACCAATACCACCTAGCAATGCATGTTTGTGGATTCAGTCATTTTGACTGCAATCCCACTAGCCATCCTAACCACTAAGATAGTTAGTACATTATTTTCATTTCCCATCACACTCCCCATTTCATCTACACTGAGTGTTCCCACTACATTGATTGATTCATTTGTTGCCTTAGATTCCATCCTTCCACATGTTTACCTGTTCCAACTACTTGTGCCTACCTTTCCACTTGTGTCACCCCTGGTAAGCACATCAATACCCACTTCACCAATTCAAGTACCCATTTCTTCCATTCCCATAGCGACCCAAGCCCTGCCAAGGAAGTAGAGACAGAAGAATCCATTGATACAACTATGGTTGCTCAACCCACAAATGGGAAAAAGATAGCAAAATCATTAGCTGAGGATTCAATGACAACATCAGTGATAAATACAACACTTGTAATAATAATCACTAGTGTAGCAACTTCATCTACAAATTCATAGATGACAGTGCCAGATTCATAAGTTACCACTCTAAGTTAGCTAACACAATCAGTGTTGAAGAAGCAAAAATAAATGGTATCTCTTAGCACACTAGACTTTGGTCTATTATAGGCATCCAAAAGATCAAAGACAAGCTCCATGACCATATCTAGAATATCATATGATGCAGTAGGGGAAGATATGTGGAAATAAAAATCCCCCCACCAGACAAAAAAAAGGAAAATCCAGCAACGGGGGATTATCAAATATCTAAAGTGTGCCTAGGTCACCTGATGAGAGAAGGACTAAAACATGATGTTCTGTAAAGTATCAACTCTCTTTTTGAGAAGATGGACAATGAAAAGGTCACAAAAGATGAACTGAAGAATAAAGTTGAACATTTGACAACTACCTTTAAGAAGTTCATTGAGTCATAGCCCAGCCAACCCAATCTCTTTCTCAATTCGCTGACAAAGAAACATTTGAAGCAATCATAGAGATTGGTATCATGGGAAGGGACACAAAATACCAGGCTAATGAACTCATAACAAATGGAAATAGAGTGTTAGAGTTGTCAATAGACTATTATAAGAATCTAAAGGATGATCGGGCATCTCTGAAAGTAGAGATGAGCAAGTATGAGGAAGAGATTAAAAGATTGAACCTGTTCTTTCCAAAATTGTAGCCTATTGACCTGATTGAGACCAATATCCTCATATCAAAAAAGATATTGAGTTTTACAAAGCATGAAGAGATAGATAGGGTATCCCATTTAAGAATTAGAATACTCATTGAGAGTATTAATAGGGCCAAAACTACATGTGACAAGGCCACAAATACAATTTAATGACGTTGAAGATCTACTTAGCAAATTGTCATGTGAAGAAACATATCATCAAGATCAAACCCTTTCAATTCAAGAGGTCCAATACAAATTAAAATGGGTAGTTAAGAGAGAATCAACATAGGATACAACCTTCTAATTGAATTCCATTCATTGATTCATCAGATATCACAATACATTGGATTAGATGGGAAAAGACACTCAGGGCTACGAGGCTGCATCCAAGAAACTATCTGAATTGATAGTAGAATGTGAAATAAGCAACCTTTATACCCTTGGTCCTGATGAAGAATGCCTTCAAGAGATGTTCTATAGGTTTGATGCTTACATTGAACAATTTATAAGCAGAAAACGACAATGAATCTTTAGAGGTCATCGTTGTGGATTAATTTTTTTAATTGATTATAAAATACATTATGTAACTTACATTTTTTGTTGTAAGATATTTTATAAAGTTGTGATTTGTAAATTGCAACTATAATTTTGGCAGCTCTCTTTGAGAAAGAGCCACTTGCAATTTTCAATTATCATTATGTCAGGCCTTAAGTTGTAAAAGTGAAACTTGTAATTTGCACTTTTCCTTTCAACAAGGTTTGAATTACTTCACTCACAAAAAATCATGTTGTAATTTACACTTCCTTTTTGTCAAGATGAATGACTTAAAAAGTTATAAAATTCTTCACTTCAAATTACAATTTAGGTTTTGTAAGTTATAGCCTAAAATATTAAAGCATTCAATATTTATCAAGTAATGGTTCATTTTGGTGTCTCATTCCTTGGCAGAGTTAATAATAGCACAACTTAAAGAAGAAAAGGTTTGACAGGAAGATTTTAACAAATTTCTCTACTCCTCCAGCACTTGTTGAAGCACCCAATAGTTACATGCTTCTTTTCCATCCATCTACTCCAAGAAGGATGCCATTCCAAGCTAAAGAGGAGGATGCTTGCATGAAGTTTCCTGGCTTTTCTTACTCCATAACTGGGTGTAAGGTTTTCTTAACTCCCACTCTTTCAAGAGAGTACTTTTATATAAATATAAGTACCTTAATGTAGCCCATCCATCTTTTTGTTGTTATAGAAATTATTCTGCATCTTGAAGAATTGATCTACATGTTGTAACCTGAAGAAAGATAATAGATTGAAGTTTTGCCTTCTTTGTGTTGTGTCTTCTTTGTGTATGTACGACTATTTATTAAGTTTGTGAATGTTCTAATTCTTTTTTCAGTCATGTAGATTCATTTGTGGTATTATCTATGCCCTTTCAAAAGCTTGTAGATTAAAGTAAAAAATAAATATGTTCTTTATTTGATAAAGATTCCATATTAATTTTGATCTCATATTTGTGTAAGATTGTGCTTTAATAAACTTAGTATATGAAACATTCTACCGTGTTAAAATAAATCAAGCATTAATTTACACTATACCATTTGGTGCAATCACCATTTTTCTAATTTTAAAAGTTATTTTAAAACTCTTTTCCTCAAAGTTCAAACCATAGTTAGGATAAATATCACTAAGAGGTAGTAGTTTTATGTGAACTAGTCATATACTATTTGCAGTAAGCTTAGTGAAAGGAAGCTAGCCTTCTTCAAAGGTTCACCTCAATCCTCCAAGGTTCCACAGCTTGGATTTGATCCTATCATGTCATTAGATTTTCCACATGCTGTAACTTATGCTACCCATAATAGTATAAATACATGAGTGGGTGCAGAATCTAAATAATAATTTTTTTTGGCACACTTGGTGGGACTCAAAGATCATAGCTAAGAGATTAGTGCTATTCTCATCAAGTGTTATACGAGTCTCATACACATTTAAAAAGCACCTGGCGACTTCACTGGCTTATAAATTCAAAAAATCCAAGTTTACGTATGCCAAAGATATAAACAAAATCATTTACTAAAGGTAAAAGGACCAATTTGAAAGAGATATTATTTTTATATTAAAAAAATCAAGATCAGTTGTACCTTATAATAGAATGTATCTTAAAAATATGTTTACATATCCTACAAATACCGATAGTTGTTTCATACCTCCAATTATGGCCCTGAAAAATCAAAATTTCATAGCCTTCAATGGATGCAACCCACTTTAGTTGGCCCAGTACAATGATATACCCACCTCAGCTCTGAAAAGCCTTCCGTATTTTATTGGAGAAAATTTCACTACTCCCATTGAACATATACAGGACATTGTTAAAATTTATTTAGTTTGTAATATAACACAATAAAATTTTACAATCAGACTTCTTGCCTCCTCATTTAAGGGTAAAACCTTACAATGGTACATAAATTTGATTCCCAATTCCATCTGTGTTTGGGATGATCTAAGGTTTGCCCTATGCACATAGTTTGAGGATAAGAGTGACCACCTCTTTCTAGTTTAACAACTAACCACTATTAAATGGTATCTTCATGAGTTCATGATTGATTTCAATTTCTGCTTTCAAAAGACGTGGAATAGAATTCAAATATTGGTCAAGGCAACCCTGAATAATGCTTTCTTATATTACATGAGAGCCTTAAATACTGATATAATTGTCATGATTTAGTAAATGGGTGGCACTACACTCCCCAATGCTTATGACATAGCAATAATAGCAAAACATTATATCATTTAAGATAGAAAAAATACTCCTTTGCCTCCAATGTTGTTATTTTAAGAAGTTCCCTCCACACAACCCATTGTAGCCTGAATTCCCACCACAAGCAATGCACTAGCTTGAACTCCTACACCTTTTGATGGTTTATATGATGTTAAGTCACTAATTAAAAGCTTTGGTAATGATTTGGTAGCTATGAAAATGCAATAATCCCAAAACTATAGGCCTTATCAACAAGCTAACCAAACATACTAGCCTAATAGACAACCATACCAACACAACTCACAATCCCAAAGTCAAACCATGCAAGCAAAGCCTCCAAACATCCATACTCTACTTGCATCAGGTACTTCTAAAGCCATTATTCCTATCCAAAACAACCTGGCTCAAGAATACAAATGGTGTTATCCTTTTGCTCAACCACATAATCAGAATGCTTATCCTAATGGTGTCATCAATCAACCCTTGATGGTATAAATCATATCAAACACTCGAGGATAGCAGGAGGAAGCTACTTCCCAGTAAGAAGATGCACAAGAGCCTACACAAAATGAAGCCACTCTTTTGAAGTCGCAAGAGGAGGATTTTTGTGGCATGAATCAAGAGGAAACACTAACCAATGGTATTAGTTCAATGATAGAAAATACATGCTCTAAGAAGAGGGCAATCAAATGTGATCAACCCCCCAGGGTTGAGCAGGCTACAACTTCCAAATTTTTACAAGGGGTTGAAAGAGGTAACATAGTTTAAAGACCACCCAATGTGTTGATGGGTCATCCATAGTCAAAATTACTGACCCCAAATCTTGTGAAAGAAGATGTAGCTCCCACAAAGGCACCAAAAAAGGTTGGTAACATTCCTTTTAGTATTATGGAACAAATGGAGAAGACTAACTTGAATGTCACCATGTGGGAAGCACTATCTATTTTAGCACAGAGGGACTTGGATTAGGATAGTTTTAAAAAGTTCTGAATAACAAATAAAGTCCTATCTAAGGGACCCACTACTATGGTTATTTTGTGTCAATACCAATGGACACAAAACCAAGTAAAAATGGTAAGCCTCCCCCCTTTTACCTTTCACTCACAGTTGATAAAAATATCGTACATAACTACATGGTAGGCTTTGGGGCTAGAAATTTTGTCATGCCCAAGAAAATAGCTGATGCTCTTGGTATTAAACGCACACCTATTGCAAAAGGTGTGGTTCAATGGGATGGGACTATTGTCCAAACAATCAGGACTGTTAAAGGTTTAAACCTTACCATCCATGCATGTCCAATCTTATCAATATCTTAAGATATCTCACTTATTGACCTACCCTCCTATTTCACTATCTACCTTTCCTAAGACAACACTATAAAAATGGGAGGGTATATATTTGTTAATTGGTCCCATGTGTTGATTAAGACAAGATATGTAACTAGATGATAATAAGAGCTGAGCCAATCACTAAAGGCCACATAGAGCCATTCATTCTTATCCCTGTGGATATGAATTGCACATTGTGAGATCAAGATGAGGAACTTCACCATGAGGTTGAAAAACCTATTGAATAAAACCTAGACACTCATCTAGATGGATGGGGATCAAATCTACAATTTGATCCTTATGATTATGTCAAAGAAACTAGGTTTGGGTACGTATTGCATTCATGAAAATGCTGCAATCATTCTAAACCTTGTGAAACTAGTTGAGGATCTCAAGGGAATGTGGCAATTATTCTTCGATGGTTCATGAAGTAGGAATGGTGTAGGTGAAAGTATTATTTTGATGTCTCCCCAAAAGGAGAGTTATTTTTATTCTTTTAGACTTTAGTTCAGCTGCATTAACAATGTGGCTGAATATGAAGCATTAATTTGATGTCTCCAGCTAGACAAAAAAAGGGAATATAATCACTACAAGTGTTTGGTGATAGTGAACTGATCATTCACCAAGTAAGATCTAAGAGCACAACCAAGAATAACTTATTAAAATCTTACAAACATAGGGTTTGGGATATGTTAGAATATTTTATGCAATATTTTTGAAAAGTATTATTTTTTTATATTTTGTCAATAATTTGATGATAACTTCGCTTGGAGTTATAAATATCTAAGGGGTTTTGACCCTAGCTTAGCCCAACACACAATAGAACTTGACCCAATTAATAAGCATGTTAGGCAAAAATAGAAACCAATCAATCTAAAAATAGAACCCTTGATGAATAGTGAGATGTCCAAACTGATAGAGGCTAATATCATTTTTCCTATCAAACACTCATCTTGGTTTGCTAACTTGGTCCCTGTAAATAAAAAAAATGGTGAAATCAGTCTTTGTGTAGATTTTAGGGACCTAAATAAAGTGTCCTTGAAGGATCATTATCCCCTTCCACCCATGGAGTAAATGTTTCAAACTGTATCAGGGTCTGAAAGGTTTTCCCTTCCAGACTGTTATTTTGGATATAACCAAATCCTAGTACATGAATATGACTAGTTCAAGACCACTTTCACTACAAAATGGGGCACATATGCTTATAAAAATATGCTTTTCAATCTAACCAATGTTGGTGCTACATTCTAAAGAGCCATGGATATGGCTTTCATTGGTTTAATAAATGAGATGATCCTAGTGTACCTAGATGACATCACTATTTATTCAATATATGCTAGTGACTATCTACATCATCTTAGGAAAGTTTTGAAAGGTTTAGAGAATTTGGAGTTTTGCTCAATCCAAAAAGTGCGTTTTCCAGTTCATGAAGGGAAACTACTGGGACACATTATTTCAAGAGAGGGTTTTCTAATAGACCTAGAGTTAGTAAGTGTTATATCTTCATTGGCACTTCCGAGTCATAAAAAGGGATTACAAAGTTTGTTAGGAAAGATCACTTTTGTAATAAGGTTCATTCCAAATTTTGCCTCCATGGCCAAGCCTCTTACTTCCATGCTTAAGAAGGGGGTTAGTTTCAGCTAGAAACGAGAAGGAAAGGATAGTTTTGACGCCATCAAGCAGGCTATTTCTCAAGCGCCTATCCTGGTCAACCCCAATTATGAAAAAGATTTCATTATCTATGCTTTTGGAGGGGAAGGTAGTGTATCAGCTATTCTAACCCAACAAAATAAAGAATAGTTGGAACATCCTATATCTTTTTTTCAGTTAATCTGTGAAGGATTATGAGGAAAAGTATAATTTTGTTGAGAATTAATTATATGCTATAATTAAAGCTCTTAAAAAGTTTAGGAATATGCTCTCCAATAATAAAATTTATCTGATGGTTAGTCACTAAAGTGTCAAGGAGTTTCTATTCAACTGGGAAATAAATGAGAAGAGAGTGGGTTGTGTTGTCAATCAGACCTACACCTTTGTGAAGGTAGTTTTAGGTCTTCACAGTCTGTTGAAACATGGAAACAATCCTAGGTTGTGGGTGACCTAGTCAATGGATTTAATCTCTAGATTATAAGGGCTAGCTCCCTTTGGTGTATGAATTAGGACCTTTGCTCTACGCTACAAACTACCAGGAATAAATAAATAAACTTGAATGAAAATCCTATCTTATGATGGTGATACCCCTATATTTTTTATTGATCCACTCAATTAAAGCTCTTAAAACACTGATTTAGACAAGAAGAAGGCTGAACTTTCAACTCCAATTGACCAATATGCATAAGTATTTCACAAAAAGGTTTGATCTAGTAACTAAAACTTGAGGGAAGTGAAAGAATAGGTCTGATTGAAGGCACTAATTAGCCACTTACATCAACTAAAATTTTAGATAAAAGACACTTAAACACAGAGCATGACCTACATAATTTGATCAGCTAGTAACTAGATAAGAATCAAGATTTGGCAAGGAAGAAAACTCTATCACTTATGCAAATAAATGACAAAATACACTATACCAACTTGCTAGAAATTGAAAAAAATAGTCCTTATATTAATCTGAAAAAGGTTACAACTCTGTCTTTGACAGAATTTTATCTTGCTAAAAGAGGGATACAATTTAAGGTTGAAAATCTAACTTATATAGAAAACAACAACACAACCAAGAGGTTGGCGTTGAAAATAAAAGAAGACAACTCTTTCATTAGCCCAAGTCCAAATTTTGTTATGGCAAGATAACAAAGCCTTCTAAATTTGTCTTTTGTCTTGCATGAAAACTCCTTAGCATTAAAAATGGATGGTGGGCCTATTTTGGACTAATGTGTTCCATACATGGAAAGCTACGCTTATCTCCAAATAAAGAACTCTGCTTGAACTACTTAAAATAAGAAAACAATCTCCTTTGCATGAAATCAATGCTAATACTGAACTTAGAATTCCATTTGAACTAATGGAATGTTGAAAGCTTTATGATTGCATGAAAACCAAGGAGAAGCATGATCTCGATAAACAATCAACTGAAGCTTTGACTAATCCACTATAAATATCCCTTGCTTGCATAGACAAAGATCTTGATGAGTGAGAGATGCATTCAGATTGAATTCCTTGTCATTTCTCAGCCTTATTTGTTCTCAGGGTCCTCACTTCTGTGCATGCATTTTTCTTGACCTTATCTATTTGTGGCTTTTGTCTCTATTTTATTGTATTTCACTCGAACTTTTGCTCAGTCATTTTCCTTGGTTATTTCCCTGCAGGAATTGTTCATTTCTTTATTTATTCCTTCAGCTTTTTCTTGTTTGTTTTCTCATAGACAAATTGTCTGCAGGAATTATCTCTCAACTTACCCTTCGGACTTTGCTTTTAGCTCTTTGAAATTTGCCTCTTATTTGCTTCAGGCAAAAAGTCTGAAGGAAATGTTTCCTTTAGGATTTTGTCATTTCTATTTTTCCACTTTCTCATAGATAAAATTCCCGTGGGAATTGTCTATGGCTTTTCCTTTAGAGCTTGTCTTTCCTCTTTCAAAGGAATTCCTTCAGACAAATTATGTGAAGGAATTCCTTCAGACAAATTGTCTGAAGGAATTCCTTCAATATTTTTGTCTGCAACCATTTGCTTATTCATTTCCTTCTTCCTTCCAGCTTGACTTTCTCCATATGACACATACCCTTTGGCAGTATAAGTGACTTTCCCAAAGGGTACATACCCTTTGCTTTTTTTGCAAATGTCCTTTGAAATCTTGAAGTGAACCTTCTTGAAGGGTAGATACCCTTCAGGATTCTTGTCGAGTGACCTATTTGAAGGGTACATACCCTTTAGGTTTTTGTGAATTAACTTTTTTGAAGGGTAGATACCCTTTGAGTTTTTTAAAACTACCCTCTTTCAAAAAATTGGTAAAGTCCTTTGGACTTCTTCAAAATGTCCCTTCAGACTTTTGTGTTATGAACTTTCTCCAAGGGTAGGTACCCTTCAAGATTTTGGTAATGAACCTTCCCGAAGGGCACATACCCTTCAAGATTCTTGAATGCACCGTTTCTTTTCCTTCGAATAAAATGTCCGAAGGATTTGAACCTTTCTTTCCCGCAAGTTTTAATTTGAGGGAATTCTTTCAAATAATTTGTCTGAAGGAATTCCTTTGAACCTTTATAAATTCCTTTTCCTTTCTGACAAGCCCTTCAGGCTTATAAAAATGGTCCTTCAAAATGAAAGTACCTTATAGAATAATTGCAAAGTACCCCTCTTCTCATATTTCCTTTAGACATAAAGTCTGAAGGAATTTTGTCTTAAGCTTCTTCAAAGTATCCCCTCAACTCAGTACTCTTCCACTTCTAAAGGCGTGTTTAAGCAAAGTTATAAATGATAGAGGTTACAATTTTGACCTGTAGGGTCAAAAATTGACAACAGGTTGGATCACAAAGGTCATGAAATATGACATGAACATCAAAATAACCAAGCTCATAAGAGGCAAGGGCTTCTATGAACAACTTGCTTCTGATATAAAGACTGATGATGTTGAATCTGATACAGTGTATGTTCAACATGCATTCTAACCAACCACTCCACATCTGATCAACAACTAGATCAGTGACATGACTATCTTCTTGTAGACTGGCAAATACCTACATGATCTCTAGTAGTCCAAGAAGAGGTACTTTAGACTCCAATTGATTTTTGCTTTCCACCCTTTATTAATACCCAAAGGAATCAAAAATCTGATTGTACTTGGAAAACAAGGTTTCACTACCCGTTTCCTCCACCAAACCACTCAATAGAAAGTGGACATCCAAACATAAATTACAAGTTTGAAAAATTACATTATACCTCCAAAACCCCACTTTCTCACTATATACCCAACCACCACCCTATTTAGCATTAATTGCAAAGTTTATTAATAAATTAGGTTTTTGGGTCATTGTTTAACATTTGCAAATTATATTTGGAGCTTCGTGCTAAGAAGGCTTTGAAACAAATGCCAAGAAATGCTACACCAACACTACACCAATGCCACACTTTTCCATTTCCATCCTCTACATGCAAACATGTCATTCCTCCATTTTCTCTGCATTTTCCTTTAAATCATTGATGTTATTGATCTTTATAGGGTTCTTAGATGTAAATTTAGGTTTTTATCTTGAACATAACATCATTTCGTTTGCTTACTTGCATTTTCCCATTTCTTGTCTACAATTTTTGAATTTATGTTGATAGGTCATTCAAACATTTACCATTCATAGTAAAAGTTTCAGGTTTGTAAAACTATTAAATCTAAAACATTCCCCAAAGATTCCCCACATGAACTCCAATGAAAACCCCTCTTATTTTTGCAAGGTCAAACCCCATGGAGATCCAAGTTGTAAAAACACATCCAAATCCCTGACGATGATTCTCATTGCTCTAACAACTCCTAATCCCCGAAAAAAAATCTAACTTGCTTTTACAAACCAAAAATACTGCCAGATCTTTCATCAAACTTTGCAAGTGAAAAATATAAGTCATAACCCTGTCATAACTTTTTAGATGCAATTACACATTATATCTCTGTCAAACTTTTTACCTGCAATTGAGATTCAAAAACCCGCTAACTCTGTAGTTGGTTCTCCCAAGCCATTTTTCCCAAAGCACATATCTATAAAGGAAATGAAGTTTAATTCAAAGGGACCTAGTGTCCCATTTAGCTTGGACTCAAATACAAATGAGATCACTGACATAGATCTAGGTCAGATGGACCTAGCAAAATTATGGAACAAAATAAATGTTAAATTCAAGAACGATTAGATTTAAAGCATCTACAATAGTTGGTTGCCCCAAGCAGTAGATTTCCCACTATCAATATAGATCCTTGGGCTTATTCTCACAATGACAAAACATTATGATGTTGGGAAGAGGGAGGTAGTAAATGACAAAGGAGAGAAGATTTTGCACCTGAATCCTCATTTCATAAATATTATATTCCTTATTCCAGAATATGAAAGCTATCTAGACATAACCCCTGACTCTTATAAGAAGTTCTATCAAGATAATAATATTATATGTCTATAGGTTATAAATAAACAATGGCTAAAAAGCTCTAGATCTACATCCACAAGCATGCCGAAAACCTTGGCTAGAATAGACTTCAAGGATGAAGTTGGTGACATTATCATACTCTTGCACAGAGTTACATGGAACCAAAATGCCAAAAATTATCAGGATTGGATGTACCAATATATCTAGGTGACCCATCAAAACAAACAATACATCCACTGGGCCTAGTTGATTTCTAACTCCATTCACAAATAGTTGATGGAGGTCCAAACTATTGGAAAGTTTTATATGACATCCTACCTGGTCTATATATTAGTAAAAGGGAGCGCATTCCCAAGATTGAACATAGTTCCCAATCAAGTCAATAAGGTCTTTACCTACTACCCTGACCTCACCCTTGAGGCAAGCAAACAACATTTCAGCAGGGTCAATGATGTTTTTGTATATTGCGTCATAATTATGTTTGATAAGGAGCTAGGAAGAAGAAGATTTTTTTATGCAACAACTGTAGAGATTATAAATTGGGGATCATATTTCATTAAGTTCCCAACATATTCATACATTAGAGTTGGCAGTTTTATCAGGTGTCCTTACACCCTTCCTAAGTATGATAGAGATAAATGGGCCCTAATGGAACTTGTGAGGCAACTTATGAAAACCCACAAGTTCTTATCAAGCAAGCATAAGTCAGGGATCCACTTTCATATCAATAGAGGGAGGTATACCTACACTTACCTATCAAAGGCTAAATGTGTGGATGTTGAGATGACTAAAATGACCTTAAGAGCTCTCAATGAAAGGCCATTCTATGATGTGATTGGCTATATTTCCAGTATACTAGGTGTCACCACATATTCCCACATTCCATTTTATGAATACTACTAGGAATATATGTAAGATGAAGAGGAAGTAAGGTTGAGAGATTATTCCAGAATAACCTTGGAACAAATCAAAACCTACAACATGGCACCAATCCCTAAGGATTTGAAAAATGACAAGTCACTAGTTGATAGAGCATATTATTATAATAAAATCTATCTCCAACTTCCATTGCTCAGGTGGTCCATATCTGAGTCCTTCTCATTGATGGATGAGACCACCTAGGTCATAAACAAAACAATAAAGTGGTTGAGAAGCAAAGATGTCAAAATAACCAAAGAGACCCTAAGTATTTTAGATAGGTTAATAGAAGTGAAGGAGAAGGGTGTGGCAATAGTAGTAGAGGGTCCTGATAGTGGAACCCCAGAAGACTAGGTAGACAGGCCAGTGGTGTCACACAAGTAAAAGCAGAAGCAAAAGGTGAAAAGGGATCCTTCCAATAACCAAGAGACAATAGCACAATCTATGCATAAACCAATGTCCACTTTTATGGAGGACACAACTATTGTTCAACTGGAAAAAATAGTTCCCCATCATATCACCACTATTCAAACAACCACAATAATCACTCCTCTTGTTTCCACTGCCCAATCAGATCAAACAACTACCCCTCTTGTTTCCAACAATACAAGTAATTACACCTTCACCCGACCCTCCTATGCAAGTACCTCCCTTGGTAGAAATCCAATCAACATAGTTGGACACTTAAACTCCACCTTCACTTCCCTATTATGCAATCACTTCCACATCATCCACGATATCCACTACCACTCCGTTAATCACTAATGCCACCCAGAAGTACATGGATGTAGATTTAATCATTCTGACTACAATATCACTAGCCATCCCAACTACTAGGATAGTTACTGCTTCATTTTCACTTCCCATCACACTCCCCATTTCATCAACAGTGAGTTTTCCCACTAATTTGATTGATTTATTTACTGCCTTGGAATCCATCCTTCCATAGGTTCCCCAATTCCAATTATTATGCCTACCTTTCCATTATGTCACTTCCATCTCCCCCACCCTCGATAAGCACATCAATAACCACTTTACCCATTCAAGAACCCATTTATTCCACTCCCATAGTAACCCAAGCCCCACCAAGGAGGTGGAGACAGAAGGACCCACTGATACAACTATTGTTGTTCAACCCATAAATGGGGAAAAGATAGCAGAATTATCAAATGTGGATTCAATAATAACATCAGTGATAGTTACAACACTTGTCATAGTAACCACTAGTGTAGCAACTTCATCTACAGATTCAGAGATGCTAGTGTCAAATTCATAAGTTGCCACTCCAAGTTGGCTAACACAATCAATGTTGAGGAAGTGGAAATAAATGGTGTCTACCAACACACTAGACTTTGGTCTATTAGAGGCATTCAAAAGATTAAAGACAAGCGCCAAGACCATATCCAAAATTTGATATGATGTAGCGGGGGAAGATATGTGCAAATAATAGTCCCCCTACCAGACAAACAAAAGGAAGATCTGGTATTGGGTGATTATCAAATATCTAAAGTGCACTTGGGTTATCCAACAAGATAAGGACTGAAACATGATGTTCAATCAAGTATCAACTCTCTTTTTTAGAAGATGGACAATGACAATGTCACAAAAGATGAACTAAAGAATAAAGTTGAGTAATTGATAACTGCCTTGAGGAAGTTCATCAAGTGAGTAGACCAACCAATCCAATCTCTTGCTCAATTCCCTGACAAAGAGAGATTTGAAGTAATGATAGAGATTGGTACCATGGCAAGCGACAAAAAATACTTGGTTGATTAACTCATAACAATGGGAAATCGAATGTTAGAGTTGGCAATGGATTATTATAAGATTCTAAAGGATGATCGGGCATCTCTAAAAGTAGAGATAAGAAAGTATGAGGAAGAGATTGAAAGACTGAACCTATCCTTTCCAAAATTGTAGGTTGTTAACATGATTGAGATTGATACCCTCATATCAAAAAAGATAATGAATATTTCTCTAGAGCGTGAAGATTTGGATATGGTAGCCCATTTCAGAATTAAAATACTCACTGAGAGTATTAATAAGGCCAAAACTACATGTGACAAGGCCCCAAATACAATTTATGACATTGAAGATTTTCTTAGCAAATTGTCATGTGAAGCAACAGATCATTGAGATCCAACCCTTTCGATTCAAGAGGTCCAGGGAAAATTCAAAGGGGTAATCAAGAGAGAATCAACATGGGATACGACCTTCGACTTGATTTCCATTCGCCGATTCATCAGATATCACAATACACTAGATCAGATGAGAAAAGACACTCAAGTCTATAGGGTTGCATCCAAGGAACTATTTGAAGTTATAGAAGAATGTGAAATAATGCCTTCAAGAGATCTTCAACAACTTTGATGCTTACATTGAGAAGATACAAGCAAAAAAGGACAAGGAACCTTCAGAGGTCATGTTTGTGGATTAATTTTTTCAATCGATTGTAAAATACATTTTGTAACTTACATTCTTTGTTGTAATTTTTTTTGTAAAGTTGCAAATTGTAAATTGTAGTTATCATTTTGACACATCTCTTTGAGAAAGAGCCACTTGTAATTTTCAATTATCATTTTGTAAGGCCTTAAGTTGTAAAAGTGAAACTTGTAATTTGCACTTTTCCTTTCGACAAGGTTTGAATTGCTTCACTTGCAAAAACTCATCTTGTAATTTACACTTTCTTTTTTATCAAGAGGAATGACTTAAGTTTTACAAGTTATAGCCTAAAATATTAAAGCAATTAATATTTGCCAAGTAATGGTTCATTTTGGCATCTCATTCTGTGGGAGAGTTAACAGCAGCACAACTCAAAGAAGAAAGGGTTTGACTAGAAGATTTCAATGGATTTATCTACAACTCCAACTCGTATTGAAGTGCCCAATAGTTGCATGCTTCTTTTCTAGCCATCCTTTTCAAGAAGGACATTATTCCAAGCTAAAGAGGAGGACGTTTGCACGAAGTTTCCCATATTTTCTTGTTCTATAATTAGGTGTATTGTTTTGTTAATTCCCTCTATTTTAAGAGAGTATTTTTTTAGAAATATAGGCATCATAGTATAGACCATCCATCTTTTTACTATTAGAGAAATTATTCTGCATCTTAAAGAATTGATTTATATGTTGTAACCTAGAAAAAGATAATAAACTGAAGTTTTGCCTTCCTTGTGTTGTGTTTTCTTCGTGTATGTAGGACTATTTATTAAGTTTGTGAATACTTTGATTCTTGTTTCAACCATATAGATTCATATGTGGTAGTATTTATTCCCTTTTGAAAGTTTTTTGATTAAAATAAAATAAATATATTCCTTATTTGATAAATATTCCATATTACCTTTGATCTCATATTTTTTTAAGATTGTGCTTTAATAAACTTAGTATATTAAACATTATATTGTGTTAAAATAAAGAAAGCATTAATTTCCACTACAAAATTGGTGCAATAACCACTTTTCCAGTTTTGAAACTCATTCTAAAACACTTTTCCTCACAATTCAAACCCTAATTAGGAGAAATATAACTAAGAGGCAGTATTTTTACGTAAATTGGTCATATATCAGTTGTAATAAGCTTAGTGAAAATAAGTTGGCCTTCTCTATAGGTTCACCCCAATTTTCCAAGGTTCCATAGCTTAGAGGTAATCCCATTGTGTCATTATATTTTTCACGTGTTACAACTCAAGCTAGTCATAATACTACTAATACAACAATGGGTGAAAAATCTAATTGATAACAACATCCATAAGAGCTGTAGAGTAATTTCCTACTCTGCGTCATATTCAATTATTTTCAGTCGAGCACTACAATTTTGGTTCTTCGGGCGAAGCGGCAAAATTTTGAAGCAGAGGGCCGGTTTGTTTTGCCTAAGTGTTGAGATGCAGCGGAAGCTGCCAAGTGTCACCCTCCGAGCAGGTCTTTTTCCCCTTCTTGTTTCCTTCTTCTCATTTTTGCTCGAGTTTTAGTTCAAGCAGATGATGCCAAGTGTCACTTTTCGAAAGACAAAACTGACAGTTGGCATTCCCCGAGTCCCCTTTTTGTAACCTTTGAGATCCGCGGACTGTGCCACATACCCAGTAGCAGTTAAGCGGAATGCACCACGTGTTAGCATCCGTGTCTCATATCGGTGTCAACACTTCATTCAAAGACTTTCAACATAAGGCAGTAGAAAAGGCAGAAAGCGCCAAGTGGCAGTTGCGGAGGCCCTGAATTACCTTTTTGGAGAGAAATCGCAAGCCACCACGTGTCGTCATGCGGGAGACTTTGGTCCAATGATTTCGTTCAATGCATAAAGGTGTCCTTTCATTTTGCTCAAGTGCTAAGAGTAGCGGAGACTGCCAAGTGTCACTCTCCGGTCCCTTTCTACCCCATCCCCAAAAGGCAGCGGAAGGTGCCACGTACCTTTAGACGAAGAAGCGAAAGATGCCACGTATCTTCCCCGAAGCAGCAGAGATTTCCATGTGTCAACATTTGAGGGATCATCCTCGAGTTTCATTGCTGAATAAAGGTTGTGGTGGGCCTCGGGTGTTACTTTTAAATCCACGAAAGCTACCAGGTGTCGCCATCCGTAAGACCCTGTTATGAGTCTCGAATAAATCTACAACATAGCCAAGGAAACTGAGTGGGCCACGTGTCTTCGATGAACCTGACGAAGAGCGCCAAATGTCATTTTCTGATGCCTAAAGGAGAGTTTTTCATAAATTGGCTAAGTGTCCTCTCCCATTACAAACAAAACAGAGTGCCTGTCTACCTGTTACAGCAAAAATGGAGGGAAATTCAGTGAGAGTTAATTCGAGTAGATGGAGCAGTGCATCGGGTAGTTTTTTTTGGGGCTTGCAAGCATTGAAGATGCCGTCTGTTTGTCTCTAAATAGCGAAGGCAGAATAGACAGTTGAGCAGCCCAGTAGGTGATGAAATTTAAAATTTAGGCGCGAAGAGAGGAACTAGTCAGGAATTGCCATGCCGCAGTTAAGGGCAGCTATTCTTCTCCAGCATGGCTTTTTGATGCATTAAATGCGCCAAAGTTCAATTTTTTTTAAATTTTTTTTTACGTATCTGGGGCTATAAAAGAAGAAGAATTGTAAGATCTAAAGAGGGGGGTAATTCTCATAGTTTTAGACTTTCAGAGTTTTTGACCAATAATATAATTTTCTTTTGTTACATTTTCCTGAGTTGAAAGGTTTATATGACTATGTGTGTTTCTGCATCTTTTGTATGACTGGAAGATTCAATAAGAAAATTGAACACTATGCCCTTGTCGATGTTATCTGTGTCATTTGCAAAGTCGTCTATGCTGAAGATTTTCTAGTGTTGTGATTGGAAATGTTATTTGCTTCTGTCCCGTTTTTTGGAGTCTGAAGTTCTACATAATTGTGCATGACTTCTGCACCTCTAATGTGATTGGAAGATTCTATTAAGAAGATTGAACACTATGCCTTTGTTGACAATTCCTGTATCTCAGCAAAATACTCCCCTATTGTGAGCATCTATTTCTATTATTCCAATCTTTTACATTGATCATGCACTTGTCTGCTCTTAAATGTAATAAAATCACATAATAGTTTCACTGCACTCAAGTTAAGATTAGGATTACTCTCAGGCGCATCACCATAGTTAGGTTTCAATTTCTATATTTTGCATTTTTGTTTAGTCTCCTATCCCTTTTCCACAACACCCAATACAAAATAAGAGACCAGCTTCTTTAAAATCTGGAGGTTGTTTTCAAGTCGCATTGTCCCACAACTTGAAACTTCCCATTGTTGTTGATTAAGATCTAGCACAATTTCAAGACATCAATAGTTTTTGGCACGCCTGGTGGGACCAATATTTCAAGGAGTTGAAGAATTTTGGTGTATTCTTCAACCAATCTGCCTTTGAAGGTTTTTATCGACACCAACAACGACTCTGCGTCACCAACCAATCAAGCAGTATCATTAAAAAATCCCTTTGGTATGTATAACTCTGTAACTCATAGCTATGAGTCTTATTCTCCTTCAAATATGTTTTACCAAGAACAAGATTCTCCTAGAATCATGTCGAGTAATGAGGATGCATATTGTTATGAGCCACATTAGTCTTATGCCCAGTCCCCCCAATATGTCTCATCCTATGTTGAACCTAACCTTATTTTCACTTTCAAAAAAGCATTGCTGGGATTTAAAAAATATGTGTTAGAGCTTGACAGCAGAAGGGGATATGGCCAAGAGATTCCTTGTCATATCATCTATCAAGTAAGGGACGCAATAGACCTGATTAAAAGTGAGTGGGATCCCATTGAGAGGGTGAATTGGCAAGAACTTACATATGAGATGTTATAAGTGTGTGGATTGATTGCTTTCCTAGAAGAGAGGCTAACCATTCATGAGAACCAGCCTTACCAAGTCTACCAAACTTCATACCCACCACCACAAATCCCATATCAAACATATGCCGCCCCTGTTCGTGAACAAGGTCAAAATCGTCAAGACCAATTCCCCAATAATGAAGAGTCTATGATAGCAGCAAGGGAAGAGTATCCCAAACTCTCACTTTCCCCTCAAATTCCTTCCACCCTTACTCAAGAAGCTTCTTATTTTCCATCACAACCTTCTTTCCCCCTTTTCGAAGAAGAATATATTTTAAAGGAAGCAATTGAGTATGCAGAAGAATACGCTCAATTCATGGCCAAACAAGAAGATTACATCAGTACAGAAGAGGAGGAGATCACCATAGACTCCCCTTTTGATGAGCAACAGGATAAGCCGCAAGCTTTTTCCTTAACTTCTGATGAGGAGGAGATCATTTCAGATTTTTTCCTCACTCTGCAAGAGGATATGGAGGAATATGGACACTCCCTCGACCAAGTCATTGAGATAGGAGGCGCTGAGCTGGTTTCAGATGAAAAAGAAAGCCCTGAGATTCAAATGAGTATACTGAAGAGATGCCGGCTTTTTAATTCACCCTTGTAAGAGGATGAAGTCATCAAAGAGCATGATGATGAAATAAATTTGGAATCTAAAGAAGATGTGCCGAAAGATAATGGATATCAAAAGGCACAGCATGAAGAATCAATAGCCCATGATTTATTGATGACACCCGACAACATGAAGAACCAGTATTCGATGGGCATTCAAGGACAAGAAGAGTTCATAGGTGTCGAATACACATATTGCTCAGACTCGTTTGAGTGAAGGCATAACTGTGTGGCTGGTGCAGAGAACATTCCATCAATGACATATCCATTGCAATCACTGGTATGGCAAGGCAAGTTGGCTTGTCATAAAGAGGATGTGGGAAAGTTTGTTTTTGATCCCAGAGGAAAATAAGGATTTGTAATTAATGTAGTTAGGTAGTTTCCATTCCCGCATTGCTTTGTTTTGTTTTTTGCTTTCTCGCTTTTCCTTTAAAATAAGTGTTTTAAACACAGAGTCGACGTCTTAAAAATTCTTTAATTCTTTATTTTTTGCTGTAATAAATTCTTCCCCAAATCTTTCGAAATCTCCAAGGTACCTTACACCGCATAATGTGTCTGCCTCGTTGTTTCCTGAATATTGAGTAAGATTTGCAAATGGTCACCTTAATTTAATGCTATTTAGGACTTGATAGGCCCATAAAAATACCTTAGCAAATTTTAAAGTTTACAAACTGTAAAGCATTCCTATGAAAATATCTTGCTCATTGTGATTGTGGCACCTATTGAAATTTGTTGCAGCAAGTGTGTTTTTATCTTGCGAAAGGTTCATACAAGGTTATTATACAAGAGATTTAGAGATGGTGGGAACATCAGAAACACCCAGAAATAGAAGAAGGGTGCAGTCCCAATTAGACCCTGAAGAGGAAGAACAGCCTTCATAGCGCCCAGTGCAGAGCACTGCAACTTCTCCTCAGGTAGGAATTACTCCCCCTCCTCCCTCTCAATCCATGCCTCCACCCAGCCAAATGACACCTCCGGCCACTGCTTCTATTCCCATTTCGTAATTCACTTCATCCTTGATGCCTCAAGCCTTAACATTACCCTATTTCTCCCCCTTCGTTCCCAAAAAAATGCCCTTTCAACTCACCCCTAGCAAGCCAATGGCTCTCCAATACAACCTGCCCTAAGGATTTCCCTTTGTAGGGGGATATATTGCGTCCCCTTCCACTTTTCAGACACAGGCTGATGCCGCAAGGAAGGCAGGAGAAGCTCGATAGGAGAAGAAGAGGTGTAAAGTGAATAAAGCGCCGGCGGTGCCACATTTGAGGTCACAATTTGACCCCATTCAACAGCAGCTGACGGTGACCCATTTGTTGCCCAACATTGCCAAGTCGAGCGAACAAATGCATTCGAAGGACTACACCATGAACGTAGTGGCCATCGACATGTCCATGTTCAGGCCTCAAGACAAAGTTGAGCTCATGACCGAATCCACTTCTGCAGTCATAGAAGATTATTTGAGGATATCAAGGAGACTGCAGAAGATGGAGGCTGACCTGGCCACAAAAAAGGCAAACTACAATAATTTGGCCGAACAAATAAAATAGAAGGATAATGAGATAACTAGTCTGCAGAAACAGTTGCAAGATACTGTTTCCCTCCAGACTCAACAGGTAATTCAGGCCCAAAATGATTCTTTGAAAGTAGAGCTTGTACTTTCCAAGGATGCATCAATAGCTCTAAGACGGGAAAATGCAACATTGTAGGGAAGAGTCGAAGGACTCCAACTGCAGGTTACCCAATCACAAAAAAGGTTGCTAGAAGAACAGAACAAGGGTGCGGCTTTTCAAGCCCAACTCCAGGCAGAGAAGTAACGGACCGTGCAACTAGCAATTGAGCTGGCCAATAGGCCAAGAGGTGTCGAAATGGTGTAGCTGGTGAAAAAACTCTACAAGTCAGCATGGGAGAGAATCTCTTAAGAGATTCTCCAGCTTAGTCCACTTTTCACCTTCCTACGCCATGCGCAGTAGCTGTGCGAGATGGTCAAGAATTTGGTACAGAGCACTCTGGCCACGATCTCTCAGAGAGTCACAGACTCTCATTCTTTACTGGAGAAGCTCTACAGCTCAAAAGATGCAACATTAGCAACTGTGGGGATTCACAACAGAATGGCCATCGTGAAACGAGTTAATGAGGAGCTCAGTCGTAATGCCGCAGCTAATAATTGCAGAAGCTGTCTCGATGTCGTCAAAGAAGACATCAGCAAAATGAGGCAAGACATTAAAGATCTAGTGCGACTGGGTCTTCCTTCCCCATTTTTGAATGTGAGGACGGTGCTGATGGTGGACCAAATCCAACCATTGATGCTAGCCAGACAAAGGGATCAAACAATTTTTTAGAGCTTGCGGGATGATTCTCCAACCTCTGAGGTTGAAGCTATTCTAATTCCTATTTTTTGCTAGAATCCAAGCTGAAAGCCACTACCCAGGCCCTGTAAACCTTCTCGCACAAGGATCTCATTAGCTTAGATTTGGCTTTGATGAGTTGTAGAACAAGCAAGGATTATCCGACCATGAGTGGTCTAACTTCCAGACAGCTCTTTTGAAGCTGTAAATTTTGAAATTTTGATCGAGTAGGAGTTGGGTTCTTTTTGAGCAAGCTCAAAAGCCCTGATGGTCACCAATAACTGTAGAGTAATTTCCTACTCTACGTCGTATTTAATTATTTTCAGTCGAGCACTGCAATTTTGGTTCTTCGGGCAAAGCGACAAAATTTTGAAGCAGAGGGCCGATTCATTTTGCCTAAGTGTTGAGATGCAGCGGAATCTGCCAAGTGTCACCCTTCGAGTAGGTCTTTTTCCCCTTCTTGTTTCCTTTGTCTCATTTTTGCTTGAGTTTTAGTTCAAGCAGATGCTGCCAAGTGTCACTTTTCGAGAGACAAAATCGACAGTTGGCGTTCCCCGAGCCCCCTTTTTGTAACCTTTGAGATCCGCGGACCGTGCCACATACCAAGTAGCAGTTAAGTGGAACGCACCACGTGTCAGCATCCATGTCTCATATCGGCATCCACACTTCATTCAAAGACTTTCAACATAAGGCAGCAGAGAAGGCAGAAAGCGCCAAGTGGCAGTTGCGGAGGCCCTAAAATACCTTTTTGGAGAGAAATCGCAAGCCACCATGTGTCGTCATTTGAGAGACTTTGGTCCAATAATTTCATTCAATGCATAAAGGCATCCTTTCATTTTGCTCAAGTGTTAAGAGCAGCAGAGGCTGCCAAGTGTCACTCTCTGGTCCCTTTCTACCCCATCCCCAAAAGGTAGCAGAAGGCGCCACGTACCTTTAGACGAAGAAGCGGAAGATGCCACGTATCTTCCTAAGAGCAGCGGAGATTTTCACGTGTCAACATCCGAGGGATCATGCTCGAGTTTCATTGTTGAATAAAGGTTGTGGTGGGCCTCGGGTGTTACTTCAAAATCCACGGAAGCTGCCAGGTGTCGCCATCCGTAAGAGCCTATTATGAGTCCCGAATAAATCTACAACATAGCCAAGGAAAGGGAGAGGGCCACGTGTCTTCGATGAATCTGGTGGAGAGCGCTAAATGTCATTTTCCAATGCCTAAAGGAGAGTTTTTCATAAATTGGCTAAGGGTCCCCTCCCATTACAAACAGAACAGAGAGCCCGTCTACCTATTACAGTGAAATAGGAGGGAAACTCGGTGAGAGTTAATTCGAGTAGATGGAGAAGTGCACCGGGTAGTTTTTTTTTGGGCTTACAAGCATTGAAGATGCCATCTGTTTGTCTCCTAACATCGGAAGCAGAATAGACAGTTGAGCGGCCCAATTGGTGATGAAATTAGAAATTTAGGTGCAAAGAGAGGAACTAGTCAGGAATCGCCATGCCGCAGTTAAGGGTAGCCATTCTTCTCCAGCATGGCTTTTCGAAGCATTGAATGCGCCAAAGTTCAAATTATTATTATTTTTATTTACGTATTCGGGGCTATAAAAGAAGAAGAATTGTAAGATCTAAAGAGGGGGATAATTCTCATAGTTTTAAACTTTCAGAGTTTTTGACCAATAATATCATTTTCTTTTGTTACATTTTCCTGAGTTGAAAGGTTTATATGACTGTGTGTGTTTCTGCATCTTTTGTATGACTGGAAGATTCAATAAGAAAATTGAACACTATGCCCTTGTCGATGTTATCTGTGTCATTTGCAAAGTAGTCTATGCTGAAGATTTTCTAGTGTTGTGATTGGAAATGTTATTTGCTTCTATCCCATTTTTTGGAGTCTGAAGTTCTACATAACTGTGCGTGACTTCTGCGCCTCTAATGTGATTGGAAGATTCTATTAAGAAGATTGAACACTATGCCTTTGTTGACAATTCATGTATCTCAGCAAAAGACTCCCCTGTTGTGAGCCTCTATTTCTGTTATTCCAATCTTTTACATTGATCATGCACTTGTCTGCTCTTAAATGTAATAGAATCACATAATAGTTTCACTGTGCTCAGGTTAGGATTAGGATTACTCTTAGACACATCACCATAGTTAGGTTTCAATTCCTGCATTTTGCATTTTTGTTTAGTCTCCTATCCCTTTTCCACAACACCCAATACAAAAGAAGAGACCAACTTCTTTAAAATATGGAGGTTGTTTTCAAGCCGCATTGTCCCACAGCTTGAAACTTCCCATTGTTGTTGATTAAGATCTAGCGCAATTTTAAGACATCAACAAGAGATTTAAGCTTTACTTGGGAGGAATAAGAGGGGGAAGCCAGGTAAGCCAATAGACCTGAAGAGAAAGGAGGAATAACCAAAATAATTGCACTACACAAAGAGACCAAATTAGATAGGGAAGGATCTTATAGCAAAGGATGAGGTGGGCCCAATAATTGACAGAAGATACCATGATTACATTGTAAAAAGTCTTGATCAGGGGATCCTTCTTTCTTCTTCCACAAATCGAGAAGGAAAGGCACTCAAGATTCCCTTGGAAGATCACCCAATAGCTCGATGACTAATGAGGTTACAAAAATAGCTCGATGACTAATGAGGTTACAAAATGCCTTCAAATTTAAGATAGTGGGTCCACGAGCCTTAGGGGAAACAAAGGCAAACATAATGGTGAAGAGGTTTAGGGATGTCTACATTCATGCAAACTCTCATAAACCTCTTCATGAGTGAATCCTTGTCCATCTTTACAAATGAGCCCAACTAGTTAACTAGCAGCATAATGTGTTCTTCTTTCCTTAAAATGGAGGGGATGTTGTAAAACTGGATCCAAAGGGGACCGTTGTCACTTTATCCTTTATTAGATCAAAGAACAAAGTCCATAGGGAGAAGAAGACCCCAAAACTACCAACAAACCAGTCCCTTGAAGACCAAATGAAGTCATGATTAGAGGAACAATTGACAGACACTTGGAAGAATTTGTGACTAAGCAAGATGAAATAAGGAGCTTTCATGGAGCCACACACATATTTGGCCAAAATTTCTAGATTAGAAATAGAGAGTAGAGATGCCTCACATTTTCCAAATAAGATACAACTTCCCAACTCCAAATCCATGTCCAGGATGCCTTTGTCAGAAAAAACCAATTCTAGAATTTCATTAGAGAAGGACACTCAAAGATCTTCTAGTAGAAAGGAAGGGGAGGAAGCATCTGAAATAGGGATTGGGTAAACTCTTAGGCCAGCTTCGAACCTCCCTAAAAGAGATACATTATTAAAATCTAATCTTGACTTACAAAAGGCATTGCACTCATGATAATGGTTTTCCACATTCAAACAATCAACATAAACCAACCTCTATGTGGGAGTCTAGTCAACCAATAGGGTGTTGGAAGATTTGAATGCATCATACTTATTTCTAGAGTCATATTTTCCTATAAGGGGAAACCTCTGGGCTTGAGGGCCATTTCGTTGATAGAATCCTACACAAGAGGAGTAGACACTCCAATCAAATATGTTTTGACCTCTATAAAGATCCTTTCCCCAATTTTGATGCCATTGGGTTTATTTTATGGACATTTAGAGTTTAAAAAACCTCTCTACAAACTAGATATGGAGGACTTGACCCTAACATTCATAGAGCTAATGATAGAAACAAATTTTGACTTCCCTTGTATCTTCATGACTTCCTCCATCACCTATAATTGTGCATCAACCACCAATGAATGTAACTAAGTTGCCTCCTTAACACCATATTCAGAGACTTCCTCCTAATCGGGGCCAATTACTGAAGCTGAAAAACGTGCAATATTTTTCCCAAACTATCGTTGAAGTCATTTTAGGTGAGGTTCTTAAATTTTATTTTTTTGTTGCCTTGCATGGAAACAACTAGAAATACATTTTGGAAGATTATGTAATGTTATAACCAAAAATAAATAACAATGCATGAAGCATGTGTCATCGCTTTAATTAGGCCTTTAAAATTCTATGAGCGCATTGAAAATGGGTAAAAAACTGCATGGAATTGATAAGTGATTATTAATAAAAAGTATTAAATGAATAAAATATTGGGTAATTTACGTGATGACAAGTTATCCAGTTTTAACTCCATTTTATAGCCATAAAACGAGGAGCATTTAAAGTTGCATTATTGTAGGGGACACATGTTAATGTTGCATTCAATCCAGAGGAATATGCTCGAGTAACACCTATGAAATATTCTAAAAATAATATGTCAAACTTTAGAAAAAAATTATAATTGTTAATGCAACATATATTTAAGCATTTTCATCAATTGTAGCGAAAAAGATAATTAAAAAGAGAAGCTATAGTACCTTGGTAGGGACTAATAATAATCAAGGGACCAAGCACACTATGGGACCAAGCGTTGGAACAAAGGTGTTCCATCTACTAGATCGAGCATTTTATGGGACCAAATACATTAAAAAATATGTTGTTATCAAAATAACAGGTTGAAACTTAGAATATAATAGTATATTATGTATGTTTGGTTATCCAATGAAATAAAATGAATTGAAATGATTTTAATTATGTCCACAAGACCTAATGGTCTATGAGACAAGTGATTATTCTCGTTATCTCAACCGCTTAAAGATTTTTAGGTCAAGTTATGTATTTAAGAAGGTTGTTTCTTCTCTTATTGATTTGGGTTAACTCTTCCCCCAACCATTTCCTTATGGCTTCTTCAAATAGGTCCACAATGGATCCAACTCTTCATATTTCCTTATATTTAACTAAAATGTTGGTGTAATATGGACACTGAACGATGAATATATATATTTTATTTCTACTATCCTTGTGATGCAAAAAACATACACCCACTCATTCTTAGGTATCCTTCATCTACCTGTCTCACTTTTGACCATATGGGAGATAGTATTACTTTGAGCTATGAGTATCTTTTCTCTCTATCAGATTCTAACCCCTATAAATCCAAGTTCATAATGCTCATAAGTTGGGTTGAACTTTGTATTATAATTTTGTTGTTTCCTACTTGTTTTATTCCTTCATGTGAGTGTTATAATCCTTGCATTCACAAATTATTTCTTTATTGAGCTTTGGTCATTCATTTTTCTTTGTATCTCATATACTCATCCATTTGTAGTTGTGTTTCCTCCATTTTTTCTTCTTTTTGCATAACCCGTCTTCTCTTGCAACCTTAAGCCACCCTTTAGTTTTCACATTTTATGTTTTCTTCAAGTAACATGTGCATTGGGCATATTGGTTGCCTCTAATGAGAAAGTGCATGTTTCTATGAGGATTATTTTTTAGGGAACTAAAACCTTTATTTAGATTTTTTTTTGTGATTAATCACTTTAAGATCCTTTTTATTTATCTTCATTTCAAACTCAACATGTCATTAGCCCATAACTCACACCCATACAATAGTGTCAGATGATAAGTAACCCAAATAAGACCCTGGTGGTCTTCCAATTCCATAACTCAACATTTCCATGTCCATTTTAAAGTGCAAAAAGGGCTCTTCAACCCCCTTGTAATATTTTCATTCTACATGTATCCTAGCTTATCTTATTGTGATATTATAAACTTTTATATATGTCCAACTCGCATGGGACTAGTGATGGGAGACAAGGTGGTTTACATCTTTGACTAAGGTTTCAATCTCTCGGTCTCCTCAAACACTTCAAAAAAGTATCCATGGGACACTTGGAGGTAGGGGTCAAAATTCTTCATGTGAACCATATCGAACACAACTATGAACATTACAAACATAATCTAAACCCTATGTACACTTCAATATGTGTTCTAAATTTATCCCAAAATTTATGATGTAGCTGGTGGACCAATCAATATCCACTGAGTGATTGTTAGCTTAAGGTCAGTGGTTTAAAACCTACATCCCCAAGGGTCTCCCTCACTCTGAATCAAGTTTACCCAAGAAAGGCAAGCTATACTGGTAACTTTCTAGAATCAAAAGCATAACATGTTACAAGATAATAATATAGGCATTGTCAATTCCCTTATTCAACCAAAAAAATATAAATAGTATTATGTTGATTTCCATAATTCACAAAGTATTGAGTGCATGCAAAATATCTAGGTCTAAGCGAGGGAAAATAGGTAGCATTTCAATAAATCTATGGTATGATGAAGAGCACAAGTAAATAAATATAACTTTGAGAGAACTTGGGATGGACAAATAAAATAAAAAGGTTTACAAGAAATTGATACAACGTAAAAAGGAAATCTATATTAGCACAAGGAGGAAATATCTTATTTCTCAAAAAAAAACTCAAGGGATTTTGGAGAGAACTACAAGAAAAGCTAAAACAAATAGAGAATGATGTTATAAATATCCAGTAGTTAGAATATGTAAAATTACTTTGGACAAAATCCTAATAAGGGCATGCCCCCATAATCAACATAACAATTGAGCTCTTCTCCACAAGGGACATTACCAAAGGTATAAAGTGGCTAGTAAAAAGTAAAGCACAAGACACAATTGAGCTGCAAATAGAATATCTAAAATGTGGTTTGAAATTTATCACATCACACATCAAAACACATTCAATGGTGTCATTCAGGAAGTCTTCACAGCATATTGGATGACTAGTGTTGTTATTACTCTTTATAAAATTGGAGATATCAATATCCCATTAAACTATCATAATATCATGATTAACCCTTTTATTGGGAGATTATTTGGTAGCATGTTTGAGCATCAAATAGTTACTAGATAGAAAAACATGGGGAAAGAGTGAAAACACATGTATGTTTAAAGATGAAACACTCCAGTTTCAAACATTGCATCATTCTTAGGCACATAATTGAAAAATTATAGGATAACCAAGGGGAGGAAGATTTTTATTGCTTCATTCACTTTTTAAAAACATTACAAGTAAAGTAATGTCATGATACTTTGGAAGTGACATTAACATTAAACATGGTTGTCCACTATACGACACTTTTTTAGGGGCTATATATAGATAAGTTATAGAAGTGGATAAAAAAGTCGGTAAACAGAGTATGCACCTAACTAGTTATGTAGTAAAGTTACTCTTTGTTTACCCTAATTATTGTTTTCCTCAAAATATGAAAAATAATTGTTGAAATTAAAAATATATAAGCATACATCCATGAAAAATACATAATTTATATCTATCTTATAGGTTGAGCTCATGCAAACATGTTCACGTTCAATAAATAAAACTAGGTAATGCTTTCGACCTAGAGAATGACCATCCACACTATGTGGATTATGTTCCTAAAATCTAGGATTCAACAACCTCTCTAAGGTAGACACGCACTAGGTGTGGGATCATCGTGGATAGACCTAACTTTCTCAGAATTGTGTTTGACAATTTTAAATCTATGCCACTAAGTTTGACCTGTGTATATTTTCTAAAATTGATTTTATCTATCATTAATGCATTGTTCTTTTATGTTCATATTCTTTTGTTTTATTGTTTTTCTAGGTAGAATGTATAGTTATGTAGTAAAGTTACTCGTTGTTTACCCTAATTATTGTTTTACTCAAAATATGAAAAATAATTGTTGAAATTAAAAATATATAAGCATACATCCATGAAAAATACATAATTTATATCTATCTTATAGGTTGAGCTCATGCAAACATGTTCACGTTCAATAAATAAAACTAGGTAATGCTTTCGACCTAGAGAATGACCATCCACACTATGTGGATTATGTTCCTAAAATCTAGGATTCAACAACCTCTCTAAGGTAGACACGCACTAGGTGTGGGATCATCGTGGATAGACCTAACTTGCTCAGAATTGTGTTTGACAATTTTAAATCTATGCCACTAAGTTTGACCTGTGTATATTTTCTAAAATTGATTTTATCTATCATTAATGCATTGTTCTTTTATGTTCATATTCTTTTGTTTTATTGTTTTTCTAGGTAGAATGTATAGTATTGGTGTTATTCCTTTTTGACATAGCTTAACACTCTAAAATAAAGAAGAATTGTGGAGTCAAGAGACTATCAAAGGGACATTACAAACTATATTTCATGCACACTAATAATCAACACATCTGTAGTTTTGTGAATGTGTGGAGGAAATAGCTCAAGTGAGGGGAATCATGAGAAATTGAGAAGAACAATTTTTTTGCAATTGTGTAAGATTTGATTCAAATAAACTCAACTCAAAGTATGAGGAATGGTGTTTTTTGATGCTTAGCTTTAGGCTTGATCTTTGATATTTAAATGTGTCTTCTTTATGTTCTCTTATATCTTAGAATGCCTTGACATGACCTTCTATATATACGTTGTTCTAAAACACATTATGTGCCTTAACTAATTTTAGAATTAAAAAAGGGAAAGATTAAAGGTGTATAACTAATGGCAACAAGTAGATGGACCTACAAGGCTAAAAGGTATATAAATCGATAGGGTGTGTGTCTGGCCTTTATGTAGGTCTAACTAAGATATGACATAATCCCTTTTTGAGATAGATCATGATAACAAGTGATATAAAGTTTAATGTTGCTCACATGTAATTTTTTAAAAGTGTTAAACTGTACTTTTTAGACTCAAGTACTAAATAGGGACCTAAAAGTGGCCAAAATGGGCCAAGAAACATGTTTGTCATATATGATAATATGGGAATAAGGCAATAGGAACATGGGTCTTGTGCCAAATTTAGATGTCTACATAATGCCCCCACTTTTACATGGTAAGCATGTGATTGAATGCATGTATGTGTCAAAGAATAAATGTACATAATTTTAAACATGCACCTCCATTTACACAGGGAAGAAAGAATGGTTTTTTTACTCGCATACGTGTTGGAAATATTTTCATTGATGTCAAAGGTCTAGAATTATTGGTGATAAAGGCCCCATAGCATTTAATGGTGTTTTTAATATTCATATCTTGGCTAATGTGTGTTAATATTTATTTAATATTAACAAATATATTTTTGGTTGCATATGAGTCAAAAGAGGGACCATGGAGAAGTCAAAGAGTCACGAGGTAAAGACAAAAGAGGAATGGTATGCATTTTCTCATGAATAGTCATCTTGAGGAATTCCAAGAATCACCATGTGAAGATAAAAGAGGGAATCACACATTTTTCCATGAAGAGTCACCTGACGGAATTTGAAAGGTCAACAAGATAAAGACAAAAGAGGAAAGGACACATTTGCTTATGAAGGGTCACCATGTGAATTTTAAAATGTAAGGATACAAAGGATCATGCAAGTTTGGCACCATTATCCATAAGGATTGAAGGGCGACAGAGGGTGAATGCCAAGGGTCATTTGGAAAGCTATAAATAAAAGCTTGAGAAGCCATTTGTAATATGTAAGAGAGTGCATGGTTTTGTAATTGTATTATATAAGAAAAGAGGAGATATTGTAGAGTTCTATCATTTGTTGAGTAATCAACATTGAGAGATAGTTGTGTTTTATACACAAGAGGGGTTGGTGCTCCTATGGGTTGGTGCTCACAAATCCTTGTAAGGGGTTGGTGATTCTTTGGGTTGGTAGTCACAAATAGTTGTTGTGTTGGTGATTGGAAAAGGGGTTGGTGCTCTTGCAAGTTGGTACTTGCTAACTTTGTAATTTGAGTTGGTGCTCATTCATACACTTGACATTGTTCTTTGTGGTTTTTCCCACTTCGGGTTTCCACATAAAAATCTGGTGTCTCTCTCTCTCTTGTGTGGTGCATGTTATTATTTTAATTTTATTGCATATCTTGAATGTGTGATCAAGTGGTTAAAGAAAAGAAATCAGATTAAGTAAAAGATATATAATATATTGATTCACCCCCCCTCCCAGTATATTTCATGCTTAACAATACAAGTTAAGTCTTCTTTCACATATGTTTTATATGTACCTGAAACAACTTTCAATTGCTAAAAGTAATCTATGTTCATCATAGATATTTGAAGATTTGGATTTTGAAAAAATGAAATTAAAAAGAGAACATAGGAACAAATACATCTAGTTGGTATTTTCTCTAAATGTTAGATTAACTACTTCCATAGTTGAAACATAACTAACATTTCTCTGGGAGTCACAATCACCCAATCTAATTCTTGATCAATAAAGTAGATAAATTTGTTCAAGTTTGGTCAAGTTCACCCCATTTTTCATTTTTTTGAAAAATATTCCTATATATATGCCCCCTTTTGAGATGAGGGATGAATATATGTAGTATAATCACTTATCTCAAACGATAATGTTAAATACCCCATGTGTTAGGAAAATAACATAGCCGAGGAGTCAATATTCTAAAACATATGCCATTGAAATTTTAATATAGCAGATACAAATAAATTATTTTTTAATAGACATATCATGTATAAGAGTTAACATAGCATATGAAAGATGATACCATATCAAACATAACCCAAAATGGTACAATGCACCAACAAGCAAAGTTAGATGGGAACAACTAGAATGTGCAAAATGTAACATAATATGCCCCTAGTTGGGCTAGATATAATAATTATAACACACACAAGAAGCATGTACCCATATATGCATAATAGAAGCCATGCCAATGTAAGCACCAAACAAGTATAGTAATATGCATGATAGACATTAAGGCCATAATATAATATAAAAAGTGCACGATGAACATCATAGCTATAAGAAAATGAATAAAACAAAGGACCATAAAAGTTAGTGACCACACCCACATTAGTGACAAGATAAGTTAGTGAGACCATATGATAATAAAACCCACAAAACATGATGATAAGAGGATCCTCTATGGACAAGGATCCACAAACCAATAAATACATGCACACGTAAGCAAATATTCATGCACAATAGTAAATGTAATTATGAAACATTTGTAATAAATATATCAATGTAATATATAAAATATTTAAGTATTGGCATGGGATGTAGTAACCATTGTCATCTATATAAAATTGATAAAGGAAAAATAAGGAAAGATGTCACCGTATGAAATCTGTTGTAAGGCAATGCCCACAAGATAAAACATGTTGCTAATGAAAACATTCCCCTTGAAAATGGGCAAATAGAATGTAATCTAATATCATGTAACTTGTGAATCTGCATCACACATAATAAACAAATACCATGAAAAACATGTCTGTAAATCATGGATACGAAAACTATAACATAGGTGAATATGTATCCATTCATAATGCAATCTTTTTGAATTTTTTATTTTCCAATATTTTTGAAATTTGGAATTTGAAATGTTTTGAATTTTGTATTCTAATATCCCACCCCTCTTGATGGGAAAATTGTATGAGTCAATTATATACGAAGTATGAGGAACATAATGCGACAAGGTGTAAATTGGTGTGTATGGCACAAGAGTTTATCAATGTAATAATGCAAGGCACATATGTAAAATAACCCCCAAAGATAATGGTAACATATCATGATCACATGTAGCAAAGCACATAATTGAAATGATCCTATGATAAGGATCATGATGTACACTATTAAGTCCACATGCCCTCAAATGTATGATAACTTAATAGTAAGAAGATATGACAATAAGTGTACCATCATTGATGACTTATCATGTGTCATAGTAAATGTAAGATCTAGAATATGTGGCAAAGCACATAAATGAAATGATCTTATGATAAGAATGATGATGTACATTGTGAAGGTCACATGCCCTCAAATGCATGGCAACTTAATAATATAAAGATACGACAATAAATGTACCATAACTGATGACCTATCATGTGTCATGGTAAATGTAAGATCTAGAATATGAATAAATAATGTTGACTCATAAGTGAAAGGGGTATAATTACAAAATACACAAGATATGTCAATAATAAACATGTGTGGGTATGATGTCCTCATAGACAAACATGATATAATTAAAAAAACTATAGGTACCATACCGCCATTGGTTGGAGATATATGTTATAAGAAATGATGAATAATGTTAACATTTTAAAATGTCTAATTTTTGTAGTCCATATTTCAAACATAACATGGGATCTTTACTATTATGTAGCTACTCTTGTAAGAGAAAATTGAGAGAAAATTGGTTTTGTTCCTATTTTAATTGTAACCTACCCATAATATAGTTATCTTATTACACAAAATAAAGAGGTATAAAAATGGAGGTATAAGTTCAAGGAAAGCATGAAATTGGGTAAGCATTTTACCATTGGGATACACATCTTTAATATCAGGTTCCCATAAGATGATGCATTCTCAACTTCAAGCCAATGCACATACTTGGTGATTGCATGTCATAAATATGATAATCAGGAGACCATGGAGATTATGAATGCCAATTATGTGTTAATGGCTAAGTTTAATGGCCATTAATTAAACATAACTCTTGGAGTTGTTCCTCATGATTAAATAATGTAAATTAGAAAATAAATTACTTACACAATAGTATCAGGATCAAAATAGGAATAAATGTCTAAATATGGTCAACTAATCTTGGTCGAATAAGAAGAAAAAGGGTCCTTTCGAACCTCTAAAGCATTTATTCATATATGAGTTCCATGATGAGCTATCATATATGATGACATTATTGAATAGGGTCTGGGGGACCTGAACACAAGTGAGTTTTATGAATGGATGTGCATGATTATGAATATTTACTGTAAGGGAATGTAGTTTAGAGACTAGGGTCACACCATTGGTGACACCCTACATAAGTAATTGAAAAATGTGGAGACCACCATAATTTTCTACATGACTTCTTATTTGATATACTCAATTGCAATCTTGAGAGTGTGGTATAGTCTTACAATAGGTGGACAATTCACCCCTAGTATAATTATTTATGACTACTACCCTTAGATCACTCATGAGGAAGGGAAGAAAGATTTTAGACATGTCAATGATGTGTTTTCTATGATGATAGTAGTGTTTGTAGATGAAAACACAATAATACAAACCTAAGATAAATTTATTAGTTTGGTCAAGCATTATGGGACATATTTCATTCAATTCCCAAAATTCACATACCTCATAGTAGGTGGATTTGAGGGTACCCCATACCAGCTTCCAATATATGTTAATGACAAAGATGATTCTCATTTAATTTTGAAAACAACTAGACAAAATTCACAAAAGGTATAAATAAAAACATATCGCTATAATTCCATCCCCTATTAAACTAAAACACTACATATGTACGAATGTGTTTGGCATACAAAATATTTAGACCATAATGATTCACTTCCTTGTGTAGTTCTACACCAAAAGGCTTGTATTTGACAACAAGGACTTTGTAAAGAATCATCTCAAGCCAGAGCCAAGTTATTATCATGAATCAATAATTGAAGAGTATTGGGTAGATCATGTAGAGGATTTTGAAGTAAGATGGATGGATTATACTAGATTGAGCCTAGAGTAGCTAAAATTTTCTAATTACAATGGGTTACATAAGGGATAATTGATGATAGAAGTTACTAGGAAGATCCCACATACACCAATAAATTCTAATACATGCGTTTACCTAAATTATATTATGCTTCAAAAGATAACGCATATTTGAATGCACACTCCTAATTGGTCTTGCACAAATTAAATAATTGGTTCAAAAAGAAATTTCTATAATTCATAAGAGTAGGAAGCTCTAAGAGTTTAATATATTCCAAGTGTCAGAAGTAAAAATATCAAGTGCGGTAGCAGGTAGCAAAGGTGATGAGGAAGACTCTAATAAAGGAAAACTGCCTAATAGGACCCAAGACAAAGCCACTTCACTTAGAATTAAATTTCCTATCAATAAACCTTTTGACTTCCCAATTCAGCTGGGTGAAGTACCATCCTCTCAAGACCTTGATTGTTGTGTGTTAATTGAAAACACAACTCTTGGGTTTGTAGCATTGAATCAAGGCCTAACCCTCATTTATACTCAAATCATTGTAATGCTACCATATCCAACTCTAACTTCTCCACCTTATATGCCATTTGTGCTCTATGTACATCCTACCATTTCTCCTTCACCTATAAAACAACACACTCCTCCATAAGACTCTCCCTCTATTACTAGTACCTAAATTGTCAGCACTTCTAGTGACATGTCGTTTGCATGAGCCCATCAATTTCTAAGCAAAAAGAAGATTCTTGTGAAAGCTGTTGCCCCTGATTTAAAAATAGTGGCAAATATTCAATAGAGTTCTCCACTGAATAAATCTAATATCACTTCAAGGCTCATATCATATTCTTCTAGATCACAATTGGTGGGTATCGTGCATCCTTTGGTTGGAAAGAATGAAAAAAAAATGACTCTGACAAACTATAGCTTGAGCATAATTTATTTGGGAAATATGAGTCACTAAATTGTCATTCATAACTTTAGAGCAGTCTACAACTATACTATTAAAGAGGATAGAGGAAGAAAAATTAACTGAATAATAACTTTAGAAATAATTCTCATTAAGGGCATCTATAAAGAAACCATTGTTGATATCTACAACTATAAAAATCATAAAAATATAATGGAGACATGGGTTGAGAAATAGTTGATTAATGGACTTAAATTCATAGATGAAAGTGCAAAAGCTTATGATCTTTTAATAACGAACTAAGCCAGAGTAGTTGGAGAGATAAAAATAGTGAAGGAGTTGGCATTATGGAAGAACTTGATCAAATATTTGAAGGATATGGCCTACTCAAATAAGAAAATTTTCATTTCATAAGGTGTCATTAGTAAAGCTGAAGATAATGCTTCTCACCTATGGTCATAGAGCATTGATTGTAAGATAAATGCCTTGAGGGATGCCTTTGAATATTTTTGTATTCAACATGAAAGAAGTCACAATATGAAGTCAAAAATCTAAGTAGACATTTGGGAAATTCACTGTGAGTTACTAAAAGGATTACCGTGAACCATGCATAGCCACAAATTTTAAATAATTGTTTAAGTAAAGTAATTTTAACATGGGATCATTGAATAAGATGAATGGCATTTATAATTCCCTTAACAAATTCAACAAGATCCTCCTCGACTTCTTTTAAGGGATCAATGAGATGGTAGAAGTTATGGATACATGGATGGTAAGACTCATAAACACAATCATCCCAAAGCATGAAGGAATAGCCACTAATGTGACTAAATTTAAGTTTTACATATGGAAGAAATCACATGCTATAAAGCAAAGTGTGTTTGCGCAAACAACTCAGAAAGACTTCTAGTCAAACAAGCTACCTATGGATTTCCTAGTTTTTTCTCTCCTTCCAACTCTTCATTACACTTTTAGTAATATCATTTTGATTTGAAATTTATTAATTTCACCTTATAGTGCAAAAAATGTGAAGAAGTTAAAATGTAGAAATAAAAGATTAACCTTGAAAAGGTAGTTATAAAATGGTTATGCCATCCTATCCGTTATAAATAAGAGTGAAAAATTTAGTAATGAGAATTTATAACACTACAATGAATTTTTGTAGAGAGAAACTTTAAAAAAATACTTTGAACATGTTTCCAAGAAAATACAAACATTTTTGTGGAACATTGCATCTCATTGATTATTTAAGATACTTGTGACTTCTTTACTTAATGCATGTCTTTTATTGTCTCTCTTAACACTAATAAATGTAATATTGAACTGCTACTTTTATTATTATTTCATTTCTTGCATGCAAAGTGAGATCTAAGTTTTTTAACTTGTGCATACACATATCTCTTTCTCCTCTTCACAACTTTCTCTTTCACGCTTCTTTTTGAGTTTCAAATAGAAACACCTCCAAATACAAATTTTAATGTTTATATTGTATATATTTATTTTCTAGTATTTTCTTGTTTCTAATAAGGGCACCACTCCACATTATAGAGGAGGAATTAGTTGTCCCATTCAAAGTTGACAAATTATTCTATTTTCCCTTGTGAAAAATAATTTTCCAACAAACGTGATAAGACACAATCAATGCACTCTTAAAACACACAATATAACACACATGAATGATCACATAATGTAATAATATTTAACATCAAGCACATATGGAGCAAGAAATGTTAATCTACACAATAAATCAATATCATCATCTAGTATACAAAAGTACAATATCCATAGAAAATAACACCCTAAAAAATATATGCAAGAGAAATCATGTTTTAAAAGTCTAAGTGGCTCGATATGATCAAAGGAATGGTACTAAGTACATTTTTTTGGAGACTTATTCTTTTGTTGTGCAACTTGATCAACTTGCATTCCTTCCTCAAACTCACATTATTGATCATCTTTAAAAACTAAATTGCCTTTTTCTTTCGTAAGTGGAGTACCAATGAAGATCTCCTCATCAAATTCACTTGAAACATCTTCATCAGCTGTAAATACAACCTTTTTTTATTCACTTGCCTCCCATAGGATATAGTATTCTTCAAGAAGGGGGATAGAGGGAAGGTGATGGATATGTTCACAAGGTTGAGAGGAGAATTAGGCATGGTAGGTTACTCATGAATAGGCTTGAGAATTGAGGTATTTTTTTTTATAAATCGAGGTTTGGGTAATGGAAGACTCTTTTAGGAATTACTAGAGAGATAGAAATTCATTTTTGCTATGAGTGCCCCATTCTCCTCAACAACCGTTTCATCTTTCTTATAGACTTTTTGAGGTTCTTCAATGGCTTTAACTTGATTTTCAAACTTATCAACTAGGAATTCTTTCTTGTCTTAAAAGCCTTCTTGGATAGACCTCTAAGATGGAAAAGATTTAGGTTCTTGAGGAGAGAGAAATGGAGCTTGAATAGGCACAAAGCTTTCTTTGGTTTCAAACTCTAAATATTAGCTTGATTCAAGTCTCTTCATTTTGGACCCCAACTCTTTAATTTACTTGTCTATACTCTCTTGGAATAGATTTTATTTAAGGTGGTTAGTAACTTCATGAGAATGAGGAGCACGAGAAGGATGGTATGGAATACAAGAGGGATCTTTAGGAAGGATGGGTGGGACTTGCATAGGTTCAAATTATTTCTTGACTTCAACTCCCCGATCTATTCTTGTCTCACCTTGATTACTCCATGATTTCACCACTTGATTCCAACTTGGAGTCTAAAGACTTCTTGGGGAAGAGAAGTAGAATCCTGGGTAAAGATGGCTTCATTAGTTTCCCTCCATGTGGCAATCAAACCTTTTAATTTTGTTTTATCTTAGTTTTCAATAATAGGCTGCTCAATAACAATCTCTTCCTTCTTTTGAATGTTCTCTTGGATTGAATTCCAAAAAGGAAAAGTTTGTGGAGTATATGAAGGATTTGAAACACTTGAAAGTTCACTTAAAATGATATCTTGGAGAAGAATGGGTAGCACATACGAGGGCTGAGGTGGTATAGATGAAGTCACATGGGGATGATGTATTGAACTTATTGTCCTTCATGATTTCTTAGCTTATCCTCAATGATTTGAATTATACCACTTACATCCATCATCTCACTTAAAGAGCTTTGCCAATTTTCTGTCTCAATAGATGTCCATTCTTCCTTCATTAATTACAATGAATCTCTCACATTATGAATGAGATGGGTAGGGATATATTGACCATATTTCATTTATGTTTTAAGCCCTATCATATACCTCTCATATCCCAAGAGAGTTTTCTTGAAACTTGAAATTGACTGGTTTGAAAAGTGGCTATGTTGGCTAAGGACATCTTGATCTTGAGAACACTGATCTTATGCAACATCATAATCATGTAGGGGGAGTGTAGGATGATCATATGATTGATATGATTCATGACAGGGTTGATAATGATTATAGTGCTCACTAATATGGAATACCATAGGCTTGATATGCCTCATCATCTTGCATGAAATTGAAATTTACTTCAAACCCAGCCATAACAACCTCATCAAGATATTGAATTAAAAACACAATTTATTTTGAATAAATTCTCGAGCTGCTAGAACTAACTAATTGAGCTTAGAGTTTCCATTAATGTTTTGAATGCATCCAATGGCTAACATGTATAAGAATAACACCAACAATCATTCCACTACTTTGGACCATAGTTTTAACATCCCCACTAAGATCTAAATATAAATACGTGAATTTGTTTTTGAAAAATAAACACATATACCATAAATAGAATTTCACCATGAGAATCTAAACAGAGATCATATGAAATATTCAAAGTGTGATTACAATAAATAAATCATATTACATCATATGTCATTGATCTCTAATATCATGAGAACACAACATAATATGAATATATAAACTAATAACATTAACTCAGCCATAGCTGATACAAGGCTATAACCACTGCTATTAATGTATAATAAAAAAATAATTATAACTCTTCGTGATAATATTTCAATAATAAGTATAATATAATATAATGTACATATAAGATACATGGCTCTCATGAAGCATAGTTCTCGAACTCTAGTATTTGTGGCAATCTCAAGTATCATCTCAAAAGTAGTACTGCTATGGGGAGGGAGAGCATCATCTGAGCGCTTTTTCACACTAACCAAAAAACAATGATCCCCCACACTAATCTTATTAGGTAATGGCCCTCCCTTCATGGATGAGTAGATAATGATGGCATCAGAATCTAGAGAGACAAGCAAGTACCCGTGTGTTGTATGATTTTTAAAACTAAACATGCAGTGTATCATAAAAAACTAGTTCTATTGCAAGATATCGCATAAACATGTAAATTACACTCATGAAATGATAATGTCTCAATGAACATACTTTGATCAAATTTTTATGAATAATAAATAATGGTGATCTATAGATCAATCAAAATTCATACACACCACTTGATCAGATTACCTTCATCTGGCATTGTGATACCAGTAAGCTAGTGAAGTTCGTCTCACTCCTTACTTAGTATAAAAAATGCAAGAATTGTAATATATAAGTTAACCACATGATTCATATAATTTACATCCTACTAGAAATCACATTTCATAACATGCTAAACATAGGACAAATCAAATCATACATTTATTCCATCAAATATATAAATGAATCTTACATTATTATCTATCCCATACTAGAAATAATGACTACAACTTATACTACCCAAGTAAAATACATATTTAACTGAATGTTCTAATTACCATAATTAGTTTCCAAACATTGTACACCTTGTGATAACCCATATTACCATAGTATAGTATTGATAAGCATAACTACTAAGTATCGTAACTAGTCTAATAAAGTAGTCATAAATGCATGGAAACATAAGCTTCTATCCAAGCAGCTAAATATAAAAAAACAAGTTTCAATTCACATGAAACATCAAATACTCCATTTTAGCATTTGTTATATTCTCAGGGATTGGATACACGTAATGCATAAAACTCAATTTTAAATAAGTATATAATGTAGTTTTATAACCCCCCTGTGGAACTATATATATACCATATATATACACCTGCAGTTATTAATATTTCCAGTTAAGGTTTTTTAACATTCATAATACTGAAAAGATTGACTATCGTTTATCAATCCAAACAATTATCCTTAATCAAATTTTTAGGTTTCTATATATATTATCTCTGTCGATTCATTTTTTGAATTATGACTCCTCAATATCCATAGTTTCTTATAACTACTTAAATTTATTACCCTACATCTTTATTATGAAATCTATTTCCATCGATCCCTTTTGCTTGAAATCTTTTCATATTTAAATATATACCTATGTATAAGTATATTTATATTGATACCCATCTCAAAGTATTTTCATAAGCTTTATATATAACCAAGAGTTTTTTAAATCCTCCTAAACATGCAACAAATCATCTACACTACTCGTTACATTCATAGCTTGTTATAACAGACCATAGCGCATCTATAAACCTATTAAAGGTGAGGGAGGATACGTAGGTTCTTTTTACTTCTTTTACTAAACAAAAACCATTTTTTATTTAGAAGGATAGCTTAAGATATAAAATTATTAAAATGCTAAGTTTAGAATGCTTATACAACTCCAAGTACTTAAGTAAATATAAGAGTTAATTAGTAATTGATAGTAGATCATATCCGGATTCAATTATCAGGGTTATGTACAACAAACAATTATTGCAGTATCACCATTTAACTATGAAGTATTTGAAAAAAATTAAGAAATGTGACACCACATAACCCAATGAACAACTATTGCAGTGAATTCATAAATAATACTATAGATCAATATAAATATTGGACACCCAGGCAACGTTTGGTTTCTAATCAATGATTTGGAATAAATAAAATAGGGAAACATATATACAAATAAGGCACTAATTGTTAAATCATGTACCAAACCGTCATTTAATGTTTATAAATTAGATAATTATATATGTAAATAAAGCACTGAAACATAATATTACAGTCAGCTCTCATCGCCCATCCAGTAACCTACTCAGTTGAAAATAGTGCAATATTATATAAGGTAGGATCGCCATACTTATATAGCTCTAAAATTAAATGTTTGGATCACCATACTAAGGCGTAGTATATTTTTTCCCTGATTACATACTCTCTGCCAACTATAATATTTTTGGATAGTAATAAGTATACACACAATATATATGTTAGTATTCTAATCATCACACAGAATCTCTATGTTTAGAACATTCTTTCTAGAACAGAATCACCATGTTCCTTTTTTAAAGTTCATATATAATAAATCATTAAATTTAAGTTTCCCTATTAGGCTATACAGTAAACTGATTATAATTCCTTATGTGAATGAACTTCTAGTTGTTATTCAATAAACATAAACTTCTTTGCACTCACCCTCGTCATACATTTTTTCTATTGATTATAATATTCAATTAAAACATAGATGTTATATGCCTATGTGTATACATGAGTCACCATAATTTTGTTAATGGAATTTCATGCAGGAAACTGAACACTTTATTATGTGGAACGCCATACTCTTAGACAGTTGTTTGGATTCTAGTTTAGATGGTAATCTCTAAGTTCCATAAGCGACTATAGTAGGTTATATTTTTCTCAATTGAATACGCACCTCAGACCTTTGAAAACATACAGATATGTGAAGAACATTATTCACCCAGAATTTTCACATGAACATACTCTAAAATTGAATGGATTGCCTACCTGGCAAATTGTGCGGTTGATCTTCTTCTATGCTTCCCTTTTTACTCTCTGTATTCTCTCCTCCTCCTTATTCTGCTCTTTTCAATTCTAATTTTAAAACACATATGATCTCCTTTTCATAATCTCCCCATGCTAAAAAGGGCATAGTCTTTTTAAAAGTTTTTTCTCTCTTTTTTTCTTTGTTTTTCATGATTTTTGTTATAATTTTATTATTTTTCCTCCTTTTTTATTTTCCAAATTTTAGACCATTCGTTTTTTAATTGTTTTTCCCTTTCAAATGGAAATTTCCTAAATTTTATTTACTTTTAACATTATTTACCAAAAATCCATAATTTTACTAAATTACTTAATCAACTTTTATTGTCATATAATTTTAATGATAATTTCATCAATCAATAATCCAAATTTTAAATTTAATTATGTTAAAAACAATTATACTAACATTAATGATTAAACATACCAATTACATAAAATGAGTTCCATTAAACCATTTAGCCTACACTAGTAAATCATGGCAACCAATTATTTAATGCAAGCAAAAATAATCACATGGCCAAACCATTTATAATGCATTCTAATATGTCGTAGCTATTATTGTGTGTGTAGAGTTCTCATTCATTTTTCTGTCATCCTCTGACATCTCCATCTATGTCACCCTCTCTGATGATGTGATCTATCCATCACACTCTAAGGGATGAGTTCTCTTACATCAATCTCACAACAAGCAAGTAGTTAGATCATATCAACATGATACACATACATCATAAAAAGTAACTAAAATAACACATCGATATGTTTATAATGTAAATAGATACACTATAGCTAACTCACATCAATGCAAACATATATTCTAAGTAATATCCTACTATCGCATAGCGACATATATCTCAAAGCTTAGTTAAATCAAATGTGTCAACTATAAATATCCACAGATAATCAAATAGTTTGCTTAGCGAGGAATCAGGTTATAACATTAGTCCCACCAAGCATGTCAAAACTATTATCAACTAAATTTTCACCCTTTGGAAGGTAGTTCAAGCCTTCTAAATCTGGGATAACATAGAAATAATTCTAGGTTGTGGGTGGCATATTATTGAATTAAATCTCTATATTAAAGAGCTAGTTCCACTTGATGCATCACTTAGGCTCATAAGCTACTCTATAAACTTGTTAGTAAAAATAGAGAAAAACCTTATCTAATGAAGTTGATTCACTGAATATACCTAAACACTACCAACCAACTGCATTTGCATTTCAACCATAAGACTAACCTACAAAAAACTCTACTCCAAATCTGCGTCTCTACATCAACATTTCATATGAAGGTTGTGAAAGATGCTTGGACTATGATGAGTAGTCAAGAGGTCATGAAAAGACATGAATGAAAAGACACACCTCATTTAGACACTTAAAAATTCATGTAAAAGGCTTTCAAAATGAATATGCATGCTAGCGAAGGACATGTCAAGCAAGTAAAGCTAGTCACTTTATAAGATTAATTAGTCACGCACACACACACACATTGAAACTAGTCAAAAGAGTAGGTAAAATAGTAGTTTTTTATTTATCTAAGGATGCAATTGGTCAGGTATTCACCATACCTAGTTGGAGGATAAAAACATATCCTATCAAGGCTAAATTTATAGAAAAATGAGAGAGAAGAAGGGAGAAGGGTGTAGGATAAAGAGGTGAAAAATGTTTAAAAGAGAGTTACAAATAAGAATGAATTATGGAACTATATATAAAGTTCTCAAGGACAAGTTTTTATCTGTTGAAGATGATCTTATCCTCCAAGTAGCGTGGATGTCTCAAACCTTACTTGACACCTTGATTTTGTTTTTGAAAACTACCCCTTCTCTTGGCTTGTGAGATGACAAGTGGCTTCATTGATGGTCAAGTCATGTTGAATTGATCTCTTTATCCTCTCTTGAAACCTTTCATCTTTTTAAGATCTCCTCAAACACTTTACAGTGGTAATCATGAAGTAACTCCTTAGGTGCCTTGAAACCCCTTAGCCTTGTCATGCCTCACATTGCTTATAAGTGTCAAATCTTGAGTTTGTCCTCATCAAAGAAGTATCTCTCCATGGATGTCCCATCCACATCATATCAGACATAAAACAATTAATTTGGAGGCCTCAAACTCTATCAGAGAACTCATTTTACACCAAAAAGTCTCACTTGGCTTCATATCAGTGTCGCTCTAAAAACATGTAAACCTCCTTGTGTGGAACAACATACAGAGGATATTGGAAAACTAAAGATATTTTTGAGGACCCAGTATCCTCTTACAATTTAATATCAATTTTTAGGACCTTAAACTGAGTGGAACTGTACTTTTTTATAATTATCTTTCCTTAATCAAGCCTCCATGCCTAGAAACTGAATTTTGGACCAAAATCACTCCAACACATGTGAAACCTCAAAGAAGTGTTTGATTAATTTTACCCATGATAATATCATGATTCATGTCAATTTTTAGCTCTTGAAACCCTATAAGGATGGGTGAACCATGAAATGGTTAAAAGCCCTAGTCTATGTGTTTTAATAGGCTTGAGAGATAGTTGGAGTGTTTGGAAAGAAATGTGTAGGATCTAAATCTTGGAATTATTATTTTTAGGCCTTAAACATCATCAAGAAACTCAACACCTTGAGAGTGAGGTCTCTATTTGCATTTTTAGGTCTGTAGATAGACTTCTTGACCCATAAACTAGTGCATTCTTCTCTTCCTGACCAACATGTTGACTTGAAGAGATTATGAACCTCTTTAGGAGACCTAAAAGGGTGTGTAGATGTTTGTATAACCTTTTTAAAGTATTTATAGACCTATGATTTTATATCAATCTTGTACATTATCATTTGGGTCTTGACTGTATATGGAGTTGAAGACCTCCATAAAATCACTAAAGATTACAAAATACCTTCCTTACAGTATTGAGAACTTATTATTGTATTTTGAATCATTTGCATCCTCTTTTAAACCTCACATCTTCACAACATACCCTTGTTCCTTATACCTTCTCAAAGTATGGCTATATATTATAGTAAACTGTATTTTGGCTGAAAGTTGAAGGTGTATTATCCTTATGGCATCCTTCTTATGATCTCCAAAACATTCATAAGTTCCAAGTGATCTTAACTTTGCCTTCCATGAATAATTTTATTTGAATTTTCACACACAAGCCTATATAAATGGATTTAGGCTTGCATTTCCTCCTTTTTTGTCACCTGTAGTTCTATTTAGACTCCTCAATTCTTTAATTACTTGATCACCATGTGAGAGCATTATGAGATCTAGATCAAGCTAAATATATATTCACATTCTATAAGTATCACATGTACATTCTCAGATATTTTGGTAAATTTTAATCACTATTAAGACATCCAATAATTCATTTATCACACATCTCTGCCCACTCAGTCTTATAGCTCTTCATGTGATCTGTGGGTGCATGAAGATTTTTTCTAAGGAATTTAGTCTTGATCATTAATGATCAAGTAGTGATTTAGATGTTGAAATGGATTTGATAAGGCATGATATCATCTAAACCTACTTTAGACTACCCATTTATTTTAACCATTAGTCATCAGAGCTCTCAAAAGCTAGTAGTGAACCAGAGTTTTCTTCATTGTACCTAGGTTTTATACTCCCTTAGCACATGAGTTTTGGCTTGGAAAATATGAATAGACAATATTGACCTATTTAAAACTCTTTACACTTCATTAACACATTAATTACATGGATAACAACTCACAAATCTCGCAAAACCAGTCTATCACATACAAACAATGAAAATAACTCTTATTATGCTAATACATGCATATGCTTCATATAGTTGATGGATTTGTAGGTTATAGAGATATATAACCACTCTAAGATCACTCTTGTATGGTTCATCTTCTCTAATAAAGTTCAAAAGTGTAGTCCTAAAGACAAAGTTGAGCTAGTGGGGATTTGAGTCACCTTTTGACCCTTCAAACTCTTAGTGATTGTTTATAGATCTGGGGGCTTCAATATAAAAAATAATGCCATGTATTTTAAGGCCACTATTACCCCTATCTTTGTTTAATATCTTGGGATTTGACTCTGCCTGTACAGCCTGTACAATCCATTTGAAATTTGCCTTTATAAGCTTGTGAAGGGATCAATAGAGGAGAGAGAGAGAGTTATTTGCATATCTAGGACCTAAAACTTAATTACAAGTATGAATATGACATGTGTAAGTTTAAGAGACATTTGTAAACTATTTTCACTTGAAAATGAGTTCAATAAATCCATACAAGTGCCTATAACTCCCTTCTTTGGCATTGAAATGCAAGAATCTGACCAATGTTTGACATCCTGCCATATATGGTAGTTATGTAACCCCTCTAAGAACCTTATAAAGTGTCTTGTATGTATTTTTCATCTTGGAAGCTTTGTCACGCATTGGAGTTATCCAAAACACTTTTCTTTTACATAAAACATTACCTTAAAGTTTATAAATAAACCTTAAACTTTCCAAACACATGTGAAATGTTTATGAAAGGTGATGAAGGGTAAAGATAACTTTGAGAGACACCTAAAAAATTATGACACGTCTTTGACTCACTCCTTTTCGCACCATGACATGACTAAGCTAGTACAAGATCAAGACAACCATTACCTTATATTTTATAAAATTAACCTTAATCTTTGCTAAAATGGTTTTAGAAATACCTTTTGAAGACTAGTAAGGTATGGAAAGGACTATAATAAAAGTATTAATACATGACAACTCAAGTTTCAACCTATAGGGGTTGACCTTTTTTACTTGGGGTCAAAAATGGTCAATAGAAACTAATAGGTGAGTAATAAAAATAATATATATAACCTACTTGTGCTCAAACTATGTTTATGTAGTATCCTATGTGAGCTTGTGAATGTCTGAACACAATTGCATACAACCAATAAGGCTAAACAATTGTATCAAAGATTTCAAATGGGCCAATGCCACTACTAGGAATAAGATCATCTTGACTTAAATGTACATATGCATTGATCAGGAACTTTCTTATACAAGAATGAAATCGTATTGAACGTAATAATAGCAATTGATTAATCAATAACAAAAGTATAAATCTGAAATATTTTCAAGAAACTTTTGAAGTAGAAAAACATGTAAAAAATATTTATTATCTTTTCATAATCCATATAGCATTAATTTTTTTGGGATAGTACAAAACAAGACATAGTTTTGTTACGCTTTTGATGTAGTCTAACAATGTAATTTTCAATATGGAAAACTATTTGATTAGTAAATGTTCATTATGACATGTATCAGATCACATCTGGATCGAATGCAAAGCAATAATGCTATAATTTATTGCATAATCAGGAAAAGATATAGTTGGAGTGGAATTCATTTGACATATTAAATTTTTAATCAAGTTCAAATTAATATAACTTTAGAAAAGCATTACATGGCCAAAATGCATTACCTTGAGAAATTTTGAATTGTTTCAATGTTTGGCAATAGATTTTACAATTTCTAAAATAAAATAATAACCATTCATTGCTGCTTTAATAATTACTTTTTTTACAAATGTTATATTTTATTTAATCTTTCACACTCATTGTATTAAACTTGTCTATGCAACATATTTCATTGTCAAGAGCAATGGAGGAATAACACATTACAACATATTTACAAGTTTTAGTATCAAATGCACTAGATAGTAAAAGGATTCACTGCATATAAAAGGCATATAGTGTTAATTGCATATAGCAAAAGATGTTACATATCAAATTTAATAATTATGTTTGATGTATTAATAGGAGCAATAGATTATGTAACTGAATCTATGACTATTTTACATTCTTGGAAAATTAACAGCTATCATTTTAAAAGGCATATAGTGTTAATTGCATATAGCAAAAGATGTTACATATCAAATTTAATAATTATGTTTGATGTATTAATAGGAGCAATAGATTATGTAACTGAATCTATGACTATTTTACATTCTTGGAAAATTAACAACTATCATTTTAAAAGGCATATAGTGTTAATTGCATATAGCAAAAGATGTTACATATCAAATTTAATAATTATGTTTGATGTATTAATAGGAGCAATAGATTATGTAACTGAATCTATGACTATTTTACATTCTTGGAAAATTAACAGCTATCATTTTCTAATCACGCAAGTGATAACTAAAAACATGAAAGAAGTCATTATCTTATACAACATTATTAAGTATCAATCTATAGTTTCAAGCAATTTCAAAGGCTAAATCATTTGTAATTCTTGATGGTAATTCTATACTAGAAAAGACCAATAATGATAGAAGCAATTGAAATTCTATAACAACAAGAGCTAAGGATATAATTTTTCCAGTTCTATTACAAATCTATAGTATTGAAAAGTATTTTGTGACATGTCAATAACAAGCAGTATATGAATTGTATCTATGGACTTTTCCATCTAGTGAGGGAAAAAAAATGAATAGCCATGAAAAATAAAATAAAAAAATCATTGTATGTATATTTACATGAAATTAGTAATCAAGTTTATAGAAATGACTTAGATAGTACAACAAAGTAATATAGTCATGATGGCATCAACAAAGATGACAAAACTATGTATTGCATTAATGTGAAACATTGTCATATCTTATAGTTCAATAAAAAAAATAGTTGTATCAATAAAATGAAGAAATAGTTATTTTAGTTTAAAAAAACCATTACTGTAAAGCATAATTCCAAGTAACTTACCCATGTGGAATCATTATCTATTCTTATTTAATATCAGAAAAAATATTGTCCATGGCAATTTAAATGTATCCTTTACTTGGAATCTATGCAATAAGAAAATAGCTATTGAAATGTCTTGTTTATATTGCTCAAAAGATATGGATGTAATTTTTGGAAGCAATGTATCAAACATTAGTTTATGCACTATGCATTCATATTTTATGTCTTTTGTATAGAGTTTGCATGTCAATGCATGAACATAGGAATGCCCTAAATTAGAAGGGCACTTTGGGCAATGTAAAGAATCATTACCATGGACATGCTCTACCATAACTATATGTTTACAGGAATTGTAGATTGGTTGAAAAGGATCCAAGTAAATATTATCTGTTCTTAACATTTACGAGACCTATGAACACTAACATTAGCTATTTTTTTTTGTTTTTTTACCAATTTCAACTGAGAAAGAAAATACATGCTTCAAACTATTTTCATGCGAACAAAAAAGAAAAGAAAATTAATATTAGCCTCAATGCTTACTACTAAGATTGTTTATAACTACTTGATAGTGCATTCATCAGCTAAAGGCTCTATAAATGAAGTACAATTTGCTTGAAAAAATTGAGAGAATTTTTGACCTTTGTGAATGACATCATTAAAAATGTATATATGTTTTTTTTGGACAACAACTTCTCTTGTATGGCATTACGCAATCACATATGTTCTTCAGTAAGCTAAACCTAAAAGCAAACATGCATAGTTGATTTGAAATCATGCAAAATTTGAATGTAAGGAAAAGCTTTGTGAAAACAAAATGACGCTTATAATTGCAGTGTTATATTATGTTTCTCCATCTTTGACGTGCAAGTTAAACAATGTTTTTATTTGTTGGTAGCTTATAATGAAAACTCCAAATGAGCCAATTGAGTATAAATCATCTGAGTTCACAATGTCAGCAATTGAACTATTAGGTGTTAGTTTACATTTTTTTGCAAATTGCATGTATGTTTTGTATGGTTGTCTTTGTAGTCGCCCTAACACATTAAGTAGCATCACCACTTTCATATTTTATTTTTTCCTTTATCAAGAAGTCAAAAATGTGAATGCTTTTGTCTAGATTAATGACCATACAATAAGAGATGAAGAAAATATGCCTGAGCAAAGGCTATATTGTAAAACCCATTTAGAATTTGATTCTAATTGTGACATTTCAATATTAACTTTGTTTTGACTCAAAAGTTTTTTTTTTTTCTGTAAGTAGGCTTAGCATATACAATCACTTCATGGTTTTTACATGAGAATGTGGTGTTTATGTCAAGCCATGTTTTTTCACTCTAAGCGGTTTGAATGCAACATCATCCATTGTAAGACCATTTGATCTATGTATTATTTAAGCACAAGATAATTGTACTATAATCTAATTATGTATTATTAACCTTTTTTGTGAGCATGCATTCGCTGTGGTGTTGAAACTAGGAAAATGGGAGTCCCATTTGGATCAATATGGATTTTATACAATTGATTTGTTTTGTTCTTTATGAATGTTAGATATAACCATCATATAATTTTAGCCAAACAATGTCTTTGTCATCTTCGTTGGTGTATAGTTTAAAAATACCATCTAAACCACTAACAAGTCCATCTTACTTATTGTAATTTCTAGTTAAAATATAAACCAGAAAATTGGGTTTTTAAATGATTTTTAATGATAGACATAAAGCTTTGGTATAGCCTTGTCTTATATGTATAATCTTATTTATCTATTGCATGAATAGCTATTTATTGATGAGGAACAAGTTTTATCATTTTTTGTTATGTGATTCAACATCACAGTTCAAGTAAAAGAGATACGAAAATAAAATATCATTTAATGCTAGACGTAAACCTTTATTACTGAGATATGTTATGTCATTATCCATAAGTGAGTGTGTATGTACTTCGATTAGTATTGATATAAAGACTTCATCCTTTTGATGCAATTGGATCCAATCGATAACATTTTATGTTTTCTTGCCAAAAAAAAAAGGTATTAGCTCACTATTCATTTTTGGGTGTTCAAAGAGCAAACGATCACATATAGGTTGAATTTGATAAAATTTTCCATAAAATAACATGTCAACATTGCCAAAGTACAAAGTGGGAAATTGCATAATGTCACATAATCACTTGTCAGTGTAAGATAACATTCTTATTCCTACTAACGAGATTTTATCAATTAGCACTATGTGTAATTGACTGTATTGTTTAGACAATGAATCAAGACTTCATTACTCAATGCAATAAGTTATGTCTTATTAAAATCCAATAAAAATATAGAGTGCAATGTTACTCCACTTGCATTGTATACAAATTTGCCTATGTATGCAAGAATAAGACCTTTTGGCTTGTCTACATCGCTATTATTAGACTGAGAGCAAATACGGATAAGCATTTGGTATATAAATTTTATTATAAAAGTCTTGAAAGTGCCAACACTCCCTATTAAAAACAAGTACAATGGAACATTTTTTGTTTATTCATTTTTTTAAATTAATGTCTTTAACAATTTCTTATTGCTCTTCATATAGCATTTATCTTTGTTTATAGTATTTGGAATCATCACAAATGAATCAATGTTGTGCAGTTTCAAAAGGTTTTGAGCTTCACTTGTTTAATACAATGTTCAACAATGGAAATTCCATTTGCAAGTCATAGTCTTCTTCAGTAGTTTTTATTTTAGCCAAACTAGATCCAAGTTCATATTTATTTGTTGTATCTAGTGCAAGATGATGTGCAACGTGTTCCATGTCTCCCCAAGTAGGATTTATCTGATAATTAAACTTGGACTCATTCAATTTTAATATTTTTCTTTGCAAATCATATGTTTGCTTCCATGTTACTTGACCTTGTTTTAAAGTATTTTCATTGCTTTGAAATGGCACATATGACAATAGCCTTCCATGATAATATTTTTATACATCTAAATGTTTGTTGTAGTTGACAAAGCATATAACATGTGTTTTTTTCTTTTCAATGGCTTTCAATTTTTCATGTATTCAGAAACAAATTCGGCTAAGCAAACATGCCCAATAACAATATAACATGCAATGTAATATTCAATAAGAGATTGACATATCACGTGTTAGGAGTCATCTGGTTCATGTCTAAGTGAAATTGAAGGTTTTAAGATAAATGTGTGTTTGTTTAGGAAAGATGTATTTATAAAAGTACATTTTCTTGAAAATTGATTTAATGGCAATGGTAATACCAAATGAACAACTTGTTGTGCATGCATTTGTTGGTATTTTAGCATTTCATTTCCAAGTCTATACGACATTTGAATAACATCTAAATTTATTATTGCATGTTGGTTTTGTTTTTACTTTAGAGCATGAATGGTTTTTGGATGTCCCTTTATCATATATGAGCTGCAACATGTTGCTACAGTGTATGCATTTAGAATAAATTGTGCATCCGTATTAGCTTGCCATAAATATGGCATGTTTTTTATGAAACTATTGCTCCATATTTGTGTTAGTCTATGAACTAGAAAATTTATAGGTTGTTTAACTACACTTTGTATCATTATTATGTATTGAGACTCATTTATGTCAAGATCGTGTAAAATAGTGTCAAAGCCATCAAAATAGTATACTATTTTGTGTTTAGTAATAAGTAAATTTGCTTTGATGTTGCTGTTGAAAGTTTATTTATTTCTTCAAAAGCTTCAAGAATAATATTTTGTCGCATTAGTGGTTGAAAAAGTTGTATCTACAATGTTTTTCCTTTTTTTACAACTACTAGTATGATGGTGTTTATGCAATTTGGCAATGTCATGTTTGAATATATCAGTATTACAAGATATACATTTGTCTATGAAACATATGATAACTGAGTTTTGATCCTTTCCATATATCAGCACATTTTATAATCTATACTAGCCAATGATCATGAGTATTTCATATTTGTTGGAGTTCAATTACACAAAAGAAATGTATGATTTTTCCTAGCAAAAGTTCATCATTGCATATAAGTTCTCTTAATGCATTGATATGATGTCTATAATAGCATGTGCATGTGATCATATCTATCTTTATAAGGAAATAAACATCACTTGATTTGTTGAGTTCATGAATCTTGGAACCTATTGTTTTCTATGTTTTAGATATAACTATTGCAAGGCATTCATCAATGGTTTCCAACTATGTTCAACACTTTAAAAAGTCAAGAAAAATGTTGGTGGTCCTAGTTGATGTATCATGGCAAAGGCATTTTATTTATCCCTTGCACGTAATCAGGGGAGATTCATACTTTTTTTTAAATCTACATACCTAATTTTTGATTTCAGGGACTTTTCTAGATTTGGTTTGTATTTAACATCCTTTACCAAAAGCTTTATACCGTTTAGTTGGTCTTTTCTAATTCAAACCCACACAGTCTTCCCAACCTGATCTATGATTATTTTTGTTGTTTTAAAAAACAATTTAATAAGATGATATACAAATCAATGATCAACATGCATTAGTTCCCATTGTGATATTTCTTGATACGTGGATCTTGACATAACATTTTATCATGAGGATCTCCAAAGAAAAATGTTATAAAATTCATTTCCTCTAGAGTCCTTATCTTTAAAAATTCTAAGAGAGTGATTTTCCTTGGCTTGATCTATTTCAATCACTTTGTAATTCAATGTTGTAATACATGTTGAGTCTATAAAGCTATGTACTAGAGTGTCATTATAATAGGCCTCATATGTGTCTAAAGACAACCATTTCATTGTCACTATTACTTTCAAATTCATTGGAAAGGCTATTGACATTCACATCATCTATAACTTCAAGTCTTATGAGTTGTTTCCAATTAAATTTCTTTTGCAAATTATGAGCAATATACATATTTTCTTTTACAAAGTTTTTACGATGCTCGCATAATAAGTTTTGGATGCACGGTTCCTTAATGATACACATTTTTGTATTCTAAGAATCTTTATAAATCTATAGAAATTTTTGTTCTTTCATGTATAGATCTAGGCAATGCTTTTTGGATTTTGTTAATATTCGATGGAATATTGATAATTGGACCTTTCAGTCCAAGCTACAATTTTTTGTAGCCTAGATCTGATATTTGAGCAAATGTAATTCTTAATGCAATGAGCCATTCTTCAAGGTATGACATTATAAGCACATATTTCGAGTGTTTGTTTAGTCTAATATTAAAAGGTGTTACAAAGTTGGAAATCATTATATTTTTTATCAATTGATTACAATTTGTGCATATTTATTTTCTACGTATAGTTGTATTATCTGCTAGCAATTGTTGTAATGTATCTTTCTCACCTAGATTAAATAATTTGATATTATGCTTGAAATGTATTTGTTTACAAATGACACAAGTATGTACATCAGAGTGTCTATATTTTTTTTATTGAAAGTGTTTTATTCTTTTTTTACAAGGTTGTTGCTAGGTTTTATGTTTATAGTTTTTTCACGTGCAAGTTTCAACATTTGTAACAAAGACAATTTTATTTGTTACATGAATTATTTTTGCAATTAGCAAAATCATTCATCTGATCTTTAGTATGGTGTTGCACTATGGTAACAATCATTATTCCAAAATCTTTTCTTGCCTTTTTATAGGTTTTTTACAGTTTTCATTTTTATGTTCTTTTCAGGAACAAGCTTCAACATTTTTAGCAAGGATCTATTCATTTTCATTAGTTCATCAATGCACTTACAAAAATCATTCACATGTGTTTGAGTATGTCTATGCATTATTAATGGCTCATAATGCACATATTCATTATTTATTTAAAAAAATATAATGTTGTATGTAAGATGTGATTGAGCATATTCATTATAGACTTCTACAATCTGCTAACTTGTCGATGACCATATAGACAAATTCTTACTTCTTTCAATTATGAAATCTAGTGAACAATAAACTTGCCACCTTCTATTCCACCTTCATCATGGATTGAACCTAGTTTAAAAATATATCCTTGTCAATTTACAATGGTTAGTATGTCCTTCATAACATTTTTTGTTAAGTTTTGCTCTAAACAGGCATATGCTTTCACATGCTTAGAAATGAATGTAATACTAAAACACTATACTACATAGCATGGAAAAGACTGTACATCAAAAGCATTGTCATTTAAATGACAAATATAACTGAATATGTTATCACCACAACAAGATGTGTCTTGTCACATTCTAGATAATCCACATAATTGCATCTTTACAATATTTGTTTCCCAATAAGAAGGAATCATAACACAAGTTGTTGATAAAGATATTTGTCTTGAAGGGCCTTGTTGATTGTTTAATTTATTATATTACAATGGTTCATAATGTCCACACAATGGATTCGCTTCATGGAAAAGAATGCAATATGGTGGTGAATGTAGATTTTCATTAAAGTGAAAATATCATTTATTTCTTGTCAAAGACCAAACACAAATAAAAATGTTTAGCCATTTAGAGAGATAATTTATACAAAAATTATCATCCCACAGGCCATGTTCACCATTCATTATTCTTAAAGTCACTGAAATCTACATGCAATAAAAGTATGTGTATATGTCATACGCTCGATGCGGTCTATATATCTCTCTGGGATATAATTCTAGTTGCAAAGATTTTAGCACATCAAGGTCTTTCTTTTTTAATAAATTCTAAAAATGCTCTATAATTATGATACAAGTTCTATAGATGTGTATCAAATATGAAACAAGACTTGCAACATATCAAATAAGCAATTACCAACATTATATTTTAAAAAATAGTTCTAAAATGGTTTTCTCTTTCTAACGCATCATCAATGTTATGAGAACCAATATGCATCAATCTTATGTATTCCTCTACATAAATTAATTATTGATCACTATGCAAATGTGTTGTTTTGTTATTTGCATTTATGCACTTCATTTTTTCAATGATCATTAAGCTAGCAATGAAAGCTTTTTAAAAAAACATTTGCATTTACATATAGCTAAGCTAAACAAAATGAATTTACAATGCCCTATTTCAAACAAAGACTATTTTTTTGTTTATTGTGTTGCCATTATAGAAATCAATGCATTTTTCAATTGCATAAGGCCACGATGGAGTATTTTAAGCTAATGATATTGTTGTGAATGAAACTATAGGACTTTGCAATGGAAATAGCAAATGTTTTGGCATCAACAAATTCAAAGGATTGCTTCCAAGTTCAAATGTTGTATAGAATTAGATCAATGGTCATGATTATTGTATGTAAAGCATTGTCAATATGATTTTCAATAAGCTCGTCACTTATACCATGATTCAATCTCTTTTTTAAAGAAAAAGTCATGAAATATGAAATGCAACAAAGCATAGGTTGCAACAAGCTAAACAATAATCCTTTCTGAAACCTTGACTCTAGAAGCTTAAACTATCAATTAACATTATTTTTTTTAATAGCATTAGTTAAAATGCCAAAACAAAGCAGCTAAAACATACAACCAATACCATGAAAAATAAACATAATATTTCACTAAGTACTACATTACAAGGTTTCTAGTTTTTAATGTGTTAAATAGAAGCCAATTCATCAAACACAACAATAGAAAATTATTCTCTAGAAGCTTAAACAATCAATTAGCATTATCTTTATTTAATAACGTCAGTTAAAATGCCAAAACAAAGTTGCTATAATAGCAACCAGCACTATCCAAAATAAACATAATCTTTTACTTAGTGACACATTGCAAGGTTTCTAGTGTTTTACTTGTCAAACAAAAGCCAAGTCACCAAACAAAGCAACAAACAATTATTAATCTCTTTAATAAATCCACAAAAAAAAGTTAGCCTACACATAAATAAGACATATGGATCAGCTATGGAAAAATATATTTACAAGTAAAATAATCAAAATTCCAAAACAAAGTAGTTATAACATGCAACCAAAACCATGGAAAATAAACACAACCTTTTACTTAGTGCCATAGTGCAAGCTTAATGGTGTTTAACTTGTCAAATAGAATCAAAGTCACCAAACACATTGATAGACAATTATTAAGATATTTAATAAATCCATAAAATCAATTTAACCTGCATTGAAATAAGACACGTGGATCAGCTATGGACATATATAGTTACAAAGGAAAGAAAGAAAAAAGGTCCATTTATATAAAAATTCTTTTCTTAATAAAAAAATTGAAATTTTGCATTGTCATTATTACTTGCAAATGAATTGGATCAAATCAAGCTTTAAAATATCAAATGAAATGCAATCAAATCACAATGTTGACCTATTTTGATCACTGCTTCAAGGCTAAAGCAATTTTGTTTCTCATAAATGTTCTAACATATCTATTAATTCAAAACATCCCAAGCAACCAGATCAAGCAATCATTGAATATGCCAATGTGTGTAAACATTGTGAAATTGTAATATAATTTATAGGCAAATGCCATGAATAAAGTTAAGATTCAATGACAAAGAATCAAATTTGAATATGCACTCTACCTACATAAATGAATCATTGAATCATGAATAAAATTCATGTTATGTGCAATTTTATAAGCATTAAGAACAATCGGGTAATGTTATGTCTTAGTGAATAGAATGACGATTATCATCTTAAACAATGTGATGTTTGCAATAACATAGAAAATAAAACATTATCGTGTGACTATCAATGAAAATGAATACAAAATCAAACTAATATTTGAATGTTGTTGCAAGCTGTATGCAAATCAATACTACGCTAATATTCTACGTACAAAGTCATGGCACTAGACAACATTTAGTGTTCATGAATCTTTATTCCATACTTGATTCTAGCAATTGAGACAAACAAACTATCATAACAAAGTATCTAGTTTTGTAACTGAGCATTATGCAACACAAAGAAGATTCTCTATTTATTCCTTGCAATGCATTCACCACTCCATAACTATAACTTTAATTTGGAATTGGATATTTTTTCCAAGTTAAGGTTTCGAGTTCTTAGAAAAACTCATGTAAGAGTTTCGAACATGACCCAACTTCAGCTATGTTTAAAATGTTATCCAATATACTTCATCTCAAAACCAAACCAAAGGTAGGCCAAACATAAACCCTAAATAAATCCTTGCAAAATAGCATGCAAAAAAAATAGAAAAATAAATTGTTGTTCTGAACATAAACCCCAAACTCAAATGTCCTAGGTTTAAAAAAAAATCATAACAAAACTCTTGGATCGGATTTCTTTGTCAAGTCAAGGATTCAAGTTTTTTTGAGAAAAGCCCTGTAAGAACAAAACAACACAACATCTAAAATCAAACCAATATTTTAGGCATTTAATTAGAACTCTAGACTCCAACAGTCAAAAAACAAATTACCTTTGATGCAACATTTTCTCTAAATCAATTACAAAACCACAACTTTCAATAGTATAACAACCCATATTCTGCCTTGAGCATTTAAACACTACCCAAAAAATAGATTCACCAACTACTAATTATACTCTCATCTGAAAACATTGTGAAACTTGAACCGTATTTTTATAACGAAATGCCATGAAAAAAATCTAGCATTCAATGTCAGACAATAAAATGCATTAATAAAAATTGCATCCACAAATCCAACATTCAATACCAAATAAGATTTACACACTACATAGCTATGGCATAACATCCTCACCACATTGACACTACCTCGAACCACATTAAACTTACAATAATATGTAAATATGATGACCATTTAGATTACAGGAAATAATATTATTTTATACCATCTGTTAAACACAGTGCAAGTTAACCTTGCATAAGCATGACATATTTTCTTGCATTAAAAAAATGTCCCCTGATTGGCCAATAATATAGGGAATAATTCCAAGTTTAATAAAAATGATGCCTATAGTCTCTGTGAATTATAAAACCTCAGGCACTAAAAAGACATTGACTAATTACAAGTTAAAGAAAGACAATTCCTATAGTCCTAGTGATGGATGCATTGATTTAATAAAAAATGGTTCAAGTTACACAATGTTTGCAGAGAATGCTTAGGTAGGGTTTAGTAAAGGTTTATGCTCAGCCCACCTTCAATCAAATATTGAGACGATGTAAGATGAATAGCTTTATTAGAGTTTAGTCTTTGCAGTCCATTTATAATGCACATTTTCCTTATGCAAATAAAAGTGCATGCCTTGATAAAGATAACAAACTTTTTACATCATTGCCTTTCTAATTTATAAATTGAAAGAAACTAGTAACATTCAACGCTTAGTACCAACAAGCTACCATTTAGACTTGCATTTTTGGGGTCATTTGCATTTATATGGATGAGATGTTTTGATGCTATGTCCAGTATCTCATCGCTCAACACTAATCTTTAAACAAGAACTCAAATGTATCTGTACATAAAACATTTATAACAAGCTTATAGACACTAATATATGAATCAAACACAACAAAGGCTGAAGCTAATCATATAATAGATTTTACTATCTTAGCCATGTATTTACAAGCCACTGTCTATTTTCGGTCTGAAGTTTGGATTTTGGAGATTTATTATGATTTGTTTCCATAATGCAAACATTGTTCATACTAGAATTATGAGGAATAATGTTAAAATATATTCTATGAGAACTTTTTTATACATAACACCTAAACCTTTAAAATCTTACAAGATTTGGTTATATAAAACCAACTAATGGGTGCAGCCAACCCATAAAAGAAAAAGATAAAAAACAAGAAAATAAAAAACTACTTATGATTTTAGATCATAAATGACCCAATAAACTCCCCCTTAATACAAAGGGGTATGAAAATGAAATAACTAGAGCAATGAATTTGAAGTCATTGAAGAAACTCAGATGCAACTATAACTAGTGTATTGTAACTCATGGTATTAATCAAAATTGACGTTGTTCCATAAATAAGACTATCCTACTAGTTATGGCATAAAAAATTGGTGAACATGATCAAATCCTTCTCATCTCATGTGATCATTTGTACCATAATGTAATAGAACACCATCAAAACCTATCCAACTACATCGATCCACATAAGGCTCTACATGGAAGCCCATCAAAGTGACCAACCTATACTATGTATGACACATCTCCCTGATGTCCAATAAACATTGAGAACCTTTGCTCAACACTATTGGGATAATAATCCCTCCCAACTTGTACTATCACCGATGATTGATCAAAATCTAACTAATGTTATATCTTCTCCTTTTGTCAAGTGAGAGGCAAGAAGTTGTGAAATGAGAGAAAAAAATCAAACAATCCTATATGCTCCATGTCAATAATATCAAGGATAGAAAGCCAAAATTAGAATAAATAAAGAACACAAGCCAAAATATGCTACTACAATAGATCATGTCCTTGAACCTTGTAGCTTGCATAAGATAAGTAAATCATTAATCACTCAAAATAGGCTATCAGGTCCATCAAGATCATATACTTTGGCCATATAGGGTTCCTCTTAATCAAAGGAAGAGTTAGAATAACTAGAATACTTGGAGTAACCAAAAGATATGCCTTTAGAATGACCCATATAATTATCTTTAGCTTTGTTCTTGTGTGGAAATCAAGGTTATTGAGAAGGACATTCATCTGTAAGATGTCCACTACCACCACATTTGAAACATCTTAGCTCTTTCCTATGTTAATAATATCCAAAATAAGTTGAATCATGGGAAGAACTATTGGAATGAGAAGAGTGCCTACGGTGATATCTTTGTTTCGAAGACCCCAAAGAGTGCCGATGAGAATGTTGTGGAGACAATCTAGAATGATGTGGAAAGTGTCTCAAAGAGTGTTTTACATAATGCTTCTGAAACTACCTCTATACATGGTGATGATCTCTATGATGTGACCTCACCTTTGTATAGTGAGCCTTTTCGTAATATTTCCCTATTTTTTTGCAAACTATCACTTATGTTAAGTCATAAGCTCATAAATAAAGTCAAATGTTGCATCATTGAGCTTATAACTAAGCCACAACATTTTGACAAAGTTGGTCTATGGTGAATTAAGTCCATTTAATGTGATGGAAATGAGCATGTCATCATCAATATTTCAACTTGTAGTGTAGTATTCTTGTTCTAATGTTTTCATCTGTGAAATATATTTAGAAATATCTTTATCATCTACTAGTTTATTGTTTAAAAGTTGCATAAAAAGTTAATTTTCTTATATGTAGGTTGTTTGTCATAGAAGTACCTTAATGCTTTCCATTATTTCCATGTGACATATTTAATAGCTTCAATGTGAATAATCACATGTGTAGTGCAGGATGACGTTATTAGTGCAAGTGCATGTTTATCACACTTTTGGTACTCAATCAGTTTGACATGTTCAGTGGGTGGTGTGATTTCTTTCTCTATTATTTTCCATAAATCATTAAAAATGTGTGGGTATTCCATGTGTAAACTCTATTCTTTGTAGTTTTTAGGTGTTAATATACCATTTTTAGAGAGTAAAATTACAATTTTGGCCATGACCACAAAAATATATATTGACAAAAAAATAAATACTACTTTGGGTTTTGCCTTGACCCTCGTAAGTAAATTCAAAATACAATAGAAATGTTTCTAAGGACTTGTCTAAGCCTAAGTCACAAAATATTGCAAAATAAAATGATCTTACTACACCTTTATATTGCCATTATAACCTTTTTGTTGATAATCTTATTTTATCCTTATAACCCCTGTGTACAAAAATAAGGTTAAAATACGAAGTTTGATCAAAATACAAGTTCAATGGGTTTTGAACCCTTGATCCACCTTGTTTACAATCAACTAAAAAAAATACTATCAAACTTGCCTTCAACAAAATTGAATATGAAAATGCAAGTTATTCAATGTCTCCTTGATTTTTGCAGATGTAAGAAAAATTGAAAAAAAATACATTAGAAATATTTTACCAAGTAATATTTTCTTACTTTACATGTAAAAATTTACATGGCATTTTTTATTGTATGTAAATAAAAACAAATGCACTAACTTCCCAAATGGCATCATGTGCATATGAAATAATCAAACTCCATTCAAACATGTTGCACCATTTTTCGCTGAATTCATCCAAGTTCTGTCGAAACAACTACACTATACACCATTATTTTATTTCCAACGATTTCCCTTCACATCTTTATCTATAGATTCAATAGCCTTCACATATCATTCATCTCATATCCACCCATGACTTAAAATATTTGAACTTTTCCACTGTATTTGTTGGTCGTCATCCAATATTTATCCTTCCCTTTTCTTTCAAATCCTGTTGTTAATTTTATGTTCTTTTATAGGGTGTTTGGACACTATTCAATCCTATTGCATGACCTCTCTCTTAAAATATCTTGAAACACCATAAATTGGATGTGATTTGCTCTAGACAAATTTATTCAAAAAATAAAATTGTCTATCTCCTTCCACCTTCAAATTCATGGCTTTCTCCTTCAAGGTGTGGCTTTGATACCATTATTCATACTAGGATTTAAAGGAATAATGTTAAAATATATTCAATGTAAGAAATCATTTTTTGTACATAGCATGTAAGCTTTAAAAATATTACGTGAGTTGGTTATATAATACCAATTAACAGGGGAAACCAATTCATAAAAACAAAAGATAACAAAATAAATAAATAAAGAAACTAACTATGATTTTGGATCATAAATGACCCAATAAACATTCTAAAATACCCTTTTAATTCCACTAAATCAATATGGTATTTTATTTGTGGGTAAATAAAATTTGCATTCAAATTTAAAGAGCATGAACTATTTGAAATACAAAACAACAATAATTGATTGAGTAATTTAGCATTGTATACAAGTTTTTAAACAAACTTATGAATTTTGCTTATTGATTTATCATTTTATGGTTAAAAAACTTTCACCTTACCTTGTATAAAGCAATCTAATTCTTAATTTAGTTACAAGACATATTCTATGGTTAAAAAAATTGCACCTTGCCTTGCACAAAGCACTTTGATTCTCTATTTAGTTGTAATATATATTACATGTATTTAACTACTATTGCATGTGACATTTGTTTTTTAGTCTCTATCAGACTTTATGAAATTAACATAACTCTCATCCCCTTGTAAAAAATATTAGTTCAGGAATTTTATAACACTATAAAGTTCACAATAGTTCATTGAAAAAAAATTGTCAAGTAAACATAGATCATTGAAAAAAATTTAAAATAAAAGGCTCTAGACAGAACCATAAAGCCTTCCACACACCTATGCCAACACTTCTAATGTTGTAAAAGAACTAAAAAGTAAGACAATGTGAATCATCTCACAAATTTTAAACAAGTTTGTAAGTAAAATACTTTACAACAAAATTTTATATCTTTACATATTCAGTCATTGCAATCATAATACTATTAATAAGTTGACTAACCAAAACATGCCTCAATGCAAACTAGACCTTATTTCTATTATTTTTTGCCTTGTGCAATTGTATATGTACATTACCAATTCATATTTTTTCATTATGTATATTATCTTGACACAATTCTCAAAGCCCTCCATATCTTTGTAAAATAAATTACTAAACAACTTCATCACAAGAAACCCGATTTGATAACTAAATAAGATGTGATTCCACCACATTTTCAATGTTTTTATTGCTTTGATAAAAAAACCACTCGACACTTTTATTTTCATGTCTCTTTATCAAATCTGTTTTACATAGCCTATCATGATGAACAAGACTTTAGGCATTATACACTACTTCATGCAACTTATAACCACAACTAATCATCATCCCATGCTTTGCTTAAGACAAGATAACTGTAACTACAAGCAAATTTTTATCATTATGAAATCGATAGACATGCAAATTCCCTATAACATTATCTCTAAACACAACAACATAGTAGACAAGTATAAAATCTTTGAATATGAGTACCACAAACAACTTGAAAAAACACAAGTACAACATTAGCAATCTATTCTAGCATTGTTATAACAAAATCAGAAAAGAATCATAGATCAAGACATATGCAATACATCTTGAACTATACTAAAAAATTATATCCAACTTACACCATCTACACAATAGATTAAAGATGGGCTCAACAAAAATGGTAAACAAACTCTTAGAAAAAACAATATGCAAAAAAATACTCGAAGTTAGGCCATGTTAAAAATGTTCAACCCTTATATGACTACAAACATTGCACATCTTACCATGTTATTTTGTTCTTACATGCCCTTTTTCAAAAATTTAAAACATTGACTCAGATAAAAAACCACAGTCTAAAATTTTTATTACAAAGATATATATTTTTTAAACATTAAACAACCACCACTAATCATCATCCCATACTTTTCTTAAGACAACCCAGCTTCAATTATATGCAAATGTTTATCATTTTTAAACTGCCAGATATACAATGTGCTATAACATTTTATCCAAACACAAAACTACATTGGACAAATATACAAGTTTTGAACATTTGCACTATAAACGGCTTGAAAAAACACAAGCATAACATTAACAATCTACTCTAGCATTGTTATAACATAACGAGCAAAGAATCATAGATCAAGACATGTGCAACCTAGATGCAACTATACTTAAAAAAACTATCCAACTCACACCATCTAAACACCAGATTAAATTTGGGCTCAACAAAAAATGTAAACAAACCCTTGGAAAACAACATGCAAAAATAGTCAAATCTGAGTCATGCTAAAAATGATCAACCCTTGTTTGTGTTTTTTCAAGCCATTCCCAATATTTGTATTCAAGTCTTGTATAGAAAATTTAATTGCTTGACATGATGTTACTATATAACCATTGAAAAAGTACGTAATGTTTGCCCATGGGTGAGCTACAAATGTAATTATTAGCTTATGTGCAAAATTATCTTGCCTCTCACCTAAATCAAGGTATAACATGAAAAATAGCTATCAAACATAGATTTATAAACATTGTAGTGTATATAGATATATATCATGTATATCATATGACCAAGATAAAGTAAAATAATGCTTTTATTTATTTATTTGTCTTTTATGAATTTTTTGGGTTTTGTAATTTTTAGAAAAGTAAGCATTGGGAGGAAGACACGTGTAAGGCACAACATATATATGAAGAAGAGTTATGTATAAGAATATAGGATAATAAATATTTATCGATTAAGCCCAAAATGTGGGTTATCAAGAATACTCTGTGATGCTTTCAATCCTTGGAACTAAAGTAGATAAATTAGATGTATCAAGGAAATTATTACGAGATGTTTAATACCTATCATCATCTATATAAATTTTGTGCATATAATTTGGTGCAGTAATATTAATTTTTTCATAATGAGGAATTACCATAGATTATGTCAGAATATAACATGTTTTAATGATTCGCCTATGTCTCAAGTCAACCTTACTCCATAAATGACTAGGTGTTACATGCCTTGAAGGTGAAATTACCTAAATTTGAGCCTCAAAAGCTTTCACGGTAGATTGTGATACCTTTGACTCAAATATAATAGGGCACAAAATGACATTAAATGTGAATAAGTTGTAAGGACAACCATATGATAAATGATTATTACCTATTGAGGTGCAATATTGGTTATTGAGTACATCTCTCATAAGGCAAGCTACAAATAGTGTGTGCTGCACTACTATAGAGAAACTTGACATGATTATGAATTATTGAAGATACTTCTTTAATTATGTTTTTTTAAGGGCATTCAGGTAATATATTGTATGATTTTGAATCAAGCATACCATAAAACCAAATTGGGCATGCCCTACCACCTAAAGGTGTATTCTTAAGTCCAACATGATTATTCAATGTCGTGGTCACTTTACACAAGTCTCTATGAGTGAATATTTTACAAGCTCAGAATGACTTTGAGATAAGGTTATCATTAGAACCATTATTAATCATAATGTCATGCATGATAAAATAATTATAGTCAACATACCTATTTATATAGATAGGACCACTGTTTAATCCATCACTATGAATTTTTTGGTCTTGGAATGTAATAGAGGAAATTATTTTTTATGGCTTGATATCATGCCAGTGATGTTATCTAATTCATGTGTGGGTTGAGTGAATTTTTTCATGTGTACATTATTTTGTTTTGCATCATGGTGATTTGGCAATAGGTTGATCAAAATTTTCATGTGTTGATTGGGTGTTACTATTGATTCATTCGAATCATAATTATGATTGTCTACCATAAAGGTATTGTTATCAATTAAGTCTTGAATTTTAATATTAATTTTTTAATAACCAATGGGAAATGCCTCGATCGTTGATGATAATCATAGAAGTTATGAAGATCATAATTTTAGGTAATGGCATGTTTGGATCCCATTGAAATGCTTCAAGTAATTAAATGACATTGAATTCTAAAAGTTTCTTTAGTAATTGATTAGGTGTATTTGGTAGTATTGTGCACTCTCTCCTTATCTTCGGTGATGGAAACACAATTTTATCTTATGAAAATATGTTGATAATTTTGGCCTCATTCTTAGCTTGAAAGTTAAGTGCATCATTAGTATTTGTTTTGAAGGTCAATTTTCCTTGATAGATGGTAAAAATTGATGTTGAAGAAGCTGGTGTATAATTTAACATAATTACATTCATAATATTAGTATTAGTGTTAAAGATGTGAAATAGGTCATTGAATGAGTCATAGTTCATGAACATAACCTTGTCTTTTAAAGGGTTGATCAAACTACTAGAGAATATACTTTGAAATTCACTACCAAGAAGTGTATATGACATCTTAGTAAGCATGATCTTGAATTTAAGTACACAATGTAAAATGTATTCGTTATGTCCTTGATTGATTTGATAAATTTATGAAAATATCATGTTTTGACTAATGTTTATTGAAAAGTGTATTAATAACAAGTTAAGTAGGTTATGAAAGTCATGTATTGATCCCTTGGGCAAAAAATAGAACAAATATAAATCATAAATAGTAATAATTTTAGGAGAAATTTGGTCATGAGAAGTTCAACATGGTGAGACCCTAGACAAGATGCAAGGAGGTCTTTAATGAACAAATAATTATTTTCTTTTCTGTTGAATGTTGTGAACTTGGGAATATAAAAATATGGAGGTAAAGGATGGATAAGTATTTCCAAGCCCAAAGAATTGTGAAATATGTCCAAAGGTGAAGGAACATGACCAAATTTAGTAGAGGCTTGTGAAATTTATGAATTTGTGCTTTCACGTCATTGAGCTATTGTTGTATGATGGAACCCCTAAATGCAACAATAGATATAGGTTCTACATTAGTGTTAACAGTAATGTGGCCTAGTCTAAGAGATTGAATGTATTAATTATTTAGAGGCACATTGGTCTTTGGATTATTTGTATCAGGTTGAGGATTTGCATGGGGACTAATAGCTTCACCACTTGATGCAGAAGGGTTAAATTCATACACCAAAATTTGTTTAGGCAAAGCATACGTGTTCCTAATTTGTTTATTTTCGGATTCAATAAGAAAATAGATCATGACCATTAAGTCTTTAATATTTTTGGCAATGAAGTATTTGAATTGATTCTTGTGCATGGCTCAAATATTTGGCATATTGTTATATTTTGGTGGAGGGTTATTATGGAGAATATTGTTTTAGAATGGGACAAAGAAATTTCTTACTCAAGAATTGATATGATCTATACACAAGGCTTGTACAAAGGCAAATTTTGTAGTTTTTAAGTGTCAACACTTAACCTAGAACTATGTCTAATAGAATTAGATGAGCTGTGACTTCTAGGCATAATATTTAATCATGTGAAATCATAAAGATAGGAAGACCAATGTGAAAAAACCTAAGGGTAAGAGGTTTTTGTAAAACCCCAGATTAAACGTGCAAAATTTATGAATTTATGATTTCATGTCATTAAGTTATTGTTGTATAATGGAATCACTAGATGCAACACTAGATGTAGATTTTACATTAATGTGTCCTAGTCAAAGAGATTGAATGTATTGATTATTTAGAGGCACGTTAATTTTTAGATTATTGGTATCAAGTGGAAGATTTGCATGAGGAATTATATATTCACCACTTTATGTGGAAGGATTAAATTCATATACCAAAATTTGTTTAGGCAAAGCATCCGTGTTTTTAATTTATTTATTTTAGGTTTCAACAAGAAAATAGATCATGACCATTAAGTCCTTGATATTTTTAGCAATGAATTATTTGAATTGATTCTTGTGCATGCCTCAAAATTTTGTCATATTGTTATATTATGATGGGGGGTTATCAGGGTCACTATTATTTTTGAATGGGACAAAGAAGTTTCTTACTCAAGGTTTGATATTTTTTATACATGAGGCTTGTGAAAAGGTATGTTTTGTAGTTTAAAAGTGTCAACACTTAACGTAGAACTATGTCTAATAGAATTAGATGACCCAGGCTTTCTAGGCATAAGAGTTAATCATGAAAAATAATAAAGATAAGAAAACCAATGTGAAAAACCCTAAGGGTAAGAGGGTTTTGTAAAACCCCAAGTTAAATGTGTGAAATAAATGGGGTTCACTAATTAAGGAGTATTAAAAAATGTTTGGTTCACCAATTATGCTTACCCTAATTTTGTTTTAAGCAAAAAAAGAATAAACTATTCACAATTAAATATACCTAATCATACATAATTGATCATATGAAATTCAAATCTATCTAAGAGGCTAAGACGAGAGAACATTCCATGAACAAATGAATAAAGACTGAGCAATTAAAATGAAAAAGGGGTAAGGAACTATTACAACTAATTTTTATTCTACAAATTTTTGTTGTGGTCAGACTATGTAGATAGTGTGAAACATGCTGCTAAAGTTTGTAAACTATGTGATGCTCCCAGACAAACTTGTTTACTATGATAAACCTGTACATGTTTTATTTCTATGAGAATAAATCTATATGACTATGAATATTTGATTGTTGTTGAGTTTGTCCTATTTTGGGTGGGTTTTTCCTCCTAAAATTTTGCAATATTATTTTTCTATCACCTTTGCATTGTTGCCTTCTTGTTATGCATCTACCTTCGCTTCGTATAATGTGAATTTCCTCCTTAACATAACTTTCACTAAAAAAATATGGCTTTAGGTAAATGTACAGGTAGTGTTACAAATGATGTATCATGTATGCATGGAATTAAAGTTTGATGCAATTTTGTGAATGTATGGATGGAATAGATCGAGTGAGGGTTTGCAAACCTCTTATTCCCTATAAGTGATGATGTAGCTACACATTGTATAATATACTTATTTGACACAAGGGAAATACATAAAGACCAATATACGATGAGAATGTCACAAGTGTATGAGAGTCAACAAGGCTTGACTTAAGTGATGCCAGGCTATTGATATAGGGAGGTGTCTTATGCTCGTTTATTGATCCTTCTTGATTGTAGATTCTATATAATGAATAACTTGGTTACATCTTATGTCTATAAGCTAACCTAGGATAATTTATACATGTTTTATATAATGTGGTAATGTAGAAGAAAAAGTACAAGGGCACAATATTCATGGTAACAGGCTAGCAGACCCATAAAATAGAAAGCGATAAACCTATAGGTGTATAGGTTTGTTTACAACAGACTCAAACAATGTATGCGATTGACCAGAAGATGATTTTATCTATGTTTTTAATGAAAGGTTGGGTGATAAGTGAAAAATATTCAATATGTTTTAACATATACATTTTGTACAAGTGTTGAGTTGTTTTAGGATCAATGGACCAAGTATAGACCTATTGTGGGACCGAAGTAGTTCTAAAAATAGACTAAATGTACAAGTTTTCAAAATAGGGTTAATTGGAAATAAGATGCTAGGAATATGGATCTTTTTCAAAATTTAAGTGTCTACTTTATCTCTATAGATTATTCTACATGTATGCCTTGCATAATTACAATGTTTGGACTTTATGCCCTAGACATCACTATACACCTTGTTACATTATGTTCATCATACTTGGTATATACATGATTTATATAATTTTAAAATCAAACAATTTAAGATATCACATTATAAAATTCAAAAACATTGTAAAATACAATTTTAAAAAACTTTTATTTTATATGGTTACATATTCACATATGTTAGAGGTTTTCATATCCATGATTTAAACATGTTTTTGACACTATTTTTTTAATTTGGTGCTATGTAGATTCATAGGTTACATGATAAGTTATCTCATATTATTTTATTATGCTTTGATGGGGGCATTTTCATCAACAACATGTCTTATTTTGGGGGCATTGCCATTCAATGGATTTTGCATGTCTATATATTTATTCACTTGTCTTGTATCATTTTCAACTAGATTACATCAGTCACTACATCGCATGCTAATACCTAGATATTATATATATCACGTGGATATTTTCATAATGATTGTTACATGGTTACATTAACTATTGTGTATGAATGCTTCCTTGTGTGTGCATATGTTTGCTCATTTATGCTTCCTTGACCATAAAGGATCCTCTTATCATCATGTTTTTGGGTCTTGTACTTGTATGGTCTCACTAACTTATCTTGTCACTAACTTGGGTGTAGTAACTAAGTTGTGTGGTTCATTGATTTATTCATTACATGTATCCATGATGTCATCATGCATTTTTATTCTATAATTGTATCCATGTTATCTATTATCCATATTATTGTATTTACTTGGTGCCTACATTGCCATGGTCTCTATCATGCATCCATGTGGGCATGTTACTTGTGTGTGTTCTTATTGTTATATCTAGCCAAATCAAGGGTATATTATATTACTTTTGAGACATTTTAGTTGTTCCCATCTCCCTTTGCCTTGGAGGCATCATACATTTTTGCATTATTCTTGATATAGTACTATTTTTTTAACATTATGTTGACTCTTATACATGATACATATAGTCAAAAGTAATTTGTTGGTATTGGTTATTTTTAAAATTCAGTGACATATATTTTAGGATATTGATGCTTCAACTATAGTATTTTTTTAACAATTGAGGTATTTAACATTATATTGTGAGATGAGTGGTTGCAACATATGTATTTGTACCTCACTTAAAAAGAGGGCATATTTAAAAAATCAAAATCAAAATGGAGTGAACTTTATCAAAAATGAAAAAAAATATCAACTTCTTTAATCAAGACATGGATTAGGTGTTGTTGACTTCAAAATAAGTGTTGGTGATGTTTTAACATTTATTTAAAGTCTAGTTATGGAAGTGGTTATTGTGACATTTGGATCAAATAACAACCATGGGTATTTTTTATGTTTGGTAATCACTTTTGAGTAGAGCTACAAACCAATATGTGACAAAATAGAGGCCCAGATCCCCAAGTGATCAACCACCACCATGAATACCAAATTTAAAACCAACAAGCTTCATTATACCATTAACAGCCACAACCAGCCTCACATACCCAATGAGATTTGAACCTAGGTGAGGCTAGAAACATCTAATCAACTTTACCAACTCACCTACATCTCATTAGCACCAACCAAGTGTATTTTTTCTTATGATCTTTTTTCAAATAAAAATTTTCAAAACAAAAAAAATCAAACTTCAAACTTGAAATATCTATCATGAGTATTGAATACATGTGGAAATTGGTACTTATTTCAAGTACATCAAAATATCATATGGATGGAGGCCTAGCTCAAGTGTCCATAAAAGAAAAACTTCATTTTTCCTTAGGTAGATGGATATATGTATTTAAAATTATTTAAATTTATAATTTGATGTACACATGCATACACTTACGTTCTTATGCACATGTCAAAATGGGGAATTTTGTAGACACCTAAATTTAACATAAGGCCCTTATTCCCAATTTATCATATTTGGAAGAAATATACACATTGACATGTTTTTTGGTCAATTCTAGTGCCATTTATGACCCCATTTAGCCCTTGAATCTAAAAGGTATAGTCTACCACTTATAAAAACGTACCTGGTAACATCCTTGGACTATATCACCTATTATCATGATTTTCATTAAAAATCGATCCTATGTCATCTCCAAGTTTGACCAATATTCTGCAAGGTTCATTTAGGTTAGACAATTTCCATGTGCATGTTTGTCCCTTTTAGCCTTTTGGGTCTTTCTACATACTGCCATAGATTATGTACCTTAAACCTCACCCCTTTGTCAAATCTAAAGTCAACTAACAAGTGTAAGTTGTCCTATATTTTCCTATACATTTAAAGTCATGTAAATACATTTAGATGAATCAAGATATAAATAAGACACATCAAAATATAATTATGAAAGTTAAATCCTAGATCCAAGTATCAAATATCATTCTTCCTACTTCAAGTTGAGCTTTATTGAGTCATATCCTACACACTTGTGACAAAGTTGTTTTTCATGGTTTATCATCATTTCCATTTTGTCGAAGGATGATGTTAGTCGATTTATATTTGATTATCACTTATAGGGAAGAGTAGCTTCAAAACCCTCCTTTGTGTTATTCCATCCACATAATCACAGAACTATGTGGAGGTTTGATTTTGAGCATGTGGAATACGTCGTTTATAACATCCCTTCCTAGCTTCATAGCACTTTATTTATTTTGAAATGCTAAGCCAAGTCAAAGAGGAAGAATATAAATTTTTCACATTCTACCTGAAAAAATAATGAAGTGAAGGTAAATGAACATTATAAATGAGACAATGCACTAGTGATTGAAAAAATCAATTTCAAAAACCCTTTGGAGGTCAGACTTGGCAATACAAAGACATAAATGGAAAATGTGACATATACCATGTTGAATATACTTAGGACTATCTTTTAGCTTGTGCATCCTGGCCATAAGAAGTTATTGTTGGCCATTTTTGGCCCACATACCAAACTTGCAGTGTAGTTTCCTGAGGATCAAATATGGAGCAAGGCTTGGACAAGATTTCTAGATGGAATGAGTAGACCAAAGATATCATACAAATTTCAAATATTTTGAAACACTTTAAGCTTTATTAAAAGTGTATCTTGCCCAATTTCTAAGGGACAAGTCTATAGTTGCAAAGAGCAAGTATCTAAACAAAATTTCATAGTGTCCAAGTCTTTCAAGATCAACTTATAGTTCAAGCATAAGTTAGGAAGAGCGTAAAAAAAAAGCTAAGTTTCAAGCCTTTTTGGGTAAATCCTTACTTATGAAATATTTTGGGCTTTCCTTTTGCTAAGTTCAATTCTTTTTGACCTTTTTATTTTAGCTAAGTATTATTTATTTCGAGAGATTTGTTTTGGGTCTTTTGGGTTAAGTGTTGAGAATTATTTCAGACATTTTATCCGAAACAAAAAGCTCAAAGGGTCATTCTCTCAAAAAGTGTACCAAACAAAAAGCCTGAAGGGTCTTTTTTCTTTGCCAAAAGGTCTAAAGCAAAAGTTTTGAAGGGTGCTTTTTAAGCAAAGTGTCCTAAATATTATCTCGAAAGGTCATTTCTACAACAAAGTATCCCAAACAAAAATTTTGAAGGGATATTTATTAGATCAAGTACCCAAAATAATTTTCTTAAATGGGTCATTTTCTTGGGAAATTATCCAAACAAAAAAATTGAAGGGTCATTTCCTCAACCAAGTGGTCCGATACAAAAATCTTGAAGGGCCATTTCTTTTGGGAAAGTGCCACAAATAAAGTCTCAAGGGGTCGATTCTTTGAAAAAGTGTCATATACAAGTTTCCCAAAAGATAATTCTTTCAAGAAGGTGTCCCAAACAAAAAAACCCATAGACAAGAGTCCCGAAGGAAATGGCCTGGGGTATTAATTTTCCAACAGAGTAATGACAACTGCACAAACATCAATTTTAGGATATGATAAATAATTATTTGTATTCAAATAGGTCTAAGATCAATGGTCTGCATTCAATCAGAGCAAATATCTAATGGCATGCATAAGGTCGAGAAGTCAATGAGATGTTTGCACAAGTGTCAAGTTTTAATTATAGAAGATAGCCTTTTCAAATATCTCAGTGACAGTTGCACAGACATCAAATACATTTGCACAGACATAAAAAAAAACTACATGGATGTCAAAATAAATCTTAGGCAAAAATCATGTGAGCTTAAATTTGATGATTTATGGAATGTCAAATACGTTCACACAAACATCATTTTGATGTTTGTGCAGACATCAATTCTAAGACATGGTAAAAAGCTATTGGATTTTAAAAGGTAAACAAATCTAACAATCAGTGTTCAAACGTACAACTAGATCTAATGGAGTGAAGCAGCTTGATAGTGTTAGTGGGTCCCCAAAAGATCAATGGAGTGTATTTAATCATACATCAAGATCAACAGATCAAGATAAGTTAAAAGGGTTATAGGATCTTGATGATGAATATAAAGAGGACAAGTGTAAAAAGTTTGTGGGTCCTTGAAAATGATTGATGGATCATGGGCATAGACAGATCAATAGAGTGAACAAAGTCAAAAGGTCAACAAGTTGATTCATAGATCAATATCCAATAGACAAGGGGCAAGCACATGAAGCATTTGATGAAGGTTGACTAAGCTATTTTGACCTAGGTACAAAAATATGAGTTTGAAGATTGTCTAGGATTGAACTAGGCTAAACCAGTAGGACCAAACATTACCAGTAGAACTCTGTGATGATAAAATAGGTCCCTTAAAAGGCCTAATACAAACCAACAATTATAAATTGTTGTCAAAAAAGGGGTCAAATGGGCTGGGCATTTATTTGTTAGCCATGGGAAAACCAATAAATGGATTGGTTTTCAACCTATAGTTGATCTAGGTCTAATTTCCCAAACAAGGACATATATGTGATTAATAAAAGAGGCTTCTCATTTTCCAATATAGTTACAGCCTCAACAAACAGGTACATCAAGCCATTTAAAATAGACCAAGCAAGACTCTTTCAATTCCAAGGTATGAAGAGTTGGTTCTCATTAGTAGATCAGACGAAAATGGCAGGGAATCTTGAGATGAAGACTTGGCTATTGAAAGGATCATGGAGCATTAAATTATTTTACAAAGCCTTTAAAATTGTGCCTTCTTGATAACATCATAACTCAGCGTCTTTGAAAATGCTAATCCATCAAGAGTAGTTGGAGATCGTTCAATGTTTTCTATCTACTCAGTTACTTCTCTTTCTCATCCATTTTTCTAACCCTTGAAAATAGCTTGATAATCCCTCTCTTGGACATAACTAGACTCTATCCAGAGTTGATCTTCATATTTTGATTTTTTTTAATAATCTGTTAAATCTTTTTTTTTTATAATATTAATTTTTTTATTAGTTTTTTTAATTTTGTTTTACTTTGTTTATTAATTTTAAATTTTAAACATTATTATTATTATTTTTTAAAATTTACTTTGCTTTTTATTAATCTTTTGATTTTTTTCAATTTTAAATGTTATTTTATTTTTATTATTATTATTATTTTAAATTTTACTTTGTTTTTTATTATCTTCTAATTTTTTTCAATTTTAAACGTTATTTTTACTTTGCTTTTTTAATTTTGTTTTTTATAAATTTTTATTTTTTATAATATTAGGTTTTTTATTAGTGTTTTTAATTTTGTTTTACTTTGTTTATTAATTTTTAAAAAAATTCACTTTGCTTTTTATTAATCTTTTGATTTTTTTCAATTTTAAATGTTATTTTATTTTTATTATTATTATTTTTTTAAATTTTACTTTGTTTTTTATGATCTTCTAATTTTTTTCAATTTTAAACGTTATTTTATTTTTATCATTAGAATCTCTTTTTTTTTTTTTTTTTTTGAATTTTGTTTTACTTTGTTTATCAAATTTTAAAAAAATTGATTTGGATTTATAGTTTGTTAATGTCAGATTGACTTGCATATATGGTAGAAATCTCTCGCTTGTTCACCTAGCTACTAGATTATATTATTTTGTAGGTCATGTTTAGTGTTAAATGTCATTTGATTAAAGCTAGAAAGTGGATACCTTGACTAGTTAGTGGCTCACTTCCCTTAGGTTTAGATCATTTGGTGAACCTTTGCATGAAATACTGATGCATAAAAAACCATTTGGAGTTGTAGATCCAATCTCATTAATATTTTTTAGAAGTTCAAATAGAGTGGATGAAAAATCACATTATTGGTGCATCACCTCATTTACATGTTTTTATACACTATTACCCATTTTTCTCTCCCTTTCCCAGCAATAATTTAGTTTAGGTGATATATCCAAAAGGAATTTAGCCTTATCCATAGGTTTGACCCTATGATAGGTGACCCATAACCTAGAGTCAGTCCCATGTTGGACTAGATTTGAGTAGGAAGGTCTAAACAATCCGTTGCTAAGCTAGGGTGCAAATATAGAATACCAAAAGTTACTAAGTCCCAAATTTTATGATACAAATCTATACTATTTGCATAATCATTCTATAGGTTCACATTTCTAGAATAATAATCAGGTGCAATCATTTCTTAACCTTTTGTATTTACCTTACATGGCCTAGTTTCATTTGTTTTAATTAGACACGGTTACTGAGCTCAAATTATTAGATAGATATAAATTTTATACTTCTACGGATTATTTTTAGATATATTTAATTATAATTAGTTTATTCTTATTTTGAGTAACACCATATTTAAGGTAAATAAACTTTTCCTACCCCACACTAGCTGTTATTTGGCTCTCAAGCCTTATAAATGTACTTTATACTTAACTAATTCATGTGTTTAGACATGAACTTGATGTCACACATCTCTGTGATGGTTCTCACACCTTACACCTTTGTTTTGCATAGGATGGAATCGACAATCCCATCGTTTATGTCTACCATTATTTTTGGGGCCCTTTTGCCTTGATTTTCACTTCATACCTTTTTAGGGTCAGCTTTGGCATGTGTCATGTCCTAAAGCTTCTTATTTATACCAATTAAACATAATCCATTTACTTAAATATCAAGTATCAAGCATCATTCAAGGATTTGTGAAAATTAGTTTAACCATCTCATACTTTAAGTTTAGGCGTTATTGATTGTATCTTATACTACACTTATGATAGAGACATCCACCTTGATAATTCAACCTTTGTGACATCACCATATTTTACTAGAATAAGGTTTAGTTGCATATCCACCCAAGGAATAGGAGGTGCAATCCCTTGCTCAAGTTTCTATTTACATTGTTCGTGAACCATATGGGGTTTGATTCTAATGTGCATGATACATAGTTGCAACTCACTTGTGGCTTCCCAACCACAACCTTTAATATTATGAGTTAATTGCAGGCTAGGTCAAGAAAATAAGAACACATTATCGATGGTCAAATTCCAACCCCAGGTTTGCACCTTTCCAATTTGGCCAAGTCTAGTACTTAGTTTTCATTTGGAAGAAATGTTCTTTGACAAAGCCCGTAAAAATTCCAAGTATTATTTCTTTTAGAAAGTTCATTTTGGTCTTTGTTCTAAGCCTTTTCCTAATTCTTTCGGGCTTTTTATCCTAAGCCCTTGCCGAATTCTTTTGAACTTTTTGTCTGAAGAATTTTTTCCTTAAGTGTATTCCTTTTGAACATTTTATTTTCAACTTTCCTGAAGGATAAGTCTCCAAAAGTTACCCTACGTATTTTTTCTGAAAGATATCCTTTCAAAGCAGAAAGGTACTTTGTAACTTTTTCTGAAAGGTATTTTTCCTTCTGAACGGTCCAATTAAACTTTATCGAAGGAATTATTGAAGATAAAGTGCCCTTTTCAAAAAGTCCGAAGGGTACATTTCAAAAGTATGAAGGGAACTTTAGTTTTTTTTAGGGGCAGTTTGGAACTTTTTCGAAGGGTAGTTTGCAACTTTTTCGAAGGACTCTTTCAACACAAAAAGGACCCTTACAACTTTTCTAAAGTGTATGTTGCAACTTTTTCGAAGGGACATTTTAAGGCTAAATGGAAACTTTTAAATCTTTCGAAGGGTGATTTTTAACAAGCCAAAGGACCATTTCAATTTTTTGAAGGGCCAAATAGAAATTCCGAAGGAATTCTTTCAAAGAAATTGTCCAAAGAATTCTTTCAAAAATCTTGAAAGGTGCTAAGGTCCATTTCTTTCAGACATTTTGTCTAATACAAAGAGAGCTCTCAAAGACACAAATTATTTTGGAAAGATTATTTGATGAATTCTTGTGGGAAAATTGTCCGCAAGAAAGGATCAAGATAAAAATTCTGAAGGAAATACCCAAAAGGTAATGGCCCACAGAATGTCAATTTCAAATTACAAGAAATAGTCCTTGCTATTCAAAATACTTGGTGAGAACATGATAGTAGACAAAGCAAGTAAAATGGACAGGTTGATAGATTGAGTCATTGCTGGCAGCTGACCAAATAAAAAATCTTCTATGAGATCAATAAATATAGGTGTCCATAGGATAACTAGCAGTTAGAAAGAGCATTTTCTAACTATTGTCATGAGTTTCAGCAATGTGATGTGTTAGCTTCTCTATTTTTAGTTTTGAACTCTCATGGATGATCTTCAATAGAAGTAATTTCATGTGCCACTCCTGAAGGTTTTATGCCACTTGTCACCATTCTCATAACTGGTTTCAGATAAGTAAGACTCTTGACATGGCATGGTTAACTCATCCATCTCTCTCATGGATTTGTAACTGATTCTCACATGTGGACACATGTCCTTGTGCCTTTTTAGCTTCTCTTCTCTCTCTCTTCCCCAAACTTATATAAATTGATCCATTTTGGCCATTGTAGATAACAACATTTTTGGTATGGCAAAGCCCTATTGAAATGACATTTCACTTTGATTTTAGACATTGAATACAAGACCAATTATGAGTTGTAAACTTTTGTTTGAATATGTGAGCGATGTATAGTGGAGCTAAGTGATAGCATCATCCTAACTCCCTTTATCCTTCATGTTTGAACAAAGGTTTGGATGTTAACAGGTCATGTGAAGTGTGTTAAATACATTGAATTCTTTTTCAAGTATGCAATTGTATCTATGGTGTGCAATCTACCCCTTAGATCGACCATTTTATTGATTGTCTTAAGCATGTTACCTTCACATTGAAACACTATGTTAGTATCTTTCAATGCATGGAATTAGTCTTCGAAAGCATTGTTATTTAGTAGAAGTGTGAGAGTTGGTGGGATAAATTCTTGGTGGATCACCTCTTTAGCATAGTTTTATGTTTTATGCAAACTCTTGACTCTTTTCATGAACAAGCATTAGATTAGGTGATAGACACTTAGAGAAGAATTCAGGGAGCTATCCCTTTTCAATACTTGGGATTCATCTCTCTTACAAGTCCCCACAAACTTGAGGGATGATTCAATGTTGCATCAAATTGAAGGAGTTTTATAGAACATCTTAGGGTATACAATTTAATGACAACAATTAGTTTAGACATTAAACCTACTATTTTTAAGGAGTGTAAACATTAAATTGTAGAACATATAGAGGGAAACTTTCACCAAAGTTATAGATCTATAAATAATACATAGTACGACTTGAATGCAATTAGACATAATCATCACTCATAAATAGGAAACACCAATTCTATCAAGGTATAATCATTTATAAGGTAACATGTGCCATTTTTGTTCTTCTACAATCAACAGACTTCATAGACATTTATCCAGGTCTACACAAAAACTTTAGTCTCATAATCCAAATATTTTCTTAAGGTGTAGTCATTCCTTATATTTCACTATTTCTTTTATTCACCTGTTTGTTTCAATTATTTCCTTTTGCTCATATATTTTTATAGACACTAGAGTAGAATTTAAATTACCATTTTATATTTCTAAATTGAATACCTCCCTTTATGCATCTTATTTTATGAACTATACTTAATTGAATTATTCTAAACACTAAAAAGATAAAACAAATTCAAACAAATGCTGCTCTTACATCTTTGTCTACTCAGTTACCATATTTTACTATCCAAAACTTAGCTTCAAATTTTAAAAGCATTGATCATTTACTATTGCATTATAGTATAAATCAAACATTCGTTAAGTGATTCAAGTTGTAGTAGATTAGACAAGCATCACACTAGACTGCATGGCTAAATTACATGTTATTTTTAATATTGTGAACTGTTAAAGAGCCTCATAAATACTTAGTGATTAAAAAATGTGCTGACCTTGAGTACATTCCCCAAAACAAACATTTTCCATGTATTCTAAAGATTCAATTACCATATTAAGGTTTTGAAGAACAAATCCAATTTACAAAGATATGTGCAAAATTTCAGAAAGGTGAATGATTTTTTCGAAGGCACGGAGGTAATAGACGAAGTTGTCAAATCGGTTTCTTTTTTTTTTGTTATCTATATAAAACATTTAGTGTATGGTCATAGCTACTAGAAAGATTAAACATACAGTTCTAATGAAGTACACAGGTCACCGTAAGTTTTTTTGGGTTTTCATTATCTTACCTTAAAAATCCTTCAATTCTTATTTCAAAATGTAATGTTTGTATTTAGATTTATACGAATATCATTTATTCTTCTAACCCCCTTCATTTGTCATTATTACAATAGATTTAATTTGGAAATTAAGTAGGATTTTATTATTTTACTTTTGATAAGATTTAAATGCATGTTGTATGGGTAGATATGTTACATGCATATGTAAAACCATTTATTCATTACATGAATAACCTTAAAAAAACAACCCATTCCTCAATTTTTACACCCTCATATAATTGGAACACTAGTAAAAAAACCATTAAGTTTCACAACATAATTATGATTGATTGTAATTAAAGTTTGCAATGGGAATATTGATAGGGAAATAGAGCGAACATTTTGTCACCGATATCACAATGCCAGTTAAAGTTATTCTCTTTCTCTCTCTTTATACATATGTACATGCATACATACATCTATATATATATATATATATAGACACATACACACACACTTACCAAGCTTCAAGTTGTGTGTGATTTTAATTTGAGATTATGATACAACCATATAAAATACCAATGCATACACATTATATCCATTGTATGCTTTTTTGAATGATGCTCATCTACACTAATGAGACACTCCCACTCAATTTGAAAGATCAACTATCAATTAATTAAAAGCAGGTGGAAATGATGATATCTCCCCTATAACTCCACTTAAATCTCCACTGGCACACAACTCAATCAATTCATGGTGATTGATTTCCCAAGCATGAATTTAATTATTAAAAGGCTATTTGTAATCATTAATTCATACCCATCTACCATGTATTTCACTCCTTTGGGAATAAATACCATATCAAGGTCGTTACTCTAACACCTCCATTATTAGTGGATGATAAGACATTTTCATATACACTTTATATGTGTTAAGACCCTTTGTCATAACCATATTTTTGTAGTTTGTTTATTTAATAAAATAATATGGATGCATATGCTTTCTAAGATGTCCTTCAAGCTCATTATAATAGATACAATAGTTTAATGTAATAGTGTATTAGTAGATTAATCCCACATTGACGGGCAGTAGTAGTTATCTACTGATTTATTACAATAAATAGGTGCTTAGTCTAGTATGAAGGCATCCACAAATTGTATTAAATGAAGCTCGATCAAAGGAGGTTACCCCCTCAAATAGGACAATGATTCTATAATTTTGCTATTGTAATTCAATTCTGCTTGTTTCAGTCAATATATTACTGATATTTATAGTTTGTTTCATATATTTGTAATTATTTTCTAACTTGTTTAGGAAGGATCTTATCAACTGGTATCAGAGTACTTTCTAGGGCCAATGTTTTTCTAAAACCCACCGTATGCTCTCACTTTTCCTTAACAGGACCTTGGTGATCAGAAAGTGGTAACAAAGAAGAAAGTGGTCATTATGGCAGTTCTTTTCTGGAGCAGTGCCATTTATGCATATATTTGTTTTCCACATCTCCATTGTAGGTTCAGATAAGGGTAAATACTTGTTCACATAACTATGGGAATTTCTTGGGCATAAGCCCTAAAACTCATTATGAGGAGTATCACAGGAACCCAAAATAGTTGGCCCATTGAGAGGACCTACCAACAAAATGGTAACAACCCCATCTCAATTAACTAGTTTTCACCTGTGAGGTAAACCAAGAGCTGTCATTTAGGGGTAAATTCATGGCCATAAATTTTCTAGAGAGTGGTAATCAGTCATATAACATTGGTGTCCAAAGATATTTCTTAAACCCCTTAGGTAGCTGGACAGACTTGGGGCCCATATCCAACATATTAGATTTGTAAGACTATCAATAAAAGTAACTATAGTTGAGAACAGTGGCAACAAGAATTTTTTGAGACTTTTCTGATAGACTTTTCCATTTTCTAACCATATATATCCATCTATATCTCCTTTGATCCTCAAAATTTATCGAGAAACCTAAAATTCCATTCTACATTGTTTCTTCCTTGAGGTCCCATACCCAATTTTACTTCAATTAGCCACAAATCCCATTTTTTTGATTGTTTTGAGTTTGTCATAACTTCTTCAATTTTTATCCTCTTGCTTTGAAATTATTTGACAATGTTCCTCTCCCTTATCTTCTCCTTTGTCTCTCTTGGACAATTTCTCCATTATAATTCTGAAATTACCCCTACCTTCATCAATCATACCCAGAAGGTGCGAAAAAACTTGTAAAATTACATTCACCCCTTCCGCTTTCATCCAAATTAAAAATTCCCCTTACTGAATGTGTATTAAAATTTGTTTTCCTATCCATTTAAAAAAACAACACTATCTATGTTTATGACCCGTGATGACACCATGACAAACGACATTATTGAACTTCATTCTGAAATTGATGTTCTTCATAAGGACCTCCACAAATAACTTTTTGGCATTAATGTTGAAAATTATGCGCTCTAAAATCATGGGGATCATCACTCTGATGGTATTTATTCTCAAGCACCATTATGTGGTCCTAAATTAACATTTCCCAAATTTAATGGCACTGACCCCACTAACTAGATTTATTATGCTGAATAATATTTCAGCTTGCATCCCACAAAGGAAAAGAGTCTTTATTGCTTCTTTTCACCTAGAAAAAGATGTTGTTCAGTGGTATCAATGGTACAACAAGACAAGAAGTGAACTTGAATGGACCGAGTTTACCACACTCTTGATTACCCATTTTGGGCTTAGTGTTTATGATGATTTCACAGGAGCATTGACTAAACTACGTCAAACAAGCACCATGTGGGAGTATCAAACAGAGTTTGAGAAACTTGCCAATCAGACAGAGGGTGGCTTTGGTGAATTTTTCCATAGCTAATTCATTAGTGGCCTAAAAAATGGGCTTCTATCTGTTAGATACCCAACCAAAGAACTCTATCACTGCCTTTGTTGGGAATTATGGAAGCACACAATTGATTACCAAATACAAGCAACTTATATGTGGAATTAAACCAGAATCACAAGTAACTAGAATTCAGAAATAACACAGAATATGAGAGACAATACACAACTTGTATTAAAACTCTTTCATAAGGAAATACAACAAAGAAGATTGCCACAGTTCTTCTTCCTTACACACCTCTAGGGCTCCCACACCTCTAGGGCATAAACAATAAATCTTCCCTCAAAGCTCTCTCTCTTACAGTCTCAACACACAACTCAAACACAGAGTTGGTGTTTACCTCCAACCAGTCAGTATCCACTACTGCCAGCACTCCAGTGCTCCACACACTCCACAAGTGCTCCACGCACTCCAAGTACACAAATGTACTTCAAGTAGATCTCCCCTGAACTGCAACAACCTGCAACCCAAATGATCTCACTTATGGAATGATCTTCCTTGCCTTCCTCTTTGCTCTCTTTCTGAGTACACACTGTACTCCAAGTAGATCCTGCCTGATACTGCTCCCTGTTGTGTTGCTATCCTCCCTAATCTTGCACACCTGCAAATCAATCTAGTTCTGCACACCTGCAAACCTGGATCATGCACACACATACACCTGCAGATCAATGATCTTACTTACCCATGTAGATCTCCAAAAGTAGCCATGCACACTTGCTGACCAAGATCCTACACACTTGAAGAATCTTGCTGATTCTCTAAAACCAGCACCCACCTTGGCACTGCTGTGGAACTAGGAGGAACACCCTTGCTCACCTCACACACAGAAAGAGCTAACTTTGCTCAACTCAAACTAGAACACCTTACAATACAGCCCATGAGTCTCTTAAATATATCTCATGCAAACACTAATTAGACACCTAATTACAATAATTAGATCCACAGCTTCCAGTCTAAAATTGGCTCTTGACATGCAAACACTTGGTTCGTTAACTAACTGCATGTAAAACTTGCAGTTCTGAACCGCACAGGCGACCGACGTCGGTCCCTGTCTGCTTGGAGGTGACCGACGCCGGTCGATCCATGATCGACGTCAATTACTCTTCCTGTCTAATCCTGTCGACGTCGGTTGGCCTGACCGACACCGGTGTCTGTGACACTTCAACAACCTCCTCCAATGACCTCCTCCATGTCTACATCAGTGAAGATTTTAGCTCCACAACCTAACAATCTCTTACTTGGAGATAAATAGATGCACTGTACCTGTACTTGTACCCCGTCTAATCTATTTTCTGGCTTGTCTCCCTCTTCAAGATCAATCCTGAAGACCAACCACCACACAACCTGTGGTGCACCACCTGTCATCCGAGTAACTTGCCACATCTGAACCTACAAACCCATGTAGTGAAGTCCTGACCTTGCATAGCATGAATCCCTACTGTTGGTCCCTCTCAAATCCCTGAGAACCGACTTCCCCAAATTGGCTCCTAACTCTCTGACAGCACCCACTGCTTGGGCAAACTTAGGTCTATACCAGACCTCATGTGATTTCAAACACTGAACTATTTAGCCCTTAGTGTGCTCCGGTTCTGCATCCTGCATAATGAACCTCGCTAACACCTGATTCACATCAGCTCCCACTGGAGACAAAATCAACCTGTGATCTTCCATGTCTCCCATGCCAAAGAATTTCGCTGCTCCAAATTCCTCATGACATTCCACTGAACTAACCTTACCCTTAACTCAACAAAACCCTATATGTACAAACTTGCTAGCTAGCATACCATCCACATACAGTAACAGGATAATGTCGTGACTCATCATCCACCTAGTAAGACAAACATAATGGTTACACTGACATTGACTAAAGCCCTGCTTTGTCATCCACCTGTCAAACCCTGTACCACTGTCCTGTAGCTTCCTCAAGACCATATGACCTAGCCTTCTGTCTCACGTGTCCATTCTCTCTATTCTTTAACTAAGGTATCTGTTCGTCTCTGTGCTTTCATACCAGCTGGCAACCCTACCAAATCTCTCGTTTGGTTCTGCATCATATTCCTGCCATGCTCCCACTATTTTCTGGATCCTTCCTGCTCTGCAGTCAGCAATGAGTATAAAGAAGAGGAACAACGAATTTGAGGCTTCTTACCACTTCAATCCTCCATATGGGCATTTGAGACTCCTTGACAGCTTGTTGTTCACCCAAAATTTGTTACAGTGACCGACCTCGGTCCCTACACAGTCTGCATCTGACTGACGTCAGTTTCCATGCGCCTGTCCTGACTACCAACCCTATCGACGTCGGTGTCTCATGTTGCCGATGTCGATCTTACCCTACCCGACATCACCGACTTTAGTCTGCACATGACCGACATCGACACCTATCTGTTTGACGCTGGTTCCCCCTGATCGATGCTGGTACCTGTGTTTGCCTGTGAGTGATGACTTTTTACCCACGAGCTTACTTTGAATCAATCCCATGTCCAAACTGCTCTGCTCAGAAGTATCCAGCCCCATCCACTGGTCTCTGTCCGCCATCTCCTCCATAAACACCAAGGCTTTCTAGTTCTTAAGCCTGTCAAACACATCTGACTTCCTCTTAAGAACATGCATCTCCTTCTTGCTCTTATGACCAAGCCTACGAAGCCACGTCTCCGCAACAAAAGAAGAATCAGTAATATAAACAAGTAGATAAAGAATACCTATTTTCTTACCACCAGCTAATTCAAGTGCATCCGCTGTGAGAGTTCTTGTGCATCTCTCATCACCCAACTTCTCTGAAGAAATTAGCCATATCTTCAATACTGGGACCTGCATGACCTCCTTCAACACCCATGTGTTGGCCACCTACAATTTCAGCTTCACTTCCCCTTTGCCAATTCTTTGGCAAGGCTCACCAAATCCTCTCCTTGGGGCTGCATGGAAAGAGGCAACAGAATCTATTATCCAAGATTCAACTTTATCCAGAGCATCCTGTGCAACAACACCTGCAACATCTGCTTCTTCATGTTGATCTACTACCAACCAACAATCTCTTTTTACCTGCTCTTTCTTTCCATAGGACTGTAATTGACCATTCGTACTTTTCAATTCCTCCATTCTTAGTGTACTTTCTTCTGCAATTGCTCTATTCCCACTCAATCAGAAACCCCTGAGAGTGACCTATAACCAAACACAAAACTACTCCCTGCAACCTTATCTCTGATACCACTTTGTTAGATACCCAACCAAAGAACTCTATCACCGCCTTTGGTGGGAATTATGGAAGCACACAATTGATTACCAAATACAAGCAACTTACATGCGGAATTAAACCAGAATCACAAGTAACTAGAATTCAGAAATAACACAGAATATGAGAGACAATACACAACTTGTATTAAAACTCTTTCATAAGGAAATACAACAAATAAGATTGCCACAGTTCTTCTTCCTTACACACTTCTAGGGCTCCCACACCTCTAGGGCATAAACAGTAAATCTTCCCTCAAAGCTCTCTCTTTTACGGTCTCAACACACAACTCAAACACAGAGTTGGTGTTCACCTCCAACCAGTCAGTATCCACTACTACCAATACTCCAGTGCTCGACGCACTCCAAGTACACAAATGTACTTCAAGTAGATCTCCCCTGAATTGCAACAACCTGCAACCCAAATGATCTCACTTATGGAAGGATCTTCCTTGCCTTCTCTTTGCTCTCTTTCTGAGTACACACTGTACTCCAAGTAGATCCTGCCTGATACTGCTCCTTGTTGTGTTGCTATCCTCCCTGATCTTGCACACCTGCAAATCAATCTGGTTCTGCACACCTGCAAACCTAGATCATGCACACACATACACTTGCAGATCAATGATCTTACTTACCCATGTAGATCTCCAAAAGTAGCCATACACACCTGCTGACCAAGATTCTACACACTTGAAGAATCCTGCTGATTCTCCAAAACCAGCACCCACCTTGGCACTGCTGTGGAACTAGGAGGAACACCCTTGCTCACCTCACACACAGAAGGAGCTAACTTTGCTCAACTCAAACTAGAACACCTTACAATACAGCCCATGAGTCTCTTAAATAGATCTCATGCAAACACTAATTAGACACCTAATTATAATAATTAGATCCACAGCTTCCAGTTTAAAATTGGCTCTTGACATGCAAACACTTGGTTCGTTAACTAACTGCCCATAAAACTTGCAATTCTGAACTGCACAGGCGACTGACATCGGTCCATGTCTGCCTGGAGGTGACCGACGCCGGCTGATCCATGACCGACGTCGGTTGCTCTTCCTGTCTAATCCTGCCGACATCGGTTGGCCTGACCGACGCCGGTGTCTGTGACACTTCAGCAACCTCCTCCAATGACCTCCTCCATGTCTGCATCAGTGAAGCTTTTAGCTCCACAACCTAACACTATCCAAGGTTAAAATGTTCCAACCTCACACCATGATGGAAGCCTTGGGTCTCACTAAGCTAGTTAAAGACAAGATCACCTCTTAGTGTCACATTTCTAATTAGGTACCACCTGAGTCCTCTTTCTAGTGGCCCCACACTAGGACAACCCCCATCAAACATCTTACAAAATATGAAATGTTCACATGTTGAGAAAAATCTCTTTATTATAATTATGATGACAAATGGGATCTTGAACATAATTGCATAAAATAAAAATTTTACCCGTTAGACGTTAATTCTCCACTAGATAGTAAATATTCTAAGGATACAACTAAGGACCTATCATAGGAAGTTGATGATTTTAGGCACTTAAATTCCCATTCTTGAAATCTCTGTCTATGCTTTGGTTAGAGTCACCACTCCCCAAACAATGCATGTTAAAGGGATTTTTTTGGATAGTTACGGGGTTGTATTGATGGGTCCCCTACCCCAAAAATAAACTAAAACTAAATACATCCAAATGGAACCAACCAAAAGTCCAATAAAAACTAACAATAGACAAACCCTGGCTCCACCCAGGAAGACACGATGACCAGCAATCAACAAACAACCAGACCCAAAAACTAGAAAACACAAAGACAAAAAACTAGCGACCAATCAACATTTACCCATGGCAACTTCTTCAATTGAATCTAGGATATAAACCATTTTGTTGCCCCTATGTTCTACCACCACTGCCTCAAATGTGTTTTTAGATTTGACATTTATACTTGGACCAACACCCCCTCCAGTGAAAGGCCTGAAGAGACCCATAGCTCTTAGGAAGAGGTTTCCAAACACTTCTTCCCATATCTTATTACACCATGGTGGCACTACAACATCACTCCGTAGAATCCATTTCACCAACTTATTTACTACCACCACTATGTTCTTACCATGTCGACATTCACGGAGCTTCTCCATTTCTGAAATTTGACCCTTAAGTTGCACCAAAATGGGCATGGAGATTAACTGACCCTCCTTCGACCTAGGCTCTGCTATCTTCCTTTTATTTCTACATGAAATCAAATAGAATCATGAAACGCATCTCTAGCGCCTTGAACACCAATAATGAAACTACTCCAAGGCCATCTCTACCTGAGAAGGGAAGATTTGTGTAGAGGATAAAGATCACAAAGTAGAATCTTCTTGATTGACCCCACTTGAGCATTCATATCCATGCAAAACACCATGACTTGAGCGACCACTTCTGCATCAAAGACCAATGCCATAAGATTTGAGGCAAACACCATTACAATTTGTGAATTCACATGATTACACACACTCTATATCATAAAATTGAGCCCAAAGACCTCTGAAATAGCCTCCAAGAAATCCTCTAACAAGAGGCAAAAGATGTGGGATAAATGAGCTCATGAGATTTTGCCTTCGAAAGCCATTTCTTGCACATTACTCCCCCCAAAAAGACACAGAGTTGCTAGGGCTATTTCAGTAACATCATCCATGTTTCCTTCTTTTAACCACCAGACTTTATGACACATGTGAGCTGAAATAATAAATAATGCATGAGCCCTAGCCAACTTAAAACCCATAAAAAGACATAATGGGAAGAGACGCTTTCCTCAAGACCCTGACTTATGACATGTAGCTGTTAATTATAAGATTTCATCCCTTAAGCCTTCATGAATACCCACCCATGGGAAGAAATTTCCATAAAGCAAATAGATGTCAGCTAATTATGAGACAAACAACCGATAAAAATGCACCCAATGCCAAATCACTGCCAATCAATAGCAAAAATACCATGCCAAATTTAGCTAACGAAAATAAATCCACTTCACAAACCACCCATAACATCACAACACCATACATTTTACCTAAACTCAATCAAAGTGATATTTGGAAAATCCTCCCACATTTCTCTTACATTATCCATTCTACTTGACTCCTCTTGGTCAATACTGTAATCAGCCAAGAAATGGTCGAATTCACCTCTCCGAAATAGTGTCTGCACTCCCACTCTGATAAGAACTCTAAATTTTTCCATGTATTCGTTAGGATGTTCTCTAGATGCCATGATTTTTCCTCTTGCCTTTTCAATGCTGAGATCATAACATGGGAGTCTCCTTCAATTATCAACTTCGAGATTCCACATTGGAGAGACATTTCAATACCCAACATAAGAGCATGCACTTCTGCTTCATTGTTCATTCCACCTTGAGGTTTTCATGACATAACTCATATTAGGGAACCATAGCAATCCATAATAATGAAATCCAATCCTAAGGATCCAGGATTACCCCAAGAAGCTCCATCAAAATTGAGCTTAAATTATTCTCTTGGAGGAGGGCTCCAATTTTGCTTATTTTTTCAATCTTTCTTACCAATTATGATTGCATGTCAAAGGGATTTTTAAGAAACAAACACTCACAATTATCATCAATTCTGAAAGCACTCATAACTTCATTGACCCTTGGGTGGCTAAGCAAGCAAACTATTTTATACACCATTGTTCTAGCTTCGATGTAATGATTGTTAATAGGGGAATCTTACCATGCAATGGAAAGTGCCATAATGTTTGCATTTTTTTGGGTGACTATAACCTAAAGGATGACATGTTTACTCTATATTTAGGCATATGTGATGTTGTATTGAGTGCCCAATGGTTATGCACTCTTGGACCCATTCTTTGGGACTTTTTTGAACTATGGATGCAGTTCACTGAGAATGGTCATCAATACACTCTATAAGGCCTTCTTCCTCACTCCAAAAGTGTTATCACCTCTCACCGCATGGATAAAATTCTTAAACATAAGGTCTCATGGCATCATTTCCCAATATTTCTCTTTGCATACTACTCCTCCACTAAATTCGATCCAACCATCAAACTTGCAAGATGTTTTGGTCAAGCATGCAATTGTCTTTACAGAACCAATAGGATTACCACCTCAAATACCATCATATCCAATTTATTCGTGGTAGTACACCCTCCCAAATTTTGGCCATAATGTTACCCATTTCATCAAAAGGCTGAGATTAAAAATATGGTTCATGACCTTCTACAGGTAGGCATCATTCGATCCAACACTAGTCCTTATTCTTCACCTGTCTTGCTTGTTCATAGGAAATATGGTTCCTCACGACTCTACATTGAATATCATGACTTGAACAAGCTCACAATCAAAGACAAATTCCCCATTTCAGTCATCAATGAGCTCCTTGATGAACTACATGGTGTATAGTTTTTATCCAAATTGGACCTATGCTCTGGCTATCATCAAATTCGTGTTCATGAGGCTGACATTCCCAAAACAATATTTCACACACATGATGGTCATTATGAGTGCTTGGTCATGCCATTTAGGCTTACCAATGGCCCCTCCACCTTTAAGAGCTTAATGAACCAAGTATTTTGGCCTTTTTTTATGGAAGTTTATCTTGGTCTTCTTTGATGACATACTCATCTACAACCACACATGGGAGGATAATATCAACCACCTAGATATAGCTTTGGGCATTCTTGCTGCAAATCACTTATGTGCTAAACATTCCAAGTGTTCTTTTGGGAAATCAAAAGTTGAGTACTTGGGACATATTGTATCTTCTGATGGTGTTCATGTTGAACCCACCAAAATTGAAGCTATGATAACCTAATCGACACCTTCAACACTCAAAATTCTACATGGATTTCTTGGTTTGACAGGGTACTACAAGAAATTTATCAAGGATTATGGAAAAATTGCAGCACCATTAATGGTTATGCTCAACAAAGAGTCCTTTGTATGGTTGTCCACATCTGCTTCAGCATTTGATAACATCAAACAAGCAATGTGCACCACCCCATCTTGGACATGCCTGATTTCTCATAGCCATTTGTTATTAAGTGCACTATATATGGCATGTGTCTTGGTGTGGTACTCATGCAACAAGGTTATCCCATTGCCTTCACTAGTAAGGCACTCACTAGGCACAATTTGGCATACTCCACCTATGATAAGGAGATGATGGCTATTCTTCGTGTAGTTTATAAATGGTATCTATACTTGATTGGCCGACATTTTTGCATCAAAATGGACCACCAAAGTCTCAAATATTTTTTAGAGCAATGAGTATCTTCCCTATATTGACAAAAATGGCTTTCTAAACTCATGAGATATAACTATGAGATCACTTACAAAAAAAGTAAATAAAATGTGGTGGTTGATGCTCTCTCTCTCTAGTTCGAACACCCAATGCACCTCTGTGTAATATTTGTTCCCATTTATACATGGCTCCATGATATTCAAAATGAATGGCATAATGATAAAAAGGGAACAGATAGTTGAAGAATGCCATCTAATAAAAGGTGACCTCACTATACTTGGGATGGCCACACATTACGATAAAAAGGTCACCTTTTACTGATGGCAGGATCCAAGTTTAAACACCCCATTTTATAAGAGATGCATGCTTCCCCTTCAGCTAGACACTTAGGATTTCTAAAAACATATGAGCGAGTTTACCACAGTTTCTTTTGGCCTAAAATCAAGTAGGATATCAAAACATTTGTTACTGAATGTGATACTTGCCAACACAACAAAGGCAAAACAGTTGCCGCATCTGGTCTACTCCAACCACTTCCAATTGTAACACATATTTGGATAGGCATTTCCATATATTTTATTATCGATCTCCCCAAATTTGGAGGCAAATCAATGATTCTTATCACAGTGGATTACCTTTCCAAATATGCTCATTTTTGTGCTTTGGCCCATCCCTATACTACTTCCACCATTTCTCAGATATTTCTTGATCATATATTTTGACTCCATGGTGTTCCTGCCTCCATTATCTCAGATCATGATCCTACCTTCATAAGGCATTTTTGGCAAGAACTCTTCAAGTGTCTAGTTACACATTTGAAAATGAATTTAGGATATCATCCACATACTGATGGCCAGACTGAAATTGTCAATAAATGTTTGGAAACCTATCTTTATTATTTTGTCGTCGAGCAACAACATCAGTGGATAAAATGGTTACCTCTTAAAGAATGGTGGTACAACACCTCCTACTACACAACTACCAAACTTACCCTATATGAGGTTGTCTATGGTTAAAAGACACCTTCTATTCTTTAATATTTACTAAGAAGCTCCCCCATCCAAGCTATTGATTCTACCCTCAATACATGTGATAATATCCTTTGCCTCTTCAAGGATAATCTTCACATGGCACAAAACCACATGAAACAACAAACATACTAACACCTCTCCAAACGATCTTTTCAAATTGGAGATATTGTTTTTCTTCATCTACAACCTTACAAGCAATCCTATTTGAAGATCAAAGGCCACCAAAAATTATCTACAAAATTTTATGGGCCTTATAAAATTCTCTGATAGGTTGGATCTATCGTCTAAAAGTTGAAACTCCCACCTTCATCACTTGTGTACCCTATTTTTCATATCTCCTACTTAAAAAAGGTCCTTGGATACAATGTCAACACTCAGACAGTGCTTCCTGAACTTGATGTAGAGGGGTCTCTCATTTTACAACCTGAATCTATCATCAACAGGCACTCTCATTCCCTCCACAATCAGGGCATCACTGAATTTCTAATATAGTGGTAGGGGATGCAACCAGAGAATACGATGTGGGAAACTCTTCTTTCTATTCAACAGTAGTTTCCTCACCTCAAGCTTTGAGGTCAAAGATTTTAAGGGGGACAACATGTTAGGACCCTTCATCCTAACCATCTTTTTGTAGTTTATTTATTTAATAAAAGGCTATGGATGCATATGCTTTTTAAAATGTTCCTCAAGCTCATTATAATAGATATAATAGTAGAATGTAATAATGTAATAGTAGATTAATCTCACATTCATGGGGAGTAGTAGTTATCTAGTGATAGATTATAATAAATAGGTGCTTAGTCTAATATGAAGGCATCCACAAATTGTATCGAATTGAGCTTTCTCAAAGGAGGTTGCCCCTTGAAGAGGTCAACGATTTTGAAATTATGCTATTGTAATTTAATTATGCTTGTTTCAATCAATATATTGTTGATATTGATAGTTGTTTTCATATATTTGAAATTATTTCCTAACTTATTCAGGAAGGATCTTATCAATATGAAGGTGTTCATAACTACAATTATACCCTAGAACTTTTCTTGATGAGCCAAACTTAACAAATATGACATGGATGTTGAAAGTCTTGATGCAACCCTGGTTATGTGCTTTAATCTAGGGCTTAACAATGGTAAGGTGGGATGGAGATATTGATTGTGAAATTATTCATGCAAAAAAAAGATAAGACAACAAAGGAGAAAAAAGAAACCAATTGTGTGCTATGCAATATTTCATGTTGTATATAAAAATATATGTGTTTGGTATATTTTATTATCAACTAGACACAAGGTCATGGGAAAAAGAATGCTCATCAGCATAATGTTTTATTTAATTAAATGTATGATTTTAATGGCCTTGTAAAAATAGCCTTTCTCGTCATTACATTTAATTGTGGAGGATATTATATTATTAGTACCTAATAATCAATCGTACTGTATGAATAACTTAAGCAAATAATTTTTCTGCTCTAGCCAATAAGAGCCATTGACAAGACACATCGCTTACCAATTTTAAAGTTAATCACTGAAAGTTCTCAATGATCTCACTGAAGAATGGAACATTACCATACATGGACTTGATATGTAATTCATGTTTTCTTGTGCTTTTGTTGTGTTCTAGGTGTTGATTTGTTGTTGATCAAGAACCTATTTTTTTGGGCTTTTTGTTGGTTTTATATATGTTTTTTTGGCCTTGTACCTTTTAGTTGTAAATGGGATGGGACCCATCTAAAACTCGCCTTTTATGTTTATGAAAAAAATTATCACTAAAAATTTAAATAATATTTCCCTACATATTATTGTGGAATATTTCATTCATATCAAAATAATTATTACCAACTCATTTGAAAAATGACAAATTTAATAAGATTTATTTGGTCAATCAATATAATAATTACTTATTTGATTGTTTATTGAAATCTCAATTGTGATGCGACTAAATTGACAAATTTAAGTTTTTTAAAGCTACAAGTGTCCTTTTTTTAAACCTACTTGAGTTTTGAAAATTATTTTTATGCAGTTTGATGGGCTTTTATTCTATTGAGGTTATACTTTCGTCAACACAAATTCCTAGGCAACAAAAACTATAGAGCTATTATTGAATTTTCCTACATTGTTTTCAAAATATTTAATTCTCCATGTTTAACACTCAAAGGGAAAAGCTTGCAACTTGTGTGCACGATGAAACACGGAAAATACTCTACATTCACGTTAATATTAATCCATACCAAGATGTTTCATGACTTTGCCTTTACTGTTATATCCACCTCTACGTCGATCTCATTTTCTGAAATTGAGTAGTGAATAATGAATCCAATGAAGAATGAATCTTATTCTTTGTAATAATTTTCTCACCACCATACAAAAATTGCAAAATTCCTTATGCTCCCAATTTTTTTGCATCTGTATATAGTTATAGTTGCTGATGTTATTCTTGTCATTGTTGTTGTAGTTGTTGTGGACAATGATTAACAAGAATTTTTTATATTCATTGTTGTCTTGGCTATTAAGAAAACACATGTTGATCTAGCAATTGGTAATTTGGTACTATTATTATAATCACCTCCTACAAAATAACACATAAAATTAATTGCACGAATGGGATGAACATGATTCATAATATTTATAATTGTGAAGTTGACCAATATTTTTCAATTTAACATTTAATTTATGTAAAAACTATTTTATTTAATGATAATAATATTGTATAAATTTTCATCTTATTTTTTTAAAAACCATTTTTATTAAATATTACAAATAAATATTATCAATGTTGGGCAACTTAGTCACACGATCTAGCTAAGACAACTACTGCAATGCCATAGAAGGTACATGTGCCCTGTTAAGTACATATCTATAAACTAGATTTAATTACATCAATTCTCTATAATTCGATAGAAAATATTTATTGGCATGAAATTTTCTACAATGGTATTGTAGCACATATTTATTTTATACCAATTTGTTGAATTAAGCTTAGATTACAAATTTACATGAAAGCTCACCTATAAACATTTTTCACTATATTTTATCAAATTTTGGCAAACTAGGGAATGAAGTACCTAAATGTGACAAATTATTGTGCAAAATCAAACTCTTACAAATATTTAATAAATGACACAAACTAAATTTGAACTTGCTAAATTTAAAAATATATTAAATATAGAAAGTACAAAGGATAAATACAAACTTAGTTGAAAAATTAGGATGCAGATTGTTTCTGGATCTAAAACTGACAAGGTGACAATCTTGATTGAGTGAGGATTGGGAACTAGAGTTGGCAGGGATTTTGGATAGGATTAATGTAATTAGATAGTAGATTAGTGTGTTTTTAACTTAATATAGTGTTGATGTATGGTTGATAACAAAGACCTAAGATTTTTGGGTTAGTTTTGCCTTCACCTATTTACTCTGTAAACTATGCAAGAGATTTTGATCTCATGTAGAGACTATTGTGTAACTATTCCTTCACTTGAAACCCTAACTCAATAACATAAGAAGATTAATATAATTATGAAATACAGAGTATAAGATTTGAAGTCATGCTTGACCTCAACAACCCTTATGTTGAGCACTACCTACATACCAATACTTTGAAGAGGGATCAAACTCCATGTAGTTCTCCCATGCTATGGTTGTGTGTATGAAAGACTAGTGTAAAATATTTTATATTGATGTAATCATGTATGATTGAGTGCTTCATTCATGACTTGTGATCTTAGAAGTGTATTCAAATTTAGTTCACGGTTGTTATTGTTGTGTGTAATAAAAATTAGGACAAATAGGGAATTTGCTCTCAATGTGCAATTAGAATTATGGTGTTTTTTAGTGCGGAAGTATTTTGTGTGTAAAATGGTTTGAAGTGTGGCTCTACAGAGCTATTTTTAAAATTACTTTGGATGGGGCTTGTTAAACTTGTGGATTGACCCTTCCATAAGTTTGAATATTTAAAATTATTCATTATTTAGCATGAAGACAACAACAACGAATTCAAACAAGAGAGTAGTGTGTTGTTGTCCAACTAAGGATTTGTTGTCCAAGAGGCATAAGTACCATTCTGGGTACCAGGGACAATCTGAGTGTGATCTTGGATTGGTTTTCATGAATACTAAGGATATTCTAGAGTTATTTGGGTTGCTTAGAAGGACAAGTCATCACACGAAAAGTGAAGGAAAGTGGTCAGAAGGCCATAGGATAAGGCATAAACTAAGTGTCATAATGGTGGTGATAAGTGCACTGATTTAGCTTAAATGTTAAATTATGTGTCCACACAATCCAAATGCAGATACTAACTACTAGACGACCCTTGTATTAAATGAAATTTATTGTTTTTTCCAATGTTCATTGTAATGGTGTCATATTTTGAGGGAAAAAAATATGGTCAAAATTAATTTATTATCTATTATTGATATATAAAGGAGTACAATTTAAATAAAAACATCAATATGATCAATAGTTAGACAAATGAACAACCAATATTTATAAAAATTAGATGGTATAGCTTTTTTTTTAAAGTTTTGAAAGCATGTATTCTATTTCTAAAGAATGGAAACATAGTACATGCTCAATTAAAAAGGTGGGTGGTATGAAAGCTCACACTAATAGAAAAACATGACAAAATATATAACACATACTAAACAAAAAATGCAACAAGATACATATGGAGAGTAACTCTAATAAACGATAGAGTTATGGCCTTAGATCCACAACAACATTAGTAAAAAGTTACACGGCAAGTGATATCAACAAAAACCCATATATATAGCAAGAAACAAGATATTAAACCCTCAATAAAATCAACTTTGGAGGAGGAGGAAGAGGTGATGACGGCGACGACGACAGAAGACTATCTAAGTTATCTCCCTAACTGCCCATATGAAGTTGCAAAAGGCTTATAAAAGAATCATTCAGTTAAAAAAAGAAAACTACATTTGCACAAGGAGAAAATAATTAATTATCCTAGACAATATATTCCCAAAGGATTTTGGAGGGAACTACAAAATAAAGGGAAACAAATAGAGAATAGTATTATAGATACCTAATGGTTAGAGTATGCAAAATTACTATATGAAAGAGTTCATGACAAAGATAACCCTCTTATAATCAACACAACAAATAAGATTATTTCTACAAAATATATCATTTAAGGCATAAGGAAACTAGTAGGTGGTAAGGTGCAAGACATATATGGGATGCACACTGAATATCTAAAGTGGGGCTTCGACACCCTCACACCGCACATCAAAAGCATATTCAACGGTATCATTCAAGAAGACTTCTCGATAAATTGGATGAATAATGTCATTATCCCTCTCTATAAAAATGGGGATATCAATAATTCGTCTAATTACCAAACAATCATGGTCAATACCCTCCTTGGAAAGCTATTCGATAGCATGATACAATGCAGAATCAGTAGTTGGACATAAAAAGAGGGTAAAAGGATAAAAGGTCAAGCATGATTTGGGCTAAAACATTCTACTACCGATCGCCACATCACTCTTAGGCACTTGATTGAAAAAGTATGGGATACTCAGGGAGAATAAGTTTTTTGTTGCTTTGTTGACTTAAAAAAAGTATTTGACACGGTCCCTGGAAGTAAACTCTAAAGTAGAATGGAGGAGTTTGGAGTTCTAGATGAATATAGGTGGTAATACACAGACTTTATGAACAAGTCAGGGTTGAAATCATAACAAGTGAAGCAATGTCATAATGGTTTGGAAACAACATTGGAGTCAAATAAGGATGTCTTCTATCTTCCACCTTGTTTAGACTATATATTGATAAACTAGAAGAATGGATAGATAAATCTGGGGGAGGGGGCGCCCACCTAGCTAGTCATGTTATAAAGTTAATTTTATATGTAGATGATCTTATTTTAATTGTAAAAATAACTCATAGTTTGAGAGAACATTTGAAATATCTATAACTCTTTTGCCAAGAAGAGGGAATGCAAGTGAACACTAGTAAAACAAAAGTCACGATATTTTCTCTATAGAGAAAAATAAACAAAATGAGTTCCTTTTTGAAGGAAACTTGCTTGAATTAGTGGAAGGATACAAATATCTTGGGCTTGACTTCCAAAACAAGCTTAGTTGAAGGACTTGCAAGGCAAAAAGAATCCAAAGAGCTTGGAAGGCTTGATACTCACTACAAAATAGGTGCAAAAAAGTATAATTATGGGATTGGAAAACCAATAGATCCTTGTTCAGCCTTCTTGTCACCCTAGTGGTCCTATATGGATGTGAAGTTTAGGGCCATAATGTGTCTAATTTAAATTAGAGACATATAAAGAGAATCTAAAAAAATTTAATCACAAACAACCTCAAAGTCAAAGCCTCAATTCCATATGAAATTATGTTAGCTGAAACATGTACTTTTTTCTTGGAAGCATTGACAATGACTCAAAATTTAAATTATTTAAAAAGGATGCATGGTATGGAGAATCATCAATGGCCGAAAATAGTAATCGAAGAAGAGCTAAGCAGAATGAAAAAAATGTGGATGAAACAAAAGAACAAATTGATGAATAAATGAGACATCAACATGTAAGAATGTCCAAACACCAATGAAAAAATAAAGAAGTATGTGAGAGAAAAATTCAAGACAACAATGTGAACAAAGTAGCGTGGACAAAAGAAAGCATACTACATCAAAGAGTTTAATCCCACATAGGAGCACAAGGAAAAGACATAATAGGGACAAAAATCAAAAGGAAAGCAAAAATGTTGATTGCACAATTGAGGACTAGCTCACATAATCTTAGACATGAAACTGTTAGGTGGATAGTACCCAAGGAAGAATGGGAAACGAGAATATGTTTATTTTATGACTAGGGAGTAGTGGAGACATAATGACACTTTATTATGGAATGTGTAGCCTATAATGACATCCACATTAAATAAAAATATAACTCAAGGGTTGATAAAAATATTTGAAGAGGAAAAATTAAATAGAACAAGTTTTCTAAGCAATACCCATAATAGAAGAGTTAGCATCAAGAAGGGATTTGAAATTTTACATGATTAGTAGGACAACCCTTGTGTCAAGAAATAAAGTTAGCATAAAAAAACTTTGTTACAATGCTCGTGTCAAGGGATAATGGTATGAATGAATGAAAGATTTTAATAATGTCCATAAGATCAAGCAGTTTATGGGACCAATGGTTATAACAACACTGCCTTTTGTTAACACAACTCCCTGGTATGAACGCTACCCCTCTGATCATGCAAAATTTCATACCCATTTTTTATGCTAACTCTTTTGCTTTGGATTTTGTTTAGAAAACTTGTTACACTAATTATTCTTTACTCTGTAAACAAGTCACCAAAGTTATCAACCCTTAATTTGTCTTTGTACTTGGTGTAGATGTCATTATAGGTTGTGCATTCCATAATAAAGTGTCATTCTATCTCCACTACACCCTTTTCACAAAATTTACAAATTCTTGTGTCCCATTCTTCCTTGGGTACTGTCCATCTACCTGTTTCACACCTAAAATGATTCAAGCTAGTCCTCAATTGAGCAATCAACATCTTTGCTTTCTATTCAATTTTTGCCCCTATGTGTGTTTTTTCTTTTTGCTCTTAGGCGGGATTAAACTCTTTGATGTAGTATGATTTCTTCCGTCTTGGTTATTTTGTCCACATGGTTGCCTTGAATTTTTTTGTCACATATTTATTTTTTCACCCTTGGTGTTTGGGCATTCTTGAATGTTGATGTCCCCTTTACTCATCCATCTTTTTGTTTCATCTATGTGTTTTTCCTTTTGTTTAGTTCTTCTTCGATTACCATTTTGGGCCATCGATGGTTTTCCATGTTTTGCATCTTTTTTAGGTAACTTAATGTCTGAGTTATTGATGATGCTTCTAATGGAAATGTACCTTTTTGGGCTAGTAGAATCTCATATGGAACTAAAGCTTTGACTTTGAGGCTACTTGTGATTAAATATTTTTGGATTCTCTCCATCTGTCTTCAATTTAGATTGGGCACATTGTTGCCCCAAACTCCACATCCATATAGGACCACTGATGTGATGAGTAGGCTGAATACAGTTCTCTTCATTTTCCAATCTCATAATTTTGCATTCCTACACTTGTTTTATAGTGAATATAAAGCCTTCCAACCTCCTTGTATTATTTGTTGTCCTGCATGTCTCTCAACTAAACTTATTGTGGAAGTCAAGCCCGAGATATTTGTATTCTTCCACTACTTGTAGTGGATTTTGTTCGGAAACAAACTCAATTTGTTTACTTTTTCTCCATAGATAAAAGATCGTGATTTTTGTTTCGCCAGTGTTCACTTGCATTCCCACCTCTTGACAAAAGAGATATAAGGCCTTCAAATGTTCTCTCAAACCGAGATATTTGTATTTTTTCACTACTTGTAGTGGATTTCCTTTGAAAACAAACTCAATTTATTTACTTTTTCTTTGTAGATAAAAGATCATGACTTTTGTTTTGCTAGTGATCACTTGCATTCCCACCTCTTGACAAGAGAGATCTAAAGCTTTCAAATGTTCTCTCAAACTATGGGTTGTTTTTGCAATTAGAATAAGATTATCTGTGTATAGAAATAACTTTATAACATAACTAGATAGGTGGACACCTCATCCACCAGCTTTGTCTATCCATTCTTCTAGTGTACCAATGTATAGCCTAGACAAGATGGGAGATATAGGACACCCTTATTTGACTCCAATGTCGCTTCCACAACATTCCAACATTCATTCACTTGTCCTAATTTTGGCCCTAACTTGGCCATAAAGTTTATGTACTGTCGCTTTATACTCATCTGGAACTCCAAGTTCCTCCATTCTTCTCCAAAGTTTACTTCTAGGGACCATGTCAAATGCTTTTTTGAAGTCAACAAAATAATAATAAGCTTCTTCTCCCCGAATATCCTATACTTTTTTGATAAAGTACCTAAGTGTGATGCATTGGTTTATAGTGAAATGTTTCGGCCTAAATCATGCTTAACCTTTTGCCTTCTTTTTCTACCCAACGACTGATTTTGCACTCTATCATGCTGCCAAATAACTTTCTAAGGAAGCTATTGACCATGATAGTTTTGTAGTTAGACGAATTATTGTCATCTCAACTTTTATAAAGAGGGATAACAACACTAGTCATCTAATATGTCGGGAAGCCTTCTTGAATGATACAATTGAATATGCTTTTGATGTGTGATGTGAGGGTGTCTAAACCCCACTTCATATATTCAACTTATATCCCATCTATGTCTTGCACCTTACCACTTGCTAGCTTCTTTATGCCTTGAGTGATATCTTTCGTAGGAAAAAGCTTAGTTATTGTGTTAATTGTAGGAGGGTTATCTTTATCTTGAACTCTTATATAAAGTAGCTTTACATACTCTAACCATTGGGCATCTACAATATTGTTCTCTTTTTGCTTCCTTTTTAGTTGTAGCTCCCTCTAAAAGCCTTTAGGTTTATGTTTTTCAAGAGAAATTAATTCTCTTTTCCTTGTGTATATGTAGCTTTCTTTTTTAGACCAAATGATTCTTTCATATGCTTTCTTGTTTTCTTTAGTCATTCCAAGTTGTCTCAAAGTTCTCTTCGCTGACTTGCACTCTTTATCAAACCATGAGTTTGTCGAAAAATTACTTGCATTTCCACTCTTAGGTCTACTCTTTTTGCATGTATTTAAAGCCTTTTTAATTAAAGAAATTAGCATACTATTGTTTGTTGGGCAGCGGGCTATAGACGATGATGTATTATTCTTTGTTTCTTTAAAATGTTGTTAAGATTATTGTTCAAGGGTTGCCTTGAATAGCTCTCAATTATCTTGATTTATGAGGATTCTACCTCGAGGGGGTCTCTTTTTTTGCTTGTGCTGGTGTTGTCTTCTTTCTTGAAGATTTCTTTGCATATATTGGATTGTGATATGATTTCATCTCAATATGGCAATCTCTAACTTCAAGATTCATCAATCTTGAAATAAAGTTATGTAAGCAAATAACATAATCTACCACACTTTGCTCATTGTAAGTTTTATAAGTGATATTTCTTAAATCTAGCCATATTCTCATGCCATTGCATATAACCATGCCATACAAATTACATAGTCCCAATAATTATGCTTCATAATATACAACTCCACCCTTTTCGTCTAGTGACTTCCTTTTCCAATGTTGATCTTCTTCTTCATCATCTAACCATAGCGAATTGCTTCCCACACCCTCTTCGTTCCTCAAATCGAGAGTTTGGTTGTTTGTTGTCTGTGCATATAAAACTTTTATGATCAAGACTTCTCCTAAGGTGTTAAATAATGAAATGTCACTTTTTAGTGCTGCATAAGGGTCTTCACAATCTAACTTCCTCTTCTTGTATGTTTTAGACCCTCTCGATGCATAATAACAAGCAACGAGCCTAGTTGTTATTTCATCATTTATTTTTTTCAGCTATATGTACTGTTTATTTGGGTCCTCTTTCTCCACTTTTATAATCCCACACTGTGTTTCTTTGAATAGTATTGTAACCCCTCCGTGACCCTTTCCACTTTTGGTGCTTTCATTCCAAACTGATATTTTCTTATATCCTTCAAAAGTTGGAACTTTGTAGCCTTCATGTTCATGAGTTTCAATAAGAATAATAATGTCTTTTCCTTCTGCTATGTGCCCCAACCCAGGGCCTCTTCTCCATGGATAACCTCTACAATTCTAATTTACTGAGGTCAAGTGCCCCTGGTGGGCTCGAGTCCCTATTTCTTATGTGTCATTCAGTTGCTGATTTGGGCTCTTCCATTTTGTAACCATGCCCATTTACCTATATCTCTCGTTGCTTTCACTTTCTCCCATGCCCATCTCCCTGTATCTCTTACTGCTTTCACTTTCTCCCATTCTTTTATTTATTTTTCTTGTTGCACCGGGGTTAGATCTTCATCTAGATAGATGTGTGTCGCTCTAAGAGACCCTCTATTCCTTAATATTTTATTTTTATCTAACGTGTTCTTCATGACAACTCTTACATGTATGTTCTTTCCTTCTCCCATCCATTTTCCCATTTTATTTGCTTGATATATATGTCCTATCCAATACAACTGGTCTGCGAAGAAGTCTCTTGTTAATTCATTTGTGTTCTCATTCTCACCATAGTCTTTTAGTCTTTTAATAATGATGTTCACTGCCCTATCATGTCTATTATGTTCTTCTCTTATCTGCATTCTAACCTATTTTTCTATTATTTCCCTTTGTGTTTATGAAGGTCCTCTTACTACTTGAGCCCAAGACTTGGTCTCCCTATGTTGGACTCCTAAGTGACTTTCTTTTACCTCCATATGTGCAATTGCAAATGGTCACTCTTTTGTTTGTGACACTTTCTTTTCTTTGTCCACTTTTAACTTATTTTCCTCCATTGTTTTCAAGTGCTTTAAAGCTTGTTTTATGGTTGTCAACATCTGCTATCCCTTTTCCATGTTCTGTAGATTATTTATTTGTTCCTTGATTATTTTATTCTCTCTTAAAAGTTTTCAATTGGAATCTATAACCTCCTTCATCTCATTGTCCTCATACTGTTTCTTTGTTTCTAAATCTGTGAGCCTCCTTTTCATGTTCATTAATTCATTGACATATAGGTCAGGGACCACATTAGTAGTAAGAGTTGGGCTATAGAATTCTTTACTTTCTTGGTTCTCTTCGTCCTTTTTCTCTTTGTTTGGTGAGTATATTTCAATTCCTCTTTGTTCGCTGTCCACATATACATTTTTCTCGTTCTCCTTATCCTCCAAAAACCTTCGATTCTTAAATATATTATCGTTGAGATGTATTGTCTCACACTCTAAAGTTGTTCATAAACAACGTAGTCAGTAGTTCTTTGCTCCTTTACCCTTATCTTGCCCCTTTCTTACCCTTATCTTGCCCCTTTCTTACCCTTATCTTGCAGGTACAGTAACACGCATGGAACTCCTCAACGTCATGGAGCTTTTCATATAATTGGTAGTACTTCGATTACTCATTCACGAATCATTCTCGACGTCACTCCAACGTCCCAAAACTGTCCTTCCAGGCAAACCCCATCTCTCCTGTCATAATCGTCTTAACCCTACCCTTCGACTACACGAGGAACCACCAATCCCCTCCACGTTACCCCTCCGCCTGGGTCAGAAGATAGACAAAGAAACAGAATCCTCATCATGCCCGGGACGAAAAGCCGCCGAGAAAAAGGGCAACAATAAATAAAAAAGAGCACTGCAACAGGTAATCCCTTTGTCCGTATGCGATGCCCCAATTCATTTATTGCCTCCTCGTCAAAAGATTGATCCCCACAACACTTAACAGGCTATATAAATGCACGTGGAGAGAGGAAAAAATATCTTGTTTATTGGTTAGCTAACGCAATCAAACTCTCGTCTCCCACCCATTCAAACCAAACAGATTATTCATTCTATCCATTATAAATCTGCCATTGTTTATATTATCTTTTCCTATATTTCGGGACGATTCTTGACACCATTATTTTTTTTTTCCAATATCTGGGAGATTCTTGCTACGATCGTTTTTCCTTTTCTGGTATTCTTCTCACCATGTCATATTTTGTACGGATTTGTTATCGAATTTAAAATTTCGTTACATCAAATTCTCAAATTCTTTCTTTCAAGTTCTGTAATTTGTTCATGATGAAAAATTTTTTTACGTCAAATTGTCAGATTCTTGTGTTTAAGTTTTGAGAATTGAAGGTTGCAGAATATTTTTTGGATAAGTGATGTTTTTCTCTAGATAGCGCTTAAATTATGGCTTTCGTGATGTCCATATTTATCTGGATTTCATTTTTTATTGTATATTTATGTCAAAATCATGCTGGTAGGTTTCTTAGGGGTCATTCCTATGCAATTCTTTTGGTGATTTTCGTTACTATGAAGATTTTTAAGATATAGTGGCCAGGGAAGGTACGCTGCAGGGTTTGAATTGTCTGTATTAAGTTAATGCGGTTTAAATTTAGCTTCCTAACCTCATCGATTCTCTGCAATCAGTTTTTATTGTCAAATTTAATGTCATATTCGCGCCAGACGGGGTTTATTAGTAATTATAGATTTGGTATAGTAAATTTTAATGTTAATTTCGAGTTAAACGGGGTTTATTAGTAATTATAGATTTGATATAGTAAATTTAAATGTCAATTTCGAGCTAAATGCTGTCTTAGTCGTTTTTCAAGCAAAGTAGGCCTTATTTTGGTGTAAATCTAAAGGAAATTTTTAAGATTATGGTAGTTATTATCCTGTAGTGCGCGCGGGAAGTTATTCGAGACGGTTTAAGTTGTATGGATTATGGTAATGGGGTTTTAATATAGTTTTGTGATCTCTGTAATTCTCTGCAATGGGTTTGTTACTGTAAGATTTTATGTCCAAATCAATTTGTATGGGATCAATTAGTAGTTTTTTTTTTGGGTTGAACAGGCAATCAGCAATATCACCATCATCATCTCACCACCAGTTAGGGGTTTGATTCCGGCAAGCTATCCCTATACCCTGCATCTCTTCGGTAAACTGGGCCCAGTGTGAGGTCTATTAATAGTTTTTAATAGGCGTTAATTCTCATGAATACAATGGTTATTATTGACTTTTGCCACATAGTAAGGAGAAGTTATGGCAGAGCGTTTTATTTGTAACTTCAAACATCAATGTTGCATATTGTTGATGTATGACACTTTTACAGTAGCTTTCCCTGGATTTAGTAGGTATATTGGTGGGAACTTTTCAAGCTTTTCTTTTAAAATGGAATTCATTGCAAAACTGCTGATAAATCAGCATCAAATTTAGTGGACTTGACTTAATTTTGCTGTGCAAGGTTTGTGGCTCTCTTTTCTGTGACCAGTATGCAAAGATTTTGTACAATTGACTGTCAAGAAAGTTTCCTTAAATTTAAGCACGGTGAATTGGGGCTTTTTTTTGATCTTTACTGCATTAGGGTTAACCCTCAATTAGCATGGTGACAAAATTACAGCCGTTTATTTTTGAATCTCCATTAGTTTCAATCTTTTCCTTTGGCTGTGTTGATTTGATGTTCCAAGGGAATGACTGGAAAGAGGTTAAACATTCAACTATATATATATATATATATATATATATATATATTATTTTGATAAGTAAAAGAGGGGATCTATTGGGCCTTCACCAAAGAGAAACATAAAGAACAGAAATACAATAAAGAGAAAGACAGAGGAACCCTGTCAACCAAAAAGCGAAGAGCAACCTTTAAATAAGAAATTCAAATAAAATGACCATTACAAACTAGAAATCCTGAAACAAACACATCCAAGTAAAACAATCAAACTAAATGAAGTGGGACCTCTCAAAGAGAGAAGGGAAACTACGCATGGGTAGAAACCAGTCTTCTCCCTTTACGGGAGGAGATCCTCCATTGTCCATTGTGAGCCATCCTCAATTGTGTCCATAGCTTCCATGCTCAAACCTCTGCCTCCGTCCTTTGCCCTCTGTGCTTCCATGCTTACAAATTGAGAAATGCTGAGGATGGTTACAGATTTAGGAATGCTGAGGGTGGTTACAGATTGAGGAATGCCGAGGGTGGCTGAAGCCGTTAGTTGAAAACCTTCATGGACAATGGGCTCCACTTCACCACCAACAACCTACTCCCCAACAACAAGAGCCTCTATTGGAGTCTCCTCCCTACAAGAATTATGAGTAGCCAAATCTGAGGGGGAGGGGAGGGAGAAGAAAAAACCGGACGTTGGTCTTCAGATGGGCACTCTTCTAGAGAGGGAGAAGAGTGCACTTCAAAAAATTTCTTGTGATGACCCCGCAAAAAATCCACTTTGGAGTTACCATCCTTTTGTCTCCATCTTTGCAGGAAAATGATTTGTAATACTTAGGAGACTAAGAAGGACAAACAGCCACTTAGTGCCCAATCTGGTTGCAGAAAAAACATCTGAGGGGAAGTCCTTCAAAGTTGAGATATTGAATCAAAGAACCAAGAGAGGACAAATGCTTCAGGCTTGGAGAGATCCATCAATACACTTACTCTCACAAACCAACATCCCAACGTCTCTCCATCAATTTTGACAGAAGACACCACCATGTTGGCCAACAGTTTGATGAGGTCAGGTTTTTTCATGACCAACAGAAGGTTGTACAGCCCAAGCCATGAAGGAGCCACTGTGATTTGAGCCACTGCTGGATCAAAGAAAGGGGACAAAGGGCAAAAGAAAACCTCAAATCTACCAAAGACCCATGGCTTGGAAGGCCAGACAAACTCCCTATCTTTCATGGTCTGAAAAACAAGAAGAAAGAAGGCATTCTTCATCAAGGAAAAGGAAGGCTCAGTGATGTTGCTCCAAACAAATATCAACCATCTGGAAAACTGAGCAGGATGCAGTTTGGTCCCCACACATTTTGCATTTGTTTTTGCTGCCGTTGGAATTTCTTTCAGTTTATTTTAGATTTTGCAAGTTTTCTTAAATGTATATTGCCTTTTTTCCTGTTCTTTCTTTCCTTTTATTGTTTTAAAATGACGTTACTCAGCACACATACTAAAAACACTGCCACTTAAGGTTGATACTCTTTTAATTTCTGGTTTGCTTTATTGCTTTTATGTTGGCTTTTTAACAGAGCTATCTTGTTCAATGGAAGGCATACCAGCATTTGAGACGCAATCAGAAACTACAGAAATTGCCTTGATTATCGATGATAAGGTATAAATATCAACACGATCAACCTTTTGTTTTTAATTTTGTGCTGATGATATATCTATTGTTTGGATGTTCACTTTCCATAAGCAGATCCTTGTCATGTTTTAATGTTAATCGACACTCCCTTTGCTCTATATTGTGTGTAAGGTGCTGAAAGTTAAAGTGACTAAAGTGTTAGCATAAGTATTGCTGATGAGTGCATTATGATCTAACTCACCTTGTAATTGCCATGGCTTTGATTTTTCATACCGAATTTGGATGAAACTAGATATATTTGGCGTTCCTGTTGCTTTAGTCTTAATTGACTCCTTGGCAAGCAGGTTGACTGGTTATTGATGATAAAGTTTCGTATCTGCAAAAATCTCATTTTGATGCATAAACATGTTAGCTTTTGGTAGCAGTGTTATGGCTTAGAAATGGATTGATATTGTCCACAAAGTTTTTATTTCTGCTTCTTGATTGGATTTTATAAATCTGCTTATGATTATGGCTGTGTGAATCATTTGAAAAATTGATCTGATAGAAAAAACACTTCCGATCGATTTATTTATATTCTACAAACAACGAGGAAGAAACAAGCACTTTCAATCTTGGGTTTGCGTGATAAACATTTTGCCCTTTTGATGCATAGCTAGTTTGTTATCTTGATATTCTCTAGATTTAAGTTGAACTATCTTCTAGCTTCATACCTCTTCATTTCATTAACCACCTACAATCCATCATTTACCAATTTTTATCTCTTCATTCCATTGGCTTTCTGTTTCACATTGTCTTATTAAAAGCCTTCATTCATGGCTGTCTTGCAAACTGGCTGTTTTCTTTGTCTTTGTTTGATGTTTAAACGTTCCTGTTTATACATTGACATCCATTACCTATCACTCACCTGCATTTGTCCACCATTCCCTGTCTGTGAAAGAAACCAAAGTTTACAATAAAAAAAGTCATATGAGAGAAATCTTAACGCTGTTCTGCCCCTGATACTTTCAATAACTATTTTCAGTATGTCATTTCCTTGCTTGGCTTCATGTCTCATTGGTCTTTTTCTTGAAGTTGTATCCCCAGCTGTTCGCTACCTGGCTGTAAAGCGTTATTGAGCTCATTTTCAGTAAAGAGAAATTGAGGTGATTGTCCTTCATACATCCCAACTTCTTTTGTTCTACGTTGCTGATACGGATACGGGTATGGATAAGGGTACGAGAATCAGACAGGGGATACATGGATTTTTTTTTGGGGGCTGGGGGGGGGGTTTGGATATGTTTGGATACAGCCGTACAAAAATATATATATAATATCAAAAACATAAAATATAGCCATATAAGCAAAATTAACCACATAATATGCATACATAATAAGTTAAATAACCACAAAACATACTAATAATTGAATGCCAAATATCATGATATTCAATTGTTGAACTTAGATTAGTCTTATTTATTATTACAAGTACATAGTGCAAATGTTACAACTTACAATGTATGGACAAAAATAAAGACAACAGAAAATGCACTCTCTGCAGTTTGGCGAAGATTACAATGAGATGACCTGGTGTTAAATCAACTTAAGACTATGCCCTGTTCTCTTCTTTGAGCTTATTCACGAGTTGAGCTTTTGTATTATACCTGTGCAAATGATCTTACTGTATGTTCTGCACAGAAAGAGTCCTGGCGAACCATATTTTTGGGACATAAAGGATAAGCAAAAAAAAGACATAATTGATTTCAACCTCTCCCTCATCTTGATCATGTTACAGACATTTATTTCCTTTATTTTGGCAAGGCTGAAACGCGATCCAATAACTGGAAGACTTGCTGACTTGCTTTGGCAACCTTCACAGCTGGTGTATGCAGCCCTAATAAAGAAGATACAGATAAATCGACTGAGGCTCACATTTTGAAAACAGTCAAACACAGCCAGCCATTGAAACTGCAGAGAGGTTTTCATCCTTTGTTTTGTTTTTTGAAGTCCGTGTTTGACTTTTTATTAAGCAAAATTGAAAAGGAAAAAAATAAAATTGTAGGAAATGCACAGGGAGCATCCCTGGGCTGTGGATACGCCCAAATACGTCACCCAGACGTATCCGGCCTTGGGCGTATCCCCGCGCTCCCCCCACGCTCCCGTATCCAGGTGTGTTTCCCCCGCTCTCCCCCTATGCTCCCGTATCCAGGAGCATTTCCCCCGCGCTCCCAGGGCCTGGGGGGGCGTATCTGGTAATGTAGCTTTTGTTCTGTTGCACTTGGCCATGTAGAAAAAATATATAGTTGCCACCTTCTTTTGTTCTGTCGTGCCAGGCCATATAGAGAAAATAATAGCCAGATCCGTTTGGGGAGTTGTGAACCATTGCTCACTGATTTCAAAACAAATATATTATCTATCTCACTAGATTACTTTGCATAGATATATTCTCAAGCGAATACATATTTTAACTTAAGCATTCAAAGTTAGGTTCCTCTCCAAATATTGTTTCCACAAGTCAGAAGATTGCTTTTAAGTTTAATCAAAACAATCTTAGACAACCATCATACGACGAATTCTGCAAAATGCAATGTTACATGAAGATTCTAGGACGTGGGGACGAGGGTCCTTAGGACATCTTGAAAATATTGGGGGACTTTTTGGGAACAAAGTTATTGTAAAAATAGTATTGTTTTAATAACCAAACACAAATAAAAAATGGATTCAACATAGAAGAATATTCATATCGGCATTTATCTCATAAAGTTAAAATTGTAAATACATTGAGCTCTTTTTCTATTTTTTCAGTCTCATATTAGCTGACAATTCAAAAAGGTGCAAAAATCAAAATACAACAATTCATCATATCATGTGAAATTTGACATTCAGGATTCCATCTTTACTCTTGGGATTTTCTAGCTGATAGAAGTTGTTTCGGGGAACCCTAATTAATCCTTGCTCAATATCTACATCCTCCTGTGCATCAAGCTATGTCTTAATGTTTGGATCAACATCCCAATGCGTGGTATGACCATGTTAATATTCTATAGTGTTCTTGTGCTTAAGATGCAAGGAACCTCTTTATAGGGTGGATGAAGCTATAAGTGGACTAGTTTCTCTCAGCCACAAAGGAACTATTTGTTTGAGGGAGCAACACAATTGCAAGTTGTCTAAGTTTTGGTTTTGTGTTGGCATGCATCTTACACCACCACATTTAGGTTCCTTTTTCCTGAATATGCTCTGTCTTTGTGTTGGGTTTGTTGAAAGAGCCATTGAGTATTGCAAACTAAAGAAACCTCTCCCTAAGCTTTGCAGTCTCCTCCTTAGTACACATATTCTAAATAGAGTCACATAAACCTTGTTTTGTTTCCTTGTCATCATTAGGTGTTGCCATCTCATGCCTATTATAGACACCTAATTTTGGTTTGGGGGTAGTTTTAGATGTCAATTTGCATTGGTTTAGGTTTCTTGTTTGTCTATTGTTTATCATTTCATATTAGGCTTTGATTGATGCGCGTTTTTGTGTGTTTTGGGCCCTGTTTTCCTCCCCACTTCTTGTTTTCTCTGCAACCTCACTTTTTTTTAATCTTGGACCCTTGAAAATATCACCAATCAACTCAAAACACCCAAAAACCTAAAAAATAACTTTTTGTTTGCCTTGATACAACTCTAGATGCTCTTGGAATGTCAAAAAAACATTTCTTTCTTTTTGTTGTTTTCTAGTCCTGTGCCAAGAGCATAGGAATACACTCCTAGTTGACAAGGAGCATAGTAGTACACTCCAGGACCATACCACTACACTCTTGGTCCCTTCGTCCTATGGGTCCCTTTGGCCCTTTCCTTTGTTTCTTTGGTTCGTGTCCTATTTTGTCGGCTTTTCCGCCCTTTGTGTGTTGGCTTGTGTGCCAATAAGGTCTTGATTTAAATTTGAAAAGTCTATATATACACAGGGGCATTAGTGCATATAAGACAAGCAAGATACAAGTGAATCAGTAGTTTTGAAAGCAAGAGTTCTAAGAAAAGGTCAAGAGTGATAAGAAGTCTAGCATTTAATTTGAAAAGCAAAATTTCGTTTGGAGTCTTCATATTGCATCATTGCGAATTGTTTATGTAGTGAAAGGTCATATAAGTATTAGGGTTTTCATCACACGGTTGCTTGTTGAACTGCATAGAGTATTGGTTTCCAAATTTCTTTTGGACAATGGTCTGCTAGAGGCAAGCCCCCAATCGACTATCCTTTTTAAAGGTGTTGCAAGGTTTTCTGCACCGATTAGGACTTAGGGCTAAAAGGGAACTTACCAAAGAAGACAAGTTAGCATAAAAGGCCTTGAAGATATCAAGAATAAGAGATGTACCTATGAGGTTTACCAAGTCATTGGAGTCCCCGACTTTGGTCTAATTAGGGTTTTATCTTTCCATCTTGACTTTATATATAACCATTTCTCACAAATTGCTACAAGCGAAAGGGGAGATTAATGTGCCGACAAGACAATCAAAGGTAAGTATCCCTAATCCCAACGTGTCTTTCTTTTGTACTTTGTTTGATATTGTGGGTGTTGTATGTCTCATATATCTCATGTATTTGATAGTACAGTTTAGTACATGCTTGTTACTTTATTGCTATGTTTACATTATTACTCATAGCTCTTGCTTTATTGCCTAGTGGCATTTTACCTTTTCATAGCTCTTGCTTTTCGGCTAATGACATTTTAGTCTTTATAGCTCTTGCTTTATCATCTTTAGTTTATATACCTCTTGCTTCCACATCTAATGACACCTCGGATCTAGTAAGGTCCTTCACCCTCTATCTCCTTTATAGATCGTATATGTAGGTTCCCCTTGTAGATTTCTTCCAACCTCTATTATACGTGGCCCTTGTCTATAACCCCAGACTGCTTTGTGGTCTGACATCTTATATGTGTTGGATTTAGAATGTTCTTCTTGCGTTTACTTTTTTAGAGGATTATTGTATTGTATAAGCCCCATTTTAGGTCCAATAGTATTCTGGTGAACTTGGTGTGAATTATATCCCACCCTTGGTTGGGTCATTTTCACATTTTCTTTCTTTTAGCTTTTAAGATTAATCCCTTGATTTTATAATTAAATCGCCAAACATTTCTTGCTTTCAAAATCTCTCTCCCTTAAGGTTATCCTCGCATTCCTACAATGGAATATCTTCATCGTACCCAATCAAAGTCCACACAATGGACTCCTTTCACCCAAGCACAAAAAATGTGGATTTCAGCATGGATTTTGCTGCCGACAAAAAAACCACACTTCCGCCTACTAAGGCCCACACAAGATCTCAAACAAATAAAAACCAAAATCCACCCCTTGAGGATAGTGACCATGAGGCTATGTTGAAGTTACTTCTGATAGGCAACAATTTCTAAAAAAACAACCCCCAACATATGGGAAAAAACTTCAAGGAGATCCAAACTCTTATGATTGCTCGTTTTAATACCCCCTTCTAGGTCAAATCTTTTCTCAAGCATGGACGTAAGCCATAACATGACTTTCCCTATCTTTTCCTTATCCATAATTTCGTAATTTCTACCACCATGGTGGGTGATACAACTAGCACCTTGCCCCCTCAAACCAACACTAATAGCCAATTTACTCAAAATCACCAAATAGATCGCACTCAAATGTTCATGCAAGTGTTAGACCGAATGCCCCATATTCAAACACCAAGTACCAACCAATTCATGCAAATGTCAAATAGACCTCAACAAGTCCAGTGGGGTTTACCAAATAAATGTCCTGTACCCCCCTCTCCTCCCCCAATGAATGTTAATTGGAATTCAATCCCACAACCGCCCATTCACCACAATAAGGCTCTCCAAAACTTACAAAATGAGCCCTTAGCTTCCTACATTGCAGTCATGGATATTGGAGTAATAAATCCAACCATTTCATATGACGGGTCGACTGATCCCTCTTTACATGTCAAAGCCTTTGACGATCTCTACAAATTTGTCTCAAGACAAACATCTATGTCACTACGAAACTATTAGGAAAATCAAACACACAAAGAAACCAAGAAAGAACACAAGATAGAACCTGAGAGAGAGAAATATTTCTTGGTTGTATTATTGAGAGAGCAATTATCACCTTATAGTAAATCAACAACATATACCCTAATACTGGGGTGACACAAACCCTAAACCTAAAATGACGCAAGCGAATATTAAGTCATGCTTACATTATTTGATAAACCAAATTAAAGTCATAAAGTGACTTTATTATGAAGCCTATCATTGAGACTAGTATGACCATTATAACTCTTAACATCCTCCCTTAATGGTCATTTTGAAAATACATGGTATATCTCTAAATTTTAAAAAATTATTTGTGCCAAGAGACTTGGTGAGAATGTTTGCAGTTTGGTTTTGAGTTGGACAAAATTATAGCTCAACTACTTCATCTTCTACAAGCTGTCGAGTAAAATAACAATGTACATCAACATGTTTTGTATGCTTATCAAAGACAAGATTCTTTGTCAGCTTAAGAATTTCATGGTTATCAAAAAACTGTGCTGTAGGTTCAATTTGATTAACTTGCAAATCTGCAAGCATTCTTTTAAGCTACACTGCTTCACACGCCCCTTTTAGTGCTGCTCTATATTCTATTTTTGTAGAGGAAAGTAAAACTGTATGTTGTTTCTTGCTGATTCAAGAAACTGCCCCTATTACTACATCAAACACACAACTTGTTGTAGACTACCTGCCATCTGCTTTATACCTGACCTTATATACCCATTTGTAGCTAATGGGTTTCTTCCTAACAGTTAGCTCTTCTAGAACACATGTTCGGTTCTTCATCAAAGTTTCATGTTCGGCTTGCATAACCTTCTCCCATTATGGGTTTCCTTTGGCCTCTTCATAAACTTTAGGTTCAAAAGAATGCTGAATGTTAGCAGTCAAAGCATTATTCACCATATCTGATGTCTTGCCTCTTTTTTGTCTTCCTTCCTCTCTCATATAAGGGAGCGTATCTTCCCAAACATTACTATAGGCGCTGTACAAGCATTTTGGTCTCTTCTTTTGTTCCTTCCCCTTCAAATCAGCATTGGTGTCTTGCTGATTTGAGGAACTTGTAGTTGCATCTTGGCTGAAATTTCTCAAAATTCATACTTAGGGGCTTCCTTCTCCTCATGCTGACTATCCCCATCCATCCAAACTGCAAACTCATCCATATCACTTGTATTTGCTGCAACTTTCTGATTTGATTTTTGCTTAGTCTTTATTTGGAACGACTCTACGTTCTCATCAACTATGGCATTCTGACTAAAGCATCCTTTGTTAGTTTCCAAATCAACAAAACTATATGCTTTATGGTGGTTGCTGTACCCTGTGAACATTAACTTCTTGCGTTTTCTATCTAATTTGGTTTGTTTTTCATTAGGAGCCCATGTATACACAACTGAAACAAAAAAATTGAGATGGCTTATTTTGGGTTTTTGTGCATAGCATTTGTTGGATACTAATTGAGCAAATGCATTAATGTGTGTATTGTTTCCGCCCAATATTTATTAGGAACATACTTGTTCTCTAACATACACCTCGCCATCTCCATGATGGTACAATTAAGCTTCTCTACCACTCTATTTTGTTGTGGAGTGTAGGGTGTGGTGTATTTCCTTTGGATGCCCTCTTGAGTACATAAAACAAGGATTTTTCTAGATAAATATTTTCCTCGGTTGTTTGATCTAAGGATTTTGATAGTCTTTCTTGATTGTTTCTCTACCATGACCTTGAACTTTTTGAACTCATCAAATGCATCTGATATTTGCTTAAAAAAATACACCCACATTTTTTTGAAAAGTCATCTACAAAGTGTCACCCCTAAATTTGAAATGACTTAAGTGAAACTTAAGTCATGTTTAAATTATTTGATAAAGCATATTGAAGTCATAATGTGAGCTTATTAGTAAGTCAGTCACTAAGACTAGTATGACCATTAACAATTCAGCACAAACTACTATCTAAAACCCTAGTTGGGGATGCTTTAGAATGGTACGATCAACTCAAGCCTAACTCTATAGTCAAATTAGAGGGCTTAGTCAATGCTCTAGTCAATAATTTCAGTATCACGACTTCTTGAATATAATTTGGGTAAATTTTTCAATGCCAAACAACTAGATCATGAATCTGCCTATGACTTCATCAAACGATGAAAATCATTGGCCCATAAAGCCGATCACAATATGATTGAAGAAAGCTTCTTCAAATTCTTTACCACCGCCTTAGAACCTAAATTGCAATATGAAGTTCGGTCCTCTCCTAAAAGATTGGAGGAAGCCTTTGACTAAGCTAAAAGATAGGATCATCTCATGAGACAATTTGAGATTCCTCAACCTCCAAAACAAGGCACTAGAATGCTTATATGACCCAAAAATTAGTATACCATTGACGATGGTGTATCCAATACTTATGAACATAGCTTGGAGTCCAAAAGGACAAGTCATGCTATCATGCCTAATGCCTCTCCAAACATGGTTCTTTCCCAACCACTCACGAGAAATCTATTCAACCCCATCCTCAACTAAGAGAATGCAATCATCAGCCTTTAAACAAAGAAGAAAGTAGACAAAATTTACCTAAGGCTCATCCTCAATAATAGGACCTTTCTAAGCCAACCCCTCAATGGTATGACACTCAATAATTATGTTGGTTCTATGCAAACTGGGGACACTCATGAAAAATGTGTCTCCCTTAGAAGCTTAGCATACTTTCCTCTCCTTGGTAATAACTTTGATCATGAAGCAGTGTCAAGAGAAAGATACCAAGAATTTTTATGATGTAATGATGCAATGTCTAATTGTATTGGTACCTTAACCACATGGGTTGGGGCTTTACTGCTTTGGGTTTATTCCTCTCATTTATTTTCAATGCTTTAGTTCTTTTTTATTTAGTCAGTCTTTGATCCTAGGGTCCTTTTACTTCAGCACTTTCTATTGTAATTGGATGTATTTTAGAGTCCTATTGAACAAATTTTGGTCATTTGTGGACACTAATATTATTATTTTCTTTTTTTTTGATGTCCCAAAAAACTCCAAAACGAAAAACAAGTGCGAAGCTATTCACCAAACCAATACCCACATTTGCATTTACATCAATTCCTTATTGGATCTTTCCAAGAGCACAATTTGAGCTCCAAAACCTCAACATAACCCAGATAACCAAATCCTAGCCAAATGGCAAATACTATCAAATTTATTGTCAACCCTAATACTTCTACCAATGGAATAAACTAGCCCAAATGCAAGGCATGAAACACATCATTGCAAGCCTTGATTCGGGTTACACAACCCAACATTCTCCTATAAACATTAAAAGAACCTACAAAACTGTCCAAGCAATACCAATATCTCAATCAATTATTGACATCCCCTCGAAAAACCCAAAACCTGAAAGTCTGCCAAAGGTTGATGATATCAAACAAAAAAAAAACAAAAACAAAAAATTGGACTTAGCCCCTCTTGAGGCCAAATTTGAGATTATTCTAACTATTCCTCTCAAGGCATGGTTTGTATCAAAGCCATCTAGCTTTAATGAATGGGACCCCATTGGGGAGCCACCTAACCTCCCTAGCAAGATCCCTTTCTTGACCTCATGAGAATGTCTCCCAAACATCACAATCGTTGTATTTAAAAACTATTCGTTATGAACATTCCTCAACTCCCACCTATTGGCCAAAAGCTCCTCAACATACTTTTGAAGAAAGTATCATGTGATAAAGAGAAAAACCGTTAGTCTGAACTGATAAGACTAGCGAGCAAGCTCTCTCTTAAATTTCCCATCCAATTTTTGATTCCCGATGAAATCCAATTTCATGTTGATGATCCCCCACTATTCATAAATGTCAAAATTGGCGATTTCCATGACAAGCAAGCCCTCATCAATGAAGGTTCTGTCACATGCATTTCCTCCTTAGAGTTCATAAAATCCCTTGGATATTCAACAAACAACCTCAAATCTACTCGTAACACTTGTCAAGGCTATGACCGAAGACAAATGTCTCCAATGGGATGCATCTCACTCCCTATCACAATACCTCCTAGAATTGTTAGAACGAAAGTCATGATCTTTAATTTTATACTTATAACATCTTGCTTGGTCGCCTTTGGACTCACCAAATGAGGGTTATAGTTTCTTTTGCATGCCAATGCGTTAGATTTCCTTACTTAGGAGTCGCCTACAAGGTCCAAGGTGACTCTAAGCCTTGGAATTTAAAACAATTCCAACAAAAAGGCATCTAAAAACTTCCTGCCTCAGAATAACTATCTTGTGTATCTTTCACTAAATACTAATGATTCAACTTTCCAATTGATTCCCTTTGAGGCAATAGTAGTCATCTCAAACCAGTTGGGAGAACTCCACCAAACCGCCTAAACTATGATGGTGATGAATTTGATGAGCTAAATCTAAAGATAAAAACTACCAACTTACCTCAAAGCGTAATTGACCAATTGCCTCCTAGCTTGTGGCCTAGATCTTGGAAGAAATAAACTGATGAAATTCTCCCAAAAGCATCCTTTGAAAATAAATTCCTAAGGATACCTCTCCTTCTAGCGATATCGTGGTTGAATCTCTCAACATCAATCTTACCACTCTTTGCTATGGAGACAACTACACATTAGATGACCCATATTTGTTTGGTTATGCCCAAGCAAAGCATGCAAAAATTTGACGTTACAAAGACTCCCTGGAGATAAAACACCAACAAACCACATTCAACCAAAGCATCAACATGATTAATCTTTCCACTTGTTTTGATGAAAATGATGATGACTTATTATCTAACATTAGCACTCCTAATGACATAACTGATGAGTCTAACATCATGCTGGTCCCTTATGTTAGGTCCCCATCTATGGAGTTAGTTTCCTCCAACACCACCCGACTACAACATCTTGTACTTCCTCACAACAAAGTTCAATTTTTTATGATCCCACACTATATTGCCAATGGCATGATCCTCCTGGACATCTCATTGAGAATTACCAGAGATGTGGAACACTTAACTTTGCAAGAGCACACTCTTGAGGCAAAGAGAGGGCAAGCATGCCCATCCTTTCCACATAGGCATTTTGTGAGTTTCATGGCACTTCCGCACATTTTACAGTAGATTGTTGAGCATATCGACAAAATCAGCAACAACTCTGAAACCAACGGAGTCATTCGCCTTCTTCTCATCACTCGAATGATCATTCACCTCAATTAGCTTCTTCACGGATGCAGTTCCCCAAGAAAGGGGAGTACTACTGTTATTGGCAAAGCTATTATTCACACTCCACAGATGAGTGTAAAGCCTATTAGCAACTTATTAGACATCATTCAAGAGTGGAGGGACAACCTCCCCATGCAAATTATTCATAGTTTGAGGGCCAACCTCCCTATGAGTAGTTGTGCATCAAGCACTATGATGAGCATACACAACATATACTAGAGCTTGGAACTTCATATTATGTTCCACCTACATTCTCAGTTGCGGCCATTAGCAAGGAAGCGCTTGCGAGGATCTTCAAGAAAGTTGAGATTATGGTAGCAACACTACGACTTGCAACCAAAGATCCACGTTGACATAGAAAAGGTATGTGATGAGATTCCTAGGCATTTTTGAGCTTTTAGATGTTGTCACTAGATTCATATTATTGTCATTTTCATAAATTTAGCATTTACTATACTATCTTCTCCCTTGCGATTATTCCCCTGTGTTCCTCTTTACTTTTTCCTTCTTGGGACTATTCCCCTAGGTTTCATAGGATGTTTATTACTCTTTCCTCACCTCTGGGGTTTATTCTTTGAGGTTCCTCTTTGGTATCTTTGGATGTTTGTTATCTTCTTTCCCCTCTTTTGTTTATACCCCTAGGTTTCTTTGTGGTTTTGTAGGATAATCATTACCTTCTTTCCCCTCTTGGGATTATTCCTCAAGGTTCCTTTGGATGTTTACCAATTTTTACATTCTTTCCTCTCTTAGATTTTATCTCACTATACTACGTTTCCCCCTCTTGGGTTTACCTACATATTTTTCTTTTACTAAACCTATCATAGCCTTCAATTATCGTCTAATGACACTACTACCTATTTCCTCCCATATCACAACCCTCTTGGCTTATTTTTACTCTCATATACTTATTACACCACTTTATACACATATCCATGTACCTCCAAAACCTATAATCCTAGTCATTTTTGAAGCAAAACTCCCCTCTAGTGGTCAATTACTAGCATGCCATTATTGTAGCATCACATCTTACACAAATCATCAAAGTCCCCATTTTCCATTGTTATTTTACCACTTGAGGCATACTTAAGGTTGGAGATAAGATCACACCTTTTGATAAGGTGCAAGTCTAGGAGTACCTAAGCATCTTGGTTTATAGTTTCTCCTCTATAGCGGCTAGGTGTAAGCTCCTTAGTGATGTCATCTTAAACACCAATTGTTGGCCTTTTGAATCCTTATGGAGGAGGACAATAGATAAATCAAAAGCAATAGTGAAAAGCCAAACATCAAAGTCAAAAGGCAAAATTCAAAAGTCAATCAAAATTATTAAAGATGTGATCAAAATTATTGTCGTGCCCCCTATCCTAGTTGAAAGCTCAAACTCCACAGTTGGGCTCATAGTAGAGTTGGAAATCTGTTGGAATGTGGTAGGCCAGTAGATTGGTATAAGGGATGTCATGCTTCAACATCCCCGACGCCATTCACGTGTTTGGTCCATTCTGATCAAGCGATTGGTGAGCTTTCTTTGTGCAATGATTTGGGTGAATGCAAGTCTGTAACTGACAAAGTGGTGAAGAGCGAGTCAATGTGAAGCAAGCCGGTGTCAGTTCCAAGTTTATGTGAACCGTGGGCACAAGTTGGTGTGTCAGTCTGTGTTAAGTGGACCGTGGGCACGTATCCGTGCAAGCTTTGTGCGGGTGTTTGTGAGCAATTCTGTGGTCTTAGATTTCGTGAAGCAAGGGCAGGGTAGTCCTGGGCTAAGAGTGATCAGACCTGGGGAGGGAATTTTTCATTGTAATCATACGAGTGGTTCCGAGCATTATCGGCTGAGCCCGACTCGGTGGTTGTTGTGTATGTTGGCCCAATTGGCCCGTTTATTGTACTTTGGACCGGTTTGTCCTGAAGAGTGAATAAAATACACGTTACTCCCAGTTTTCTTGCATTGTGTGAGTGCTTATGTGTGTTGGGCCGATTTCCCGATCTTTGCAAGTGTGTGTTTGTTTTCTGCTGCTAATCCTTTATTCATACAAGTTGTCCACCGTGTTTGTGGGTTGCTTGTGCAGGTAAACACTGAAGGCGTAGTCCGTAGTCCTTGTGAATCCCGTCGCAATGAGGGAATCCCGATAGGTCAAGCGGTGCCGCACGGCCCGGCCGGCTCCGGAGAGCTGGCCCCGTGACAATTGGTATCAGAGCACACGGTTTGTGTTTTGTAGGATTGTGTTTGCCTAGTGTCAAATAGTCTTGTGTCCCCTTGTCAAGTCAGTCCAGTTTGTGTCTGGTGTGTCTGAGTTAGTATGGCAGGAGATCTGTCCAGGAAGATGTTGCTCGAGGAAGCGGCCAGTAGGGGCTGTGAGCAAAATCAGGGCAAAGGTGAAGGTGCAAGTGGTGGCAGTCGCCACGTTGGTAAGTCGAAAGTGACTGTAGAGGGTGAAGGCCTTGTTGAGCAAGTTAGTGCCTAGTTCTAGTTGAGAAGGGACCGTTTGGGTACGAGATTTGACGAGTTCAAGGAGAAGGTGACTACCTTAGAGCAGATTGTCGTGGAACTTACTGGTAGGTTGAAGAAGAGCTTGATGTTCCAAACGAAGTTGCAGGATGAAGTGACTTTAGTCCAAACAACAGTGTCGGGTTTGGTGAAATCATCAGGGTCTAGTTCTTCTTCAGCTGTGAGACTTCCCAAGTTGAAGGAGCCAGAGTGTTATGATGGTGATAGAAATGACCGTCTTCTGGAGCATGGGGGAGTACTTGGCAGGGTTAGGAGGTCTGCCAGGCGCACAAGAGGTGCGCGTTGCAGCAAGGTACCTTACGGGTGCGGCGCGAGTTTGGTATAGAAACCTGGCTAATGACATTGCATCAAGGAGTTCGGCGAGGAGTTTGGACTCTTGGGAGGATCTGAAGGAAGCCCTTGGGGCTCAGTTCCGACTTGGGAATGCAGCATGGTTGGCGAGGACCAGGTTGAGTCGCTTGAAGCAAGTGGGGGAGATGGGCGAGTATATCCATGCTTTCCAAAGCCTTTTGTTGGAGGCCACCAACGTGTCAGAGGCAGATAAGTTGTTTTAGTTCACTCAAGGTCTTCGGCCATGGGCTCAGGAGGAGCTCCGTCACCATGAAGTGTCCGATGTTAGCGAAGCGATTGCTGTAGCAGACCGTCTCTTAGATTGGAGAGAGGGTTATTCATCCAGAAACACCTTGGGCCCTTGCGCACCCAGCAGGGGTGGCGCTGGTAAGGGGTGGAGTAAGTCTTCGGGGAAGCCAGGGGGTGACCAGGGAAGGGAGATTACTTCGGAGTTGTCAGTGGGGTCTTGTAAGTCTTGGAGCACTTCCACGAGTGGCGAGATGAAGTCACAGGGTGGACGATCAAGTGGGAAGCAGTCCCGTTTGAGGTGTTGGACGTGTGGTGGGAATCACTATAAGCGAGATTGTCCGAAGCAATAAGTGGGTGTTTGAGTTCAGAAGGGGGGTCCGGATGAACTAGTGTGGGCATACCGGATGTGTGTTCACGTGAGCTCAATGCTGAAGGAAAGCTTGGGTTCGGAGGTGGTTGTGGTGTAACTTGCTGGGTTGATTATTGTGGATGGGGGCTCGCAGACTCGAGTGTTCTACAGTTGAAAGTCAATCAGTGTAGCCTTGTAAACTTGGCCTCTAGTCCTCCGGGGGTTCGAGTAGGCTTGGAGCAGTTACAAGCCATCCGTGTTGTGCTGAGGTAGGGTTTACCCAAGGTTGGGTAAGGTGACAGTTTTCCTACATCTCAGAGTTCTTTTGTGCCCGATCCGTTGTAGACGTGCAGGGTGAAGATTGTGCAGAGGAGTGGGATTGGGAAGATGGAGGTGGTGTTGGGTCGAGTACGCAGAAGAGTGCGAGAATTGGAGAGGAGTCATTGGATCTTGTATTGCTTGGTGGCAGCTGGGATGGTGAAGGGGCAGCATGTTTCCTTTTTCCCGTTGAGGTGGAGTGGGTTCTTCACAGCCATGGCGTATACAAGGAAGCATCATCTTGTTGTGACACATTGGGAAGATAATTGGTCATGTTGCATCGCGTTGGTTCCAGAGGAGAGTTCGTGGAAGAATTCCGTTCCTACAAATGGGCCTGGGGTCTTTTGCCTGTTATACTCTTGGTTGAGAGTTTCAGTACTGTTTGGGGGAAAGTTCGATGGGGTCACTTAGGCTGCTGGGGTTGCAGAGTCTTGAAGAGGTGGGTCATCAGGAGCCGTTTTCCTCTGCCCCGTGTTTGGGGGTTGGCAAGATTCGGATTGATCTTGCGAAGCTACATTGGTTTGGTGTAGCTTGTGTAGGCAAGTCTTGTCTACGTGCGAATGCTGCCGGAGATTCTGTTGGTTTCTCAGGGTTGTAGTTAGTCGGGTTCCTAAACAGTTCGTTGGGGTGCAAATAGTGGGCTACTTGGCAGTTTGAAGCAGAGGGAGTTTTTAGCAGAGTTGGAATGATGTTTTTCAGCAGGCTGGGAGCAGTGCAGAGCCCTCAAAGTAAGGTCAGGGAGTTTGACCTTGGTCTCTTAACTCAGTATGGAGCCTGAATAGGAGATGTGTTTTCTCTTGGTCCTTGGGTTTGGTAAGGAGGCGTGTTGGTCTCTTAACTCAGTATGGACCCTGAATAAGAGATGTGTTTTCTCTTGGTTCGTGGGTTTGGTAAGGAGGTGTTAATCTCTTAACTCTGGGAAGGAGCTTGAAGAAGGGATGGGTTTTCTCTTGGTTCTTGGGTTTGGAAAGGGATTGTGTGATACTCTTGTTTGGAGTGTCAGGGCTGTTTGGGGGGAAGTTCGATGGGGTCACTTAGGCTGCTGGGGTTGCAAAGTCTTGAAGAGGTGGGTCATCAGGAGCCGTTTTCCTCCACCCCAGTGTTTGGGGGTTGGCAAGATCTGGATTGATCTTGTGAAGTTGCATCAGTATGGTGTAGCTTGTGTAGGCAAGCTTTGTCTACGTGCGGAAGTTGCCAGAGATTCAGTGGGATTCTCAGTTTTGTAACTAGTCAGTTTACCTTAGTCGCTGATGAAGCCGAACCAGCGATGGTCCCCGCCTAGGCGCCCTTCTGTGTGCAGTCGGAATAGTTTGTTGGGGTGAAGACAGTGGGTTACTTGGCAGTCTGAAGCAGGAGGGAGTTTCTAGTGGAGTTGGAATGGAGTTTTCAGCAAGCTGGAGCTGTTGTTGCCCTCGAAGTGAAGGTCATGCACTTGGCCTTGGTCTCTTAACTCTGGAAGGAGCCTGCAGAAGGGATGTGTTTTTCTCTTGGTTCTTGGGTTTGAAAAGGAGGCAGTAATCTCTTAACTCTGGAAGGAGCCTGAAGAAGGGATGTGGTTTCTCTTGGTTTTTGGGTTTGGAAGGGGGTTGTGTTAATCTCTTGACTTGGATGGAAGCTTGGTAAGGAGATGTGTTTCTCTTAGCTTTGGGTCTGGAAAGGGGTTGTTTAATCTCTTGACTCTGAAGAGAGCCTGGAAAGAGTGTGGTGAACTCTTGGCTTTGGGTCTAGAAAGGAGGTGTTTTGGTCTCTTGACTCTGAAGGGAGCCTGGAAAGGAGTGTGGTGATCTCTTGGCTTTGGGTTTGAAGAAGGGACGTGGTGGTCTCTTGATCCTGGAATTCTGGATGGAGCCTGGAAAGGGGAAGTGTTAGCCTCTTGGCTTGGAATGGATCTGAAGAAGGGACGGGTTAATCTTTTGGCTCCGAATTGAGCCTGAATAGAAGATTGTTGCCCTTATGGGCTCCTGCTAGTGGAGTTGTGCCGGCGCGAGGACATCGCCAATTTTTAAGTGGGGGAGTTTATAAGGGATGTCATGCTTCAACATCCCTGACGCCATTCACGTGTTTGGTCCATCCTGATCAAGCGATTGGTGAGCTTACTTTGTGCAGTGATTTGGGTGAATGCGAGTTTGTAACTGACAAAGTGGTGAAGAGCGAATCAATGTGAAGCAAGCCGGTGTCAGTTCCAAGTTTATGTGAACCGTTGGCACAAGCTTGTGTGTCAGTCCGTGTTAAGTGGACCATGGGCACGTATCCGTGCAAGCTTTGTGCAGGTGTTTGTGAGCAGTTCTATGGTCTTAGATTTTGTGAAGCAAGGGCGGGGTAGTCCTGGGCTAAGAATGATCAGACCTGGGCAGGGAATTTTTCATTGTAATCATACGAGTGGTTCCAAGCATTATCAACTGAGCTCGACTTGGTGGTTGTGTATGTTGGCCCGATTGGCCCGTTTATTGTACTTTGGACCGGTTTGTCCTGAAGAGTGAATAAAATACACGTTACTTTCAGTTTTCTTGCATTGTGTGAATGCTCATGTGTGTTGGGCCGATTTTCCGATCTTTGCAAGTGTGTGTTTGTTTTTTGCTACTAATCCTTTATTCAAGCAAGTTGTTGTCCACTGTGTTTGTGGGTTGCTTGTGCAGGTAAACACTGAAGGCGTAATCCGTAGTCCTTGTGAATCTCGTTGCAATGAGGGAATCCCGATAGGTCAAGCAGTGCCGCACGGCCCGGCCGGCTCTGGAGAGTTGGCCCTGTGACAATTGGGATAAGAGGCCATATATCTATCATTCTTGTCGCTTGTATTTTCATGCAAACACCTAATCCTAATAGTAGTCGTTGGCTTCAACAGGGCTCGAGGAGCGAGGAACATGTCATAGGTAGGTAGGCACCTTTACATTTTCATGCATAGCCTTCAAGAGACATAGCTAATACTTTACTAGTTTGTCCAAACCACGACCTTACAAAACATGATTTCTAAACCTTTTGATGTCAAAAACTCTTTACTCTTGCTAAACTGTTTAGGATGTCTTATCTCCGATAATGATTTCATATCACATATGTGCCCCCTCACTATTTCGCGTACACATTGTTCCCGATTTCCCCGAGATGCATATTACCACTTGTCGACCACATCCCGATTCTCTTCATTCCTTTTCTATATCATGCTTTAGATTTGACTCCTTTTATTAGCATCTAGCTAAAGGCTTGATAGTTTAATATTGTAAGACCTTGGGGAATTAATTGAGATTTCCTCATAGGCAACCACCTCCTCTGCTATCACACATACCCTCACCACTTTTGTCATATTAATTTTGGTATTAGATGGTATTCTTATCCATACAAAAAGTATAGCACAAGTGTTTATTTGGTTTAACTCATTTCCTTGCTTATTTTATCACATCTTTTCTCCTATTAGATTTCCTATCTAGTTGCATTAGATGTTGCATTTTTCCATATTATCCTTTTTATGTCTTACATTAGTTCTTTCATTACATGACATACTTTTTGCTTATCTCTGTCAATGAAAGATTAAAACACATCACATACTAACATGTTACAACATCAAAAGAAAAACAACATACAAACAACATACACACATGTACACAATAAAGCATGGGATGCAATGTCAACATCTCATATATATTCAATGTTTTGATACAAAACGATACATCATATACATCATACACCTTCAACACCTCTATCAGTGTGTGGGACTACACTATGCGAGGATGTAGACTCTCTAAGTGGTTGAGCAAGGGATTTCTCTCTAGAAGGCAACTTTTGTGCTTCCCCACTTTTAGTGGATAAATTTGTCTTTAGCTGCAAAATGCAATCAGCAATAGTGCTCTTTCTCTTTATACCAACCCTCCTAGTGGTCATATGCGCTTGCTGCTTTGTCACCAGGGCTTGTTGAGCATCTTTCACCAGTCGCCTCAAGGCCTCATTTCCAGCCACTATGAATGCCACAGAAAGTCTCGGGTCCTCTATGTCTCGAGTGCTCTCATTGCTGCTCCCATGAGCCTAAAGGATTCCACATGTCTCCCTATCGACAGTACCACTAGATCTTGCATCACCTTGCTATTGTGTTGTGGAAGCACTCTGTACAATCTATCATTATATGTGTCCTTGATCTAAGAGTGCTACTTTATTGTTGGACCTGCACACAAAAGTATGTCATTAGTTACGTACTACATTTCATACATCTCTAGATATTTATCTTTACTCTGCTTTCTAACATCTATATTTTTCAAGTCTAGAATATGTAGTAGATAACATACGTTATTCCTTGGGTCACCATCTTGCTGATTAGGAATGACCTCCCCATCTTGTCTCCCCTAGAGGACCACATTCTCCTCATCAGCTCGTCGGGCTATTAGGCTTGATATCCACTTGCACCTCTGCAAAAACAAAACTGAGGGTTGAGGTCTCGAAGGACATACTTGTGTAGTATCTCCAACCAAAATATCCTTAATTTGGAGGTTTATGGATCCTGTGACCCTTTGCTTGACCTTTGAAATCTGTACTTCTGCCACCACAACTAGTGTCTTTCCTCTCCTAACCGTTGTTTCACAACTAGGGCAACCTCCTATGCCATGGGATCTTCGTGTCTTGGACTCTCGCCAAAATTGATGCCTACATTGACCTCTTTGCATGTGCATCCGCTACCACCTCTAATCCCTCCGTCTCAATGCACGACATTCCAACTCTCTGCTTGTCATCTCTCCCTATGCTAAAGAATCCTTTGAAGCCTCAAAATAGGGACCTGCAATTGTGGTCCCTCTCTTTCTATCGCTTACAGCTCCCTCACATGCCTTGCCCTCTAAGTTACTAGGAAATGAAGACAGAAACGTGGAAATGTTGATTTTCGAAGAACTTTTGGAAACGAAACGACAAGGAAATGTCCATACAAGAAATTAAAAAAATAGAAATATATATAAAAAATAAAATCTTCAAATTAAGATGGGGCTCAAAAGTTAAAAACTATTGGGTTGAGCACGGAGGTTCGAAGAGTTGGAAAGTTCTTCCCTCTGAAGGATACACAACTGAAGAAGTGTAGGGGATCCGAAATCTTAACTCCTCCATTAGACAGATTCACATCCCTTTATTCCCTAAGGAAGATCATTTTCTATGGGCAGCTGAAGACAACGGTATGTACTCGGTGTCCTCAGGACACGCCATTGATTTGAACCTAGAAAATGAGTCGAACTGCTGGTAAGATTAATGGATAAAACACTTTGACCCCCAAGGTAAATTTTTTCTTTTGGCTAGCAGCCCAAGATAAGATCCTAATAGTGGATAACTTGTCAAAAAGAGCATTGATAGTCCCCAACAGATGCCCATTATGTAGGAAAGCTGAGGACTCAGTTCATCATCTATTTCTGAATTGTCTATTCAACACAAGCTTATTTAATTGGATGCTGAATAAATTCAACATTTCATGGGTTAAATCTGATAATGTGTTTGATTTCATTAAACAATGGAAATCACCGTGGAACATCCCATCTCTAGATTTCTTGTGGAATTTGGCTCTCCTCAATTGGTTTTGGAGTGTTTGGAAAGCCCGCAATGATAGCCTCTTCTCAAATAAAAGGCACCGGCCTAAAGGGGTTTTCCTCTGACTATGCCACGCCATCACTGAGAATTGGAAAGCTTTCCCACCTACGGACAAGAATCAAGGACCAGCCTCAGCACAATTGATCTTCAACAATTGGGACGTGATTCAGAGAATAAGATCTCCATCCAAAGATCTAAATCGCAAACACATGAGATGGAAGACCCCACTTGAAGGTTGGGTTAAATTGAACTTTGATGGAGCCTCAAAAGGAAACCCAGGACTTGTAGGCGGGGGAGGAGCCAGAAGGGATTCAAAGGGGTTGCTGATTGCCGCCTACGCGGGCCCCTTGGGAACTCAAAAGAATCACGTAGCTGAAGCTAAGGTGTCTTTATGGGGCATCTAGCTTGCTTCCAGCCTTAAGATGGAAAGAATTGTAGTGGAGGGGGACTCCCTTAATATTCTAAATGCCCTTGAAGGCAAAATAACCCCCTCCTATACAATAAAAGCTATAATTGATGATTCTAAGCACAATTTGAGGGGGATGACACAATTCCACATTGTCCACACTTACCGAGAAGGGAACGGTGTGGCGGATCTGCTTGCTAATATAGGAGTAGGCTTTCCTCTTTTAACCAATTGGCACACAGGATGCCACGTCCCCGAAAGCGTCTCATCGGCCATTAGTAATAAAAGTACATCGAGATAGGATGATTGGGCAGCCACATGTGCGGACATCTCTCACCGAGAGAGGGATTTCAGATTCCATGATATGTCATTATGCAAATGTAAGGTGAATTTTTTGTATAAGGTGGGAAGAGGCGTGCCTCTCAAGCCTTTTTCGAATCGTTAAAACAAAGCACTTCCAGAATTTGCCAAATTTCATACTCAATTCAATAGGCAGTATGGTAATGGGGGGTGATAGGGATCATTTGGAACCAACCTCCTGTTCTGAAGTCCGAGGCAATAAGAAAGTATGGAAGAAGCTCCGGCGGGGTGGGCTTACTGAATTGATGTTGAGGATAACCGAGCATGATGCAGGTGTAGCGAGGGATTTTGTCATCGGCTGGAATAAGAGAGTGGTGGAGATGAGAGGAGTCAAAATCTTGATCATAAAGGAGTTTATCAGAGAAGCTACGTGCATGTCATGTGATGGAGCGAAGGTGTATAAGGACCAGTCAAAAAAGCAGGAGTTGCTTCAGAGGTTCTTCCGCACTAATGAGTTTGTCAAAACAGACAAGAAAGGATTCACCTGGGCCAACCTCCCTCGTCAATGGCCCGAGGTGTGCCTTCAAGTTATGAAATACCTGACACTTGAAGGTAAGCACATGTTAATTTTCTCTCATCACTTTTTATTGTTAAACCACTTTCAGGGGTAAAAAATTAGTCTCACCTTTTATCTTCTCAAGTCCTTGGAGAGCACCGCTCTCACCTATCAGATTAATGATGCCAACCCTATATTGCACCAAGGTCTCATCCTGCTCTTGGTGAAGCATGGCTAAACCTTGTGGGGCAGGGAGGTTCCTCTGGTGGGGTCCTTTGCCAAGGAGGACTCCCTTGAGGAAGACCCTACCCAAGGATCCTACCAACCGTTAGCTAGTACCCCCTAGGCTAGCCCTTTATCCAAAATCTTTGTTGATGACCCCCCTCTGAAACCGATTGTCCCCAAACCCAAACCAATCCTTTTGGACGAGGGTACATTCGGGGAGCCCGCTGGGAAAGGTAAATTTCACCTAACAGAGGACATCAAACACAATAAAGAATAGATGGAACTTTTCAACAGTAAGTTGCACAACGTCAGGATGAATTTGGTAGGACTCATACAAGAATGGAACGCCGTGAATAGACAAGCTGATAAAATGGTCCAATCCTTCGCCCATTCTGTTAAAGTGGATAGGACCCTTGGGAAGGAACACTTGACGGTGGTAGAGACCCCTCCTCCTAAGATCCCCAACACTACTCCCTCAAGAGGACGCTAGTACATGAACAGGTTTCGAAAAGACCACGAATGATCCTACCCAAAGATGACATTGAAAGACCTGGTAAAAGAACAAGGGCTAAAGTTTCAAAGAAAAAGCAGGGTGAACTAGAGAAGATCGAAGAAGAGAAGGATTCATCGGAAGGCCCCTCCTGAACTTTTTAATTTTATTTTTGTCTGTTGTTTTGCCCCTTGTGGGGATAATTAGCTAGCTGTTGTTTCTTTTTGCTATTCTGGCCCCCGGGGTTTGCTACTCTTTTTAAAAACTTTTTAACTATGGTTCCTGGTCCCTGTAAAACCAGGTCTTTTACCCAATCAAATAAAGAAAACACTCAAAAAAAAAATATTTTTCATTTTCTAAGTTTTTATTTAATTTTTTTAATTTTCTTCTAAGAAGGCACCAAAAACACATAGAAACCTGTCAAAAACACCAAAAATTTTGGGCTCCTTTGATATGTTTCCCCAACGTTTTAGTTCCTTGCTTCGCTTCGGAAATGTATCTAGGGGAAATGACCTGTGTAGGGGGCATTCCTGTAACTTAGCTTGCCCTATATTGGGGCAAGTCCATTAGTGCCGTCGGATGTGGTAAATCAAACTAGGCCAGAACACGTATGCATGAATGTGACTCCACTTGCCACGAAAGTGCCCTATAAACTTTGCCAAGCAATGAGCTCGCATTGTAAATGGCCAGGAGAGCCATGTATCCGTCGTTCCAACATATGGGGTCCCTCACCTCATTGTGTCTAGTGTCTGGTAATCAAACCAATATCTATCCAATGGTCCCCTAGCTCAATGCTTGACTTGGGGTAGGCCTATTGCAACTTGTAAGGTGTCTTTGCTGCCTTGTACATGGGAAACCTCTCGTAATTCCAAGAGGAAAACAAAATTAGTGCCCCGATAGCTAGGTGCTTCTGAGCCAATCTACAATACATGTCATAGTATAACTATACCAATATGCCAATACCCATTTTGTATATTGTGCTTTGCTCCAACATTTTTTGGCACATAGATATAGCAAAAAGTGGAACTCCCCCATCTGACTTGTAACACAATATCCGTGTTACTATGAAACCTATAATTGCCTTTCGGATATCCGGAATAGCTGCAACACATACATTCCTCAACCACAATATGTAGGTATGCGAATGATAATAATCCCAGATGGTCGCCTATCGAGCCAATCCTTGCCTCTTTGCAATGCCCTTTGGAGTGTCACAAATCATATGGGTACCCTCAATTGGTAGCTCTAATATCATATGTACATCTTCTAGTGTGAATGTCACCTTCGCAATATTCCTATCTACCACCTACCTGAATATATATATTTAAATCTCCCAAATAGCCACAAAGTCAGTATCCAATGACATCCGAGACATCTTCATGATGTCCTCAGATCCCACACTGACCAATTGTGCACTATCCAAATCTGACAACCTGCCCATCAAATTCGGTGGCCATGAGGCATCCACTATTTGCCACAATTGGTCTCATCTCTGCTCTTGCAAAAAACACACAACAAAACTCAATTTGTCTTCGAATCAAACAAAAATGAGACAAAGCATAGGAAAACTCCAAAATTTAACAAAATTACACATTTTCAACTACATCGACCATATGACCAAACGTCATCGACCATGTCTATCTTTTCTAGGTACATTGGCCAATTGACAAAATGTAATCAAACATCCTGTACCTTTTTACTACATTGGCCATCCAACTAAATGTCATCAGCCAAATTTAAATTTTATAATACATTGGCCTTATGACAAAACGTCATCAACCATGTCGCGATCTTAAGCTTGTACAATGTCATTGGACAGGTTGATGATGTCGTACAGTCATGCATCCTCCTTTTTTCCCCTCTTAATTACATGTCCAGTGAAAAATATTCTAACCCATCATGCCTTGCATCATTACCTAACTTTTGATTGCCTTTGGGGCACACACTTTTATAAATCTAACCTATACCCTTCCTAGATTCAAATATAAAAGTTAGTTGCTCGATTGTTGTTGTGGGGCCCAAAGGTGGTACCTTGCATCTGCCTCTTTGTCCTCTTTACCATAGCCTCTTTTGGCATCGAGAATCGTTCACCCAAAGCTTTAAAATCTCAAAATGTCTAAATAACAATATACCAAATGAAGTGCTGTAATCCCCTTTGTATAGCCTTCAAACCAAAAAATGAAAATTTCAAAAAATTATTTCTTGGATTCCGTAGAATTGCCATATGTTTGCAATTGTACCTCTTATCAACAAACTGGAAGAAGTGGTAAAATCCTAGTGCCACAAGGAATTTTATGGTACTGATGGATTGCAAAATTTTAAAAAAATCAACTATTTTGTAGGCTTATCAGATTCGTCCTAGCACTAGTCTATTAACCCTGTCTTGATGCCTATTCATCGGATCTGACCTAACACCAGTGATCGGGGACGATAAGATTCTTGCATAAAGTAAGTGAAAGTATGTATGTTTATTACTTACAGTCATTTATCTTATATTTACCAACACTTATTACCATCATTTATCTTTCTGGTACTATGTTTTTCCTAAAGCATCATTAGTCTCTACACTATTTTAATGAGTGATGAGATTCGAGGGGTTATATTTATACTGGGTATTTCACTTTATTGACATTTTTTTGTCTAGGACTTATTGGCGCAATAATCTCCTTGAGTGTATGTTTACACATACACTGGGATCGTGGTGGGCCGGCTCATAGCACATTGTGAGAGATGTGTCATGGACTATCCTTCCTACTACCAACTTCACATTGCCACCATATCAACGTATTTTTCCTCCTTGGTGTTCGTAACCTTTGTCTGACCCTCTTTTTCCCGAGTACTTGCAAATAGCCGACATAGTTGGCCCTGTTGATGATATTTTGTAGTATCCCTCTTTTGGCCGACATCATTGGCTTGGCTGATAATGTGCTCTATTCTATAGAATTCTTTGTATGCAATTGGTTGGGCCAATGACATAGGCTAAAACTAAGTTTTGATTGTTAGGAATTTGATCCATATTTATAAGCACAAACAATTTGCTTTGCTTGTGCACACAAATCCACTTTAGGAAGAAGAATAGAGCATAGTGCTAAAAGGGAGCTTACACCAAGGAAGATATTTTAGCATGAAAGGCCTTGAAGATATCAAGAATAGGAGCTGTTGATGCAGTGGATTGCACCCTGGGCAAGAGGCCGAGCTCCTGCCTTCGACACGCAACAATGGAAACTCCCCTCTCGCCTGTGGGACTGGCGAAGCTGGAGGGGAGAGTCTCTAGATAAGGGCTAGCTCCCTTTGATGTATCTTTTAGGTCCTGGACTTCCTACTGCTAACAAATAAATGAAAGGAAAGGGGGGATGAAAAGGGAGAAAGATGCTGAAATATAACCTAAACCTAAACTAAAAAGGTGATACACCAAAAAAAGATTGATCCACCCAGCCCGAACATACACTTTTCATCAAGAAGAAGCTGCCATACACTTCATCTGATGTGGGAAACTCTTCTGTATCAGTGAGTCAGGTGTCCGTAGAGATACAAGGAGGAAGAACCATCAAAGGTGTTCTCAGACACACTTTGGCAGCCGATTCACATGCGCCTATACTCCTGCTGTAGACACTTCTGGCAGACCTGCAGAAGAAGAAACTTCACAATGCACGAGACATGCTGGAATCGTTCTGTGAAAAGCATCAAAGAAAATGACTTAACACAAAAGAAAACATAGATATATGCATGAGTGCAAGTCCAGATGGAGGTAAAAAACGCTAAGTCTTGATTCTAGGTAAAATCTGGCAGAGTTCTGCCTTACAAGCCCGAGAGATTTTTGGGCAGAGCTTTGCCTTAACGCTGAGAGATTGGATCCTCTCAAAAGAGAAGTTTTACAATATATAGAAAGAGAAGAGAACTTGGCGCTCCTTTTGAAAAGACTTTGGTGCTCTTGACAAGTTGGCCCATGTGCATTTCGAGCCTTGGGAAGAGGAAGCCGCTTGATTGTCGGCTCTTGCTTTGACTTTGGCGTTCCAACATTAATATGAAAGCATGGGCTGCGCCTCTTTTTTGCAGACAAGACTGCTCCTTCCAGATACTCACGCGGTTTGTCTGCTTATAAATGCAAATGGAGAAAACAGGGTGCGCCGCTCACTGTTTGTGTCGTTTGATGACCATCTGGCAGTCATTGTTCCAACCATTGGAGTAACTCTTTTCCCTTTGACACCTGGACCGTTTGTCTGCTTCTGCACTTTGTCTTTTCCTGGTTTTGTCTCTTTCTGTCTTTGTCGCTTTCTGGCTCCTTCGGCCCTCGGGCTATCTTCTTGGCGGGTCGCTGAGTTCCTTGGGCTCTTCCATTTTGCTTTTCAAAATCAACGGCTATTTCACGAGCCTTGAAATTGACGTTCGCGCACCCATCACTGTGTTTGAATTTCCAATGGCTGGTCCGTTTCCTTGAAATTGACGGCTTCGAAGACGTCACTGTCCTTTGACAATTTACTCGGCCTTTCCCTTTTCTTCGGCTTCTTGTTGCTTCCTTTCCTTCGGACTTCTTGTTTGATCCTTCCCGAAGGGGACCTGCCCTTCGGGGTCTTGAGAAAAGTACTTTTCCTCGGCGAGAGCCCCCCACAAGGGCACATACCCTTCGGGCAGTCTTCTTTCTCCTCGGCGGGTTTCTCCTTCGGGCTTTTTCCCCGCGGACATAAAGTCCGCAAGAATTGTTTTGGCCACCTTGCTTTCCCTTGGAAATTCTCTTTTGGGCTTTTTCCCGCGGACAAAAAGTCCACAAGAATTGCCTTGTCACTTTGAAATTCCTTCGGGTTTTCTTCCCGGCCACTTTCCCCGCGGCTATTTTCCTTCCGAATTTCTTTGGACTTTTTGTCCGAAGGAATTCCTTCGGACAAAAAGTCCGAAGAAATTATTCTAGCCTTTGCCTTAGTCTTTTTACTTGTTCATTCGGCGGGATCTTTGTTCGTAGCCCCTTTCGAATTTCTTCAGACTTTTTGTCCGAAGGAATTCCTTCGGACAAAAAGTCCGAAGAAATCATTCTTCGTCCTTGTCTTTCGACAGCCTTCAAAAGTGCCCTTTGGGAAAGTTGAAAAGGACCCTTCCGAAGGGTGCTGTCGTCGACCAAGTGCCCTCCGCAAGGGCACTTGTCCTTCGGGAGGCTCTCTTGAACTTTTTGATTGAACCGCTCCTTCGAACCAACCGTTGAACCGAATGTTGAACCAACACTTTGAACCAAGCCGACTGAACCAAGTCGTTGAACCGACTGAGTGAACCAAGTGTTTGAACCATTTGATTGAACCAAAGCATTGAACCCACTGAATTGAACCAAGCCTTTGAACCAAGCCGACGAACCATTTGATTGAACCTTAGCTGTTGAACCATTTGATTGATCCAAAGCGATGAACTTTGCCGATTGAACTTTGTCGTTGAACCAAAGCGATGAACCAAATTATTGAACCAAAGCGTTGAATTGGTTCAATGGTTCAACAGTTCAAAGATGCTAACTCTTGGAAAGATTATGTCATTGAACCATTTTTCCAACCTTAAGGAAAAGTGTCTTTGAACCATTTTAACACTCTTTTCTTATAAATTTCTTCGGACAAGAGTCCGAAGAAGCTTTGTAAAACCTTGCACTCTTTGAACTGGTTCTTCATCTGCCGAAGGAACTGCCTGCAGAGTCCGTAGAAATGGACCTGCAGAGTCCGTAGAAATGGACCTGCAGAGTCCGTAGAAAACCTACAGAGTCCGTAGAAATTTGCAAGACTCGTGCAAAATCAAAATGTACTGGCTCAGAACAGTAGGGAAAGAAGGGGACCGATTTTTGGCCTCTTGGACCAAAAATGGTCAACAGAAGCTGCATGTGTGAGGTTTTCCAAGTCTTTGGAGTCCCTAACTTTGGTCTACTTAGGGTTTTACCTATCCATCTTGACATCACCTACAATCATCTCTAACAAAGTGCTACAAACCAAGGGGAGATCAATGCGCTGACAAGTCAACCAAAGTTAAATATCCTTAACCCTAATCTTTTTTTTTGTTCTTTGGTTGATATTGTGGATGTTGATATGTCTCATGTATTTGATAGTATAGTTTAGTTCATGCTTGTTACTTTATTTTTTATCTTTTACATTATTACTCATATCTCTTGCTTTACTGAAAAGTGGCATTTTACTTTTTCATAGCTCTTGCTTACTTCTTGATGGCATTTTAGTTGCTATAACTCTTGCTTTACCACCTTTAGTTCAATAGCCCTTGCTTCAGTGTTCAATGACACCTTGGATCTAGTAAGGTTTTTCACCGTTTATCTCCTTTAGAGATTGTATGTGTAGGTTTCCATTTTAGATTCATTCCAACCTCTTTTGTACCTGACGCTTGTATATAACCTTGCACCGGTTTGTGGACGAGCATCTTGTATGTGTTGGATTTATAATGGTCTTCTACTTTTTACTTATTTAGAGGATTATTGTATTGTAGAAGCCCTACTTAGACCCAGTATCACTATGAGCTAGTATTACAATTAGCCACAATCGGCCACACATCCATGTATCCATTTTACATGATACCTATGAGAATTGAACTTGGGTGGGCCCAGAAATAACACTCCCATTTAATGAATCAACCTACATTTCATCAGCCAAGTCCACTTGCTTTTTGAGCAAGATTATCCTCAACTTATGATCACTTGTTGGATCATATCTTGTCCTTGCCTTTGCAATCTTGTCCACTAGCTCCTTGTATTCAGGAGAGCGGGTAACATTGAAAGCAATGCCATATGCATAAAAGATTTGGAGAATGGAATCATTTGCTTACTCTTTATCATTTCTGTTATATTCTCGATATTGAGCTGCTTTGAGGGGGCTTTCTCCTAGAACTAATAGCCAAAGCCATAGTGCTACTTTTGCTAGGCACAACAACATTATCATTACTTTCTCTCTATTCTTTTACACATTCTAGGTTTGAATGGACGTGCTTGTTACATAAGTTGCCATTAAAATCTGATGCACCTAGCCTCTTAAATGTTTATTTCTTTGATTATGTTTTACAATAAAAACGCACAAGTATTTAAAAGACTATGTCAATTAGGTAAAACTATGGCACAAGGTAAATATACCTAAACACAGAAATAAACAATTCAGATTTCCCTAGGGCCACGGTGGGGAATGAAAGTACCATGAATCTCTGAATGATCAATAGAAATGAAGGGAAAAAGGAGAAATATAAATAAATGAAACAGATTCACCCAAATTCACAAATTCAGACAGTGCTTGTAAATGCAGAGAAGAAGGTTATGGAACTATGTGGAAGACCTCCCAAAATTTAGATTGTACTCTGTGCTGATGACCACTTTTGTAGCTCGCTGAAAAGCGTTGATCACTTTTGGCTGCCACTAAAAGTGACATTTTGCCAAATGTGGAATCCTGCGCCGAAAATGGCTCTGTTGATTTTCATACTCTATAATTTCCTAGAACCCTTCGACAACAATGGATGCATAGATGCCTCTCTCAAATTTGCAAATAAGTGTGGGCAGATGTTAGAATTTTGTTGTCTCTTGAAGTAAACCCTGATTCGGACCAACGCCTTGCAAAATATATAATATAAAAAGACGTGTAGGGTTCATTGGCTCAGGCCCCCATGTGGTTGTAGCTATGTATCATTGTTGAATTAAGGCTAAGTGTGGTTTTAGTGCATGTGAGTACTCCATCCCCATGAGTGGAGAGAAGCTTCCACCTTCTCTCCATATGACAATCAAATGCAACTTGTATGATCTTTCACTTAGGCCCTCTCTTGGTACTAGTATCCAAAAATATAAACCCTTGAAATCACTTGAAAGTCTTGATGAGCAGAAATAGAAATTGACAGTGTGCTTAAGACTTGTAAGATGCCTTGATACTTGTTATTGAAATGCTCTAGGTTGCCTTATATAAATAGACTTCTCAAATTTGAATTAAGGACCTATTGGTTGGTAAGCTGACTCAAGAAAAGAGAGAAAATTGACAAACACAGATCCCCACAACAGACAAAGAGGAACAAGTGCCAAAGGACCCACAAAGGAAAAATAACCACTTTTGGTGACTATCGAAAATGGTCAAAACACAAACAACAAAGGAAGAAACAAATCAGAGATCTCCAAGCACAGGAAAACACAAAAAAGAGAGAAATAGAAGAAATAGGGATGCATAGGACCACATGGAGAAGAAAGAAGCAAAAAAACAAGACAAAGCACCAATAGGTATCCAATTTGAACTAATGGTACATATCCACAAAATCGTGCTAAAAACATTGCAATTATAAGCCTTGTACCAAAATTAGGTATTTACAGGTTATTAGATATATTATTATATGGTCTTACCCTTGGTCCATTGATTCCCTTAAAATGGCACTTATCCCTACTATAACTCTCATTTTATGGTTGCTTACAAGTATTGCACTTCCATCTATGTGGCCCTCCCTTGCTTTCTGATTTCCTGAGTGTAGGGTAGCTAAGTGGCCCATTGAAGAAGGGGCATTTTTTGGTTTTAAGACCCCTTTCTAAACTTTGCTAAACTCTTGAGAGTGGGTGGGAGAGAATGCCTAGTAGTGACTTGTGTTGATCCTTGTCTGGCTCATTTTTCTTTCCCTCCGTTTATTGGCCTATCACTTGAACCACTACCATAGTTGCTTGATGAACTCATGTTGATGTTTTTGATGGTAGTTGGTTTAGGTTTGAGATGGATTAGAAACGGGAGGTTTTATTATTTATGATGTTTTTCATGTACAAATACGAAAAAACCAAAAAATGTAGTGAAGAAGAATAAAAAGGTTTGAAAATGAGAACCTACTTATCCTCAAAGCTGAAAAACCAATTGCAGCTCATGTTTGGGTGCTCTCTAATAAAAAATATGGCAGCTACACATTCAATCAAACCAAAATACCAAATGTAAGGTTGACCTCTGCAAAACCTTAAGCTCTCGAAGTCCCTCCATGCCAAGTTGCAAGGTCCTTAGTGCCCCAACCTTTTGAATAGGCCACCTTGCCTAGGAATGAGATTGCCCAATTTTCTCAAGCCATGACAAGTAACATAAATTCTATTGCAAGCTTTGTGGCTCAATTGCAAAGTCAAAGTTAAAACAGTCAAATCATGTTCTGTCTGCCTTTCTATGGTAAATTAAATCATGTGACCATACCTCTCGGACCTCTCAAGGTGGGAGCTTAAGTCGTCCAATTTGTCTATTCTAGTGTCAATGCTTCAATCAAACAAGTTCTTGGATCCCCTTTTTGATATCTATCTTGTTATGTTATGTTTGGCCTTAGCTTCTCTAGTTCAAAGGCATGAAAGACCCTGATCAGCACATCAAAATATTTTGTGATACCCTTAAAGATTTCCTTTCCCATAAAGAAATTGTTGCCAAATATTCCATAAAACCCTTTATATCCATGCCTTGAGCTGGTAACTTAACTTTGAAAAAGGGTTTATCCACAGTCTTTGGCTTTCCATCTCTCTCGGGCCTAAAACTGCCCATGCCTTGTTTGATTTCCTAAAGGGACAACTAAATTTCAATCTCCTTGGTAGATCTCAAATGCTTTGCATGTGAGTTGTAGTTGCACTAGGTATGCTATCAAAGATGATCCTACCTCTTAGATTCACACCAATGTTGTTCTAATGACAAACCAAGAAGTTCAAGTTGGCCCAATTCTTTTGAGTCTACAAGACGTGCCATTTCATGGTAATATTCTTAGACAAATTAGCCAAGTTGAAAATAATAGTTAACAATGATTGTCCTTCCTTGACCCTTAAGGCACATTTTAACGATCTTAAAGTTAAAGTCATTTGTATTATTTTGGAATTTAATCCTTGTGGACTAGGAAAATATTGGCCAAAATTTGGAATGGGGCAGCTAATATTTGATTCCATAGATGATTAGATACTTATTCCAAGGGTCCATGGCCCAATGTGTTTCAACCCTAGACAATCTACTTCCAACCAAACTTCTTCTTATCGTATGACTCATATGACCCCAAATCAAGCTTTAAATGAAGTTAATGCTATCGTGAAATATACTTTCCCAGAAAAAAAAAAAAGAACTTATGTTGAAATTTTTAGTTTGATAGATTTTCTTTAATTTCCACACAAAGCACAGAGGAATTTGCTCGAATAGAGAGACACTTATGGAAAGTAATTATTCATGAATAAGAATCTCTTTTCTGGATTTTATTACATCTTAATCTTCATACGATTATTTTTAGAATTTATTCAGAATTGCAGAATTTTTACATGAATCTGGACTTTAATGCTGTTATGGAATATATGCTTGCTGTTAAAAAGTCCAGAACCTCTGTTGATGTAGCTCCTGGACATTGAGAAGACCTCCAGCACGGAAAATCAGCTTCTTGAGTCCACAGGATGCCTGGGTGATGAGATATTTAAAGTAACAGACTACGTTTCAGGCCTAGATTGCTGCGATTCAAACTTAGACAAGCAACACGTCCGACGCGCCCTCCCCCCCAGACTGACCACAGATCGATTCCTCTCCACATTCACTTCCAGCCAAGTCGACGTCTTGAATTTTCACAGGAGACTTAGATAGTGTCAAGCATTGACATGGGGTTTTCGTCCCATTCAATTTAGGGCCAGGGGCTTCATACTGGAGAAAACATCCTTCATAGTTTGACACAGAATAAAATCATAATAATTTCTGAATACCTTCCTCTACAAATCGACTCCAATTAATAGAGGAGTTACCAAAAATCCTCTACAAAAGGCAGCGATCTCTTTAAAAAAAAAACTGACGTTTCCAAAAACAAACTCCCAAAAGCCATCGATATCCACTTAAGATAGAATATTTCCATTTTGAAGAAAATCAAACGTCTTTCCTTCATATGAGCACTCAAAGTTGATTTTAGCAATTTCTTTTAATTTACCAAGCTGAGATGGTAAACGGCCCCCACCATTATCCAAATATGAATAATTAAATAAATTAAATTGACTATAGACTTTCAGCAATTTATTTAATTATTCCATATTCCGTTGCAAAAGGCTATTCTCCTAATCTCGGAAATTAATAGATGAGGAAATTACTCCATAATTATTATCACATGAAGAGGGACATTACATATCTCTACTTCTGAAGAAACACCCCTTGGGGCATAACTCAAGAACAATTAAGTGCCCCTCACAATCCAAAGTTTGCAGCCAAAGACTTTGAATTATTGAACAAGTTTAATGTTGAAGCAATGTCAAGACACGTCAACAATGTCAAGTTCAATGACTTGTCTATCTTTGAGCATGAACTTGATAGCCTTGATCAACTCAATGAAAATGTAAGCCTTCAAACTCCATGACTACAAGAGATGCCCTCATGCTGTTTTACCTTAATCTTGATTGCACAACCCTAATTAAGATAGAAACTTGAATGTACTAAAATTGTTTTGATAAGTGGCATGTGCTAAATATAAAATACACTAAAGAGATCAAGTTACTTAGCTTTTCTGGTTCACAGACTAATTGTGTTTGTCTTTTGATAGTTGAAAGGGGCTGCAAGTAGACCTGTGAGTCACTTAGATTTGGAACTATGTGTGCACATAGGATCATTAGGCTGAGGTGAAATCGTTGATAGGTCTAACTATAGGATGACATTACTATCGTGAGTTGTTTTGAGCCTCTGTGATCATACAGTTCGTTGCACCTGCTTGTAATAGCTTTGTGTGTGTGATCCTGATGTTTGACTATATGCACAACTCCAAAAATCAGTCTCCTTGGAACCCTAGGTCCGTTTGTGAAAGGTAGAAACTTTTAAAAACTTGGGAAGTGTAATGGGTTGTGTTGACCCCAATCACCCTCGTTGATGATTGACCAATGCCTACGTATTTAATACTTTCAGAGGGAAGTCAAGCCACACATAGTTATTCCCCTTAATGTGAATGTACAATTGTGCTCCTTTGCTATATGAATGCAACTAGTGATCTAGCTTTCGACACTTAACAATATTTGATTTTGACTTGGCTTAGTGTGCTTCAGATTGGTTCTAGTGATTGATTTGCAATTTGGGAAGAATAGGACAATTTTGCTCAGTTTATAGTTGTGGACAGATGTTTACCAGAGGAGTGCTAGATGAGTGCTAGATGGTTTGATAAGCTTGACTTTGATTTGTATTTATATGAGTCCATTTGGGTAATTTTTCACGCCACCAACATGCTAGGTGAATGGGCCGACCCATGAGGAATGATTAGATTTGAAAAATAACTGTTGTTGGGTGAGGGACATTAATATCACCGTAAGGACAATTTTTTTTGATGAAACTGTCTCAGCATGACGTTTATGTCTAGAAGATGGGAATGCAAATTTGATGATTTGGAGATGTTTGGATAAGATATTTAGATGGTTTGACATAAAATGAGAGGTTCTTATAGGTGACTGACAATGAAATGGGAGGTTCAAACTCATAACAAGCTTGTGGATGTGAGAGAATGGTGAATAGAGGCATATATGTGCGCACAAGTCATGTATGGTGAAGGTAGGTCAAAAATGACATTGCCAAGTGTCTAATATTATATTTTAGTGTTTACAAATGCCTCCTTATTCTAGCATTGAAATGTAATACAAATACTAGATTAAAAGGACAAATATATACTTGAGTGTGTATGACACTTTGTCTTTGGGAGAAGGCTCCAAATGTGCAACTTTGCTCTAAGCACCCCTGTAATGAAAATGTAGTAGTCAATGCCTATAAATTGAAATTTAAAATTTGTAAGAGCAAGGAAAGAGTACACTTGTATGTGAGTAAACTGTGTTGCCTTGTAACTTTGTTGGAGATGATGCTTCCTTGTTGAAGCATTGGAGAATGGTTTCTCTTGTTGAACCATTGAAGAATTGGAGGTGATCAAATCTCAATTTTTGTATAACTATGCAAGCCCTTGGGTTGGGAAGACAACTGCCCTAATCCTCATGAATAGAGAGTAGTGATAAGACCATTGAGCATCGCTAAACCTCAATTGCACTAACTCAAATAAGTAATCTAGCTCTGATCTTGAACCTCAAGATGGTAAGGTGGAAGCCATGTAATGGGCTCGTAATGAGTAATGCCAACGCTGTTGAGCGTCGTTGAACCTCGACATGCATTACCTCAAAAAACATGAATCAACTGCTACAGATGGACTTATAGATTCAAAGTTGCTCACTAGTTAGTTTCATTGAATTGTATTTGCAAATAAACAACTATAATAGTGCTCATTCCAAAATGTGGATGTGCATGAACCAATATCATGCCTCATTAAATTTGTGTTAACTGATATCTGAAATAGTATATATGTGCATGAATCAATATCATGCCTCATTGAATTTGTGCCAACTAATATAAAATGCTATGCATCTATATGCTTAAATCTGAGAATCTGTATCTTAAATGTATATGTATGTGAAAATATGTAATTTTTGTTCCTATAAACCGTGTGCTCTCGCATGGCACTTGCACTAAAGTGTATCTAAATTTGTCCTCTCTATAACTCATGTCTCCATGAAGTGAGTGTGTATTCATTACATATGCCCCCATAATCTATATCAATATGCGAATCTTTGTTTCATATTTGCACTCATCTGATATACTACAATCTATTCCGAAAATCTATTTTTTTTTTCATGGAGGCTTATGTCTATGACAAGCCCACTAATATGCCCCCTTTTAAAGTGAGATGCATATCAAAATAAAGAGTTAATTAAATCATGTCAACATGTGGAGAATATGTCGTCATAGCAATGTATATGTCATCAAGGCATGTATGTAACATATGTAATGCAAGGTCTATAAGTGTCATGTCAAGATAGATCTATCAATAAGGCATGCAGTAGTAACCATCATTGATGTAATAACTGATTATGACTACGTAGTAAAGAGGTGCATTATATAAATCATGGCACCACATGCAAAGGAGAGGTGAGTGATATGGATCATGACACGTGCAAACTCAACAGTCTCAACAAGCTCAACAAGCTCTATATAAAATCCTAGATTAATCCACTCATAAGCATGTAGTGTCGTGCATAAAGCCAAGGGCCGTAAACAAGGGACATAAAGATGTCACAACAAACAAGGCCAAGGGCCACATTAAAGGGACATAAAGATGTCGCACACACAAGTGAGACCAAAGGGCCACAATCAAATAACATAAAGATGTCGCATACACAAGGCCAAGGGCCGCATACAAACAATGATTGTATGAATAAGTAACAACATCACTGAAGCATAGAATGAATGAAAACTAGTCTACTCTATTCATGTATATCAATGTCGCATCATAGTAAAGTAGCATATTCATGTAGCACTATGTAAGATATGAGTAACTAACAAGGCATATGTAAACAATCTAGATAGCTCATCATAGCAAAAGCATATATAAATATATAACCTATAATATTGTGACTTGTGAAATAAGATGCCTCTAGCATCGACATGGCCACTAGATATAGGAAAGTCTAACATTTGTGTTCATATATGATATGTATGTCCCGCATTACACTTATATACCGTGAAATGCATGTGTATGAAAAAGAATATACCGTCTACCAAACATGTGATAAATAACATATGTAAATAGTATAATCTAACAATCATGTCATGCTTAGGTCTTTTTTTGAAAATATTTTTAATGTTTTTGTAATTTTGGAATATATGAATAAAAACTAACCAATGATCTTGTCAGTGGGATGCTCATATGTAGGTCGTGTCTCTCTACCACCATTTATCTCTTAAGTCCTTTGTTGTATCATTGTGCAAAACCAGGGTTTTTGGCTTGTAGCAATAATTTGACCTTTGTCTTTGTCACTATAATACCATTTGTCGGTATCATCAAGATTATAATAATAATCTTTTGTATCTACTATATGATATGTAAAACCAATTGCGCCATATTATGAAATTGATTTTTCTCATTTCTGTTGCTCTTCAATATGTTCCTCATTATTAGGTTCTTGCGTCTTCGTTGTAACTATAGAAGAGTTAGGTATTATCGATTGAGTACTAATCACATCCTTTTTGGTATTGCCTTTTTCCTTTTTCTCTATGCCTAAAGTAGATATAGTATTCGATTCCTTAGAAACCATGGTTGTACCATTAGTATATTTTTTTTTGATGAAATATATCTATATATTAACTTATTAAAAATATACAAATAATTCACAAAAAAAATAAGGCGGTATGAGAGCACGCCATGACACTAGGCAGAGCCTAGGAGCAAAGTTTCATATCATATAGAGGCAAATCACAAAATAAAAGTCATAAGAGAAAACTATCAAGTAGCAAGAGCAAGTCCCGAAGACAGAGGATCCATATCATCGGGTTCCTAGCCCGAACTTGGCAAGTCATTGCCATCTGGGATAGGCTCCCAACCAATACCCTGAGCTGTGTTCGTTTCATCATCTGCTTGAGTCCGAGTGGGAGAGATAGCCAGCGAGAACTTGGGAAACTTGTCCAACATTTCAGCATGGCCTCTAGGTGGCGCGCCCCATGCATCTGGGCGTGGAGGAGGAACCCAATTAGTATTTTTAGGAACATGTTGCTTTTGAACTTCTTCCTTGGGAACCTCTTTCTTAGTCAAATTTGATTTCTTAGTTTCTTTGATCTCAATCAAACCTTCTTTCTTAGGTGCCTCTTTCATAGGTATACTTTCTTGTTTAGCCTACTTTTGTATTTTCCTCTTTAAGGCTCAACACCTATTCGTATGATGCCCATGCATTCTATGATAAGCACAATAATATTTGGATTTCCGCGTAGGACATGTAGGAGATAAAGTGATCAACTTGTTATCAATCATATTCTTTAGTGTTTCACTTGGAGACATATTAGCCTTATGTGAAGTTTTTGACCCATGAGTTGTAAATTCTTTTTGTTGATTTTGAAACCGTACTTGAGATGTAAGTTTTTGTGCCACATAGGTTTTAAATGGAGAAACAAATATACAATTGACATGGGTATGCTCAAAATTCGTGATATGCACAATCTTATATTCAAGTGATGTAATCTTTAGACATATTTGCTTTTGGAATGCCTCCAAGAACTCCCTCATAATAGTTATCTGATCCAACATAGCCGTGCTAGACACAATACTAATCATAGGTTGGGAAGTTTCAATATTCATAAAATATTTGTTATAACTTAGCACATCGTAAGTCATATTTCTAGATTACTCTTGTTTTCTTGCATATCATGGTTTTGAAAGGGGTTAGAAAAGAGCTCAGATTTGGCATCTCCTTTGCTATTGCATTGATTGACCATGTATTAGGAGGATTAGAGATATACTGAAGCTTATTCATGGCAAGGAGCTTAACTTCATGGTCCTTGGTTGTGTGGCATACATGGCCAAAAGATTGAAACCGCTTGAACATGATAGATTCATGTAATGAATCAAACAAACTTTGCTTGAATATTTGTTGCAACTCATTATCAAGCATATGATTTTCCATCTTAGAGAAGAAAGAAAGAAATTATATTAATGTCCACAGATGACCAAAAGTAGGTCAATGGGACTCTAGGATACAATAGTTAATAATTGGAATTTCAAGGAAAAGAGAACCCAATAAGCCAAAAGAAAAGGAAAAAAAGTACAAAAGACAAAGTGGAGCAGTGTGCCACTAACAAGGGTGGTAATGGAACCAATACAACAAACAATGGAGGGTGAACAAGAGCTCCCAAAACATGTGTTGATGAATACTGGAAGACCTCGAAAATATTTGTCTATGCTTGAAGTGGAGGAGCCGTCTGGCCCATCATCAATCACCGTGAGAAGATCTAATAGTGCTTGTCAGGGAGTACTCAATGTTGGAGGGGTCATGTTGCGAGATCCCAGGGGGAATCAAAGTGCTTCCTCTAGAATATCCCCTAACATCCAAGGCTGATGTACTTCCCATGATACAAAAGAAACCCGTAATGTGATTTTTCCCCTGTGGTTTGGGGGGTGGCTGGCAAGTAGTAGATACATGTCATCGAAAAGGGGCAGAGCCACGCTGACGGGAAGAAGCAGAGCCACAGTGCCGAGGGAGAGCATATTAGGGGATTTGAGTAATTTGAGCAGTAGAGATATGCTAAGAGAAGTGCCGCCTAACTAATCTATTAACTTTGATGTGTGAGGTACTAGTGTCCAAAGGGCGCTTAGTGCTACCAATTGCCTGGGTGGGTTGGAAAAAAGAGGTGAGCAACACAGGGGATCTATAGCCTCTAGGCTCCTCCTATAGGGATTTGGCCGGAGGGTGACGACCTCATGAATATAAAGAGCTAGACACTGCTGGTCTGGATATCTAAAGAAAGTAAATAGAGTGTTGACCGAGTCCTTATAGAGGCAATGACATCTTCCTTGAATCTCGTACTAAATAGGGCATCTGAAAATGAAGTGTTCCTCGGTCTCCACCTCTTGGGGGGAGCAAAGACGACAAATCTGGTCCTAACGGAGAATGTGGTGATCTGTTTCAACCCGTAATTGATGAGAACATACTCTCATTTGGCCAAGGGGAAACCTCAAGCTGTGGGACCAATGGCATTGGAAATAGTTAGGGCGAAAAGTAATACCATCCACTTCTTGTAAGAAATGCTCAGTGAAGAAAGCAAGCTTGGGATTGAGCGACTCAATGGGGGAGAACCAAGTGGCCTGAATATATTGTCTATATATGTTCTCTCTGGCAGCTCTAGTGATGATGTCCTTTGTGGGAAGGAGTTCCTGGGTGGGGTGGCGGGTGGGGCGTCTAAGGAATACATGAAAGGGGGCAGCCAATCAATAAAGATGCCAATAGAAAGGAGCAATCTATTCTCAAAGTACCAATAGTGTCGGCGTTTGGTGGTGATAGCTAGGACAAAGGAGGAATATATACAAAAATATATGCAGGAAAAGCAATGTAAAATCTTATTGTTTATTTTTGTACAATGTAAGCCATTAAAGGGCTTACGGGAGAGAAGTTGGTTAAAAAAACCAACGGGAAAATAACCCATACAACAAATTAATTAACTAAAACAACAAACTTAAACCAAAACATTTGGATCATTAAAAATAATCCAACAAACTCCCCCTTGATTCAAAGGGGTATAAAAAGACTGAAGCAATGAATTGTGAGTCATCCAAGTAGACTCTGCTACAACTGCAATTGGTACACTATGCATTTTGGACTGATCAACACCATGATCATCCCCGCACTGAAGTCTATGCCCAACTACATCGATCCTCACACAGAATCCGTCTAACAAGTGACTGCCCTAGTACTGTCTATGGCACATCTCAAGCAAATGCCCAACAATCGCCAACATTTCCTGCAGGCCTTTGCTCAGCACTAACAATGCTAGCAACTCAATGCTGACTTGTACCGCAACCACCGACGATTGATCGAAAACCAATATGCAATATCTTCTCCCCCTATCAGAGGAGAGGTGAGAAGTCGTGCAAAAAATAAACCAAGTACAAATCACTGCAATGCTTCACATCAAAGATCATATCAACACTAGATCTGTGAAAGCAAAGTACACAAGCCAAAAAATGCTACTACATCAAATCCCAATCTTGAGCCTAGCAGCTCACACAAGATGGGTGTGTTACCATCTCAAAATATATAGTCATCGACTGCAAAGCAGTCAACTTTGTAGGCATCCCATCTATCAGAAAAATATGCAGAAGAATAACCAGAAGAGGAACTAGAAGAGTGACCAGAGTGATTGGAGTGACCAACAATGTTTGCTTCTGCCTTCTATCAATGTCGAGAGGACCTCCTTTTGGAGGGGCACTCTGTAGATAGATGTCCTAAGCCACCACAACTGTAGCATATTCTCTCATGTCCACTGGGACTAGAGGAAGAATAGCCACATGAAGAAGAATGCTTGTGCTTGTGTCCATGTGAATGTTTGTGGTGATGCTTATGCTTCTGAGAATCAAAGTGATGTCTATGCTTTGGAGAACTAGAATGATCCCTATGTTCAGAATGATGCTTATGTATGGAAGTGTGCCGCGAAGATTATTTTTGTCTCTGTTAGTGCTTTGAAGAATTTTTTTGTTATGCTCATATAATGGATTTCCTGTTTTGGTATAGTGGGCCTCCTTAGTAGGTTTTTCTTTCTTCTTTGCAAATTGTCACTCATGTTGAGTGAGCAACTCACAAATGGACTCAAAATTAGATTTGTTAAGCATATCACTAAGCTGTAACATTTTTAGAAAGATCCTGTAGCTAGAGCTAAGGCCATTCAAAACAGTAGAAATGAGCATTTCATCATCAATTTTTCCGTCAGTAGTGCCATATTCTTGTTTCAAATTCTTAATTCGTGACACATTCTGAAACATCTTCATCATCTGTTAGTTTTGTGGTGAACAACTGCATAAGAAGATCAATTTTCTTGTAAGCAGGTTGTTTATCATACAAGGCTTTTAGAGCTTTTCATGCTTTCCAAGCTTCAGACTTGATGGGCTCTATGTGAATTATAACTTGTGCACTGCAAGTTGATTTCAATAAAGCAAGGGCATGCTCTTCACGTTTATGAAATTCGACAAGTTTTGTGGCATCGATGGGCAATGTTATTTGCTTTTCAACTACTTCCCACAAGTAATTGAAGATCAGTGTATTTTCCATGTTCATTGACCATTCCTTATAGTTTTCAGGAGTTAAACGTCCATTTTCAGAAATCAAGCTCACAATTTTACCTATGGTACCAAATTGAAAAAATAAGGAATGCTATCGAGGTTTTGCCTTTACCTTCGAAATAACTTCTTGTTTACAAGAGATTCTTGGGACTTGTAAAAAAAGATTGCACCTTATAACCTCCATTACACCCTTTTATCACCATGATTACAATTTTCTTTGTTACAATATCTTTTGTCAAAACAAAAATAATAATCCAAAAATCTAATTTGAATTATTTTCACCACTTATAACTCCCTTTACAAAAAATAAGATCAAATATAATTTTGATCAAAAAAAAAAAAAAAAAAAAAAAAAAAAACACCAAAGAGTTTCAAACCTTGATCTCTTTCTTGTAAAGTGAACTAACAAAACTACAATGACCAACTTGCCCTTTAACAAACTTTGAAAATAAAGAGGCAAGATATTCTATATGACCTTGATTTGTTAGATAAAAAATAAAAAATTACATTCAATGTAATCTTTTATTAAGTATCTTACTTGCATGTAAAAGTTTGATTTCGTGCTTTGAGGGGCTCACTGAATGTTGATTTAGGGAAATAAATATAAGTTTCAACCCTGCTCATTAGACTTGTTCACTGTTGGAAGACTTCAAATGGAATTTTACACTTTCAATTTCTAAATGCTATGGCATTTTATTTTTATTGCTACACCATACTTGATGAGATTTCAATTGCCATAGGGTTCTTAAAAAAATTAACAAATTTCTCAAGCAGAAAGATATTTCGTACAGGTTTGCAGTATAAATTAAAAAAGCACTGTACAAGTTTGATTTTGAAGTGCAACCAAAAGGAAATGTTTCTTTTCTTCCTTATTACCAGATCAAAATAAATACCTTAGCCACTATTTTATTTGCCGGGGTCATCGTACAACTTCAAAGAACTCACCAAATTGCTTTTGCCGTGCTTTTTTTTATTTGGTCTAGCTTCTTCAAAAACTGCTATGCACTCAGCTGTCGTTCTATAAAATTTAGCGAATGTTGTGGCACGAACGATTTGATACGTTTCATTATAGGGGAAAGTAAATCCTTCTCCACAAGTTTCTCCAGCTCTGCGACCACTGATAGTCAGGTCAATGGAGGAATAGATACAAAAATATATGCAGGAAAAACAATGTAAAATCTTGTTTATTTTTGTACAATGTAAGCCATTAAAAGGCTTACGGGAGAGTAGTTGGTTTAAAAAATCAACTAACGGGAAAATAACTCGTATAACAAACTAATTAACTAAAACAACAAACTTAAACCAAAACATTTGGATCATTAAAAATAATCCAACAGGTGGGGACTGATGAAGCAATCCTATCTAAAGAGCAGAGTGCTAAGTATGGATATATCTCATGACTAGAAGCTGAGTCCCCCAAGGACCCAAGTCTGTGGATGTAGAAGGTAAGCCTGAAGGTAGTCTCAAGGCATAACAACAGGGCAACAAATTAAGCTTGGATGATGTGTTGGGTAATTGTCCACTTGCAATGGATCATGCGCTATAACATGAGATTTTGGATCCTCTCAATACAGGTCCAATCAACGGCCCCCAAGCAAGGTCCCCACACTCTGAACCATATAGAATTGTAGGTTTGATGATTTCATAAAAAAGGCACAACTTGGAAGGGATGTCTTGGAGATAGATCTAGAAACATTGACGTTCCAAGACAGAGAGAGAGGCATACCCCTTGCAAAAGCAAGTATGAGAGGTAGACTTCATGCTAAAGCATAGATCATAAAATTGAACCCCCAAATCAGTGTAGGCTGATGTGATCTCTAGAAATTCCCCTTTGTAAAAAAGTTGGAATAGGCTCATTGTGTTCTTGCTTAATTTTGGCAATCTAATGTTGATTAAGAAATGTGTCGAAAACTAGTTGGCCAAAGGGTTGAAGACCTGCACTGAGTGAAAAAGAAGATTATAGAACCATGCTAATGCATAATCCTTTAGACTCCTTGGAAATTGTTGGTCAATAATTGATTGTTAGATGCATAATCTAAACATGTTGCATGGAAAGATTGAAGGTGTTGTTTAGGATCACCTTTACCATCATAAAATGGAAGCCTAGGTGCTATGAAACTCATGGGTAAAGGATAAGCCGCAATCTTAGGGGCTAATGGATTATGACGCAAAGCACGCATATCCATTAAATGACTTCTTTGGAAGCACCTTGCTCTAATTGCAACACCTTACCTTGTAGAGCTAAAAAATCTACTTGAGGGAGCATGTAGTAGGTGAGGTTAATGATGTAATATGCATGGTCATTGTAGGGTTTGCATAGGTTGACTGTGTATGAATAGGCATGGAAATTTGAGGGAAAGCTTGTGTTGCCTCCACACGTCCTCCACACCTTGGGTGGACATCACAAATGTAACGGGAGGCGTAGATGTAGGAATAGTAGCAATAGTAATGGTCTAGACACCTACAGTGGATTTAGTACCTCCAAAAGCTAAATTAATAGCAATGAGAAGCTCATGTTGTTGATTATTATGTTCATTATAAGCATTTTCAGGTTTGATATGCATACACAAGCGTTTAAGAGGATTCGTAGGAGGTAGAGGGGGATGAGGAGGATTGTGACATTGCATTTTAAGAGGAGAGAAATATTCACACACGTGTATCGTCTAGGAAAGGAAAAGAAATACCACTTTCTTTGGTATCATGATTAATTTCCAAGAGGAACTAGAATCACACTTTACTTGAGGAAGGGGCATGTCTACATGTTCGATGTTATTAGGAGTATCTGTATATGGAGACATACCATTGCAAAGCAAAACATCACGAGCATCCAAATGTGTATCATCTATGTATGGTGTTATTATATTTTCTTAATTATGTTAATGCTAGAAAAGAGTGTATGGGGTATTTAATTACTACTTTCTTCTTTTTCTAGTGTGTAATTTAGAGAATAATGCAAAGAAGCACTAGGGGAACTAGGTTCTCTTATTTCAGAATTAGTTTATTCATTTCTTTCTTCACTATATTCATCATTATTGTACCAATTTTTTTATAATCATAATCATAATCATTTCGTTCACAATAATATTCCACATAAATTTAATTAGCATCATTAATCCTACAAGATTGGTCATTAGTCCATTCATTATCATAAATATAAGGCATGGAATGGCTAGACAATAGAAGATCTATGGGATGAGGGCTACTAGGGGTTTTAGATTGGTTTTTCATTTTGAATTTACCAAACCCTAAGAGAACAAGCAAGGCAAACACAAAGCTTACTCTTAATAGGAAAGCAAGCATAGAAGCAGTGCCTTGAAAAGGGTCAAATAAAGAATCGACCAATCCAAGAAAACCGTGAGGAATTTTTAGAAACAAAAAGAAGTTTTTGATAAAAAATAGTAGGTAAATGAAACTCCAGAATTATTTTGAAAATAATTTGACCCTTTGTTCTCTAGGCCAAATTTACTAAAAATAGTAAATTGCAAATTCCAAAAAATTCGTGGAGTATATTGGTGAACAAAAACAAGTTTTTTATCCACTCAATATGACTAGCAAACACCTCAGAGCATTTTGAACATAGAGTTGTTATGGATATGATATTTGCCAAACAAGTAGGAGGACAAGCCACAAGCCTAGGGGAGGAAGCCCAAATAGGCAAATGAGTGTGAAAACCTAAGGCAAAAAATAAAAACTTCTGATTTGCACAGAGGATAAGGGGAAATAATAAATCAAGTATGGAACCATAAGACAAAATTCTAAAACCTTAGAAAGAATGATGAAACCCTATGGGCAACCTAGGGTTTGAAAATGTTCAAGCAATATACGGATTCACCAATATGTTTTACCTAATTTGAAAATAAGTTCACCCTTCATCCTCTAGGCTGAATTTACTAGAAATAGTAAATTGCAAATTTCAAAAAATTCAGAGTATATTGGTGAACAAAAACTAGTTTTTTATCCACTCAATACAACTAGCAAAAACTCAGAGCATTTTGAAAATAGAGTTGTTATGGATTTGATATTTGCCAAACAAATAGGAGGACGAGCCACAAGCCTAGGGGAGGAAGCCCAAATAGGAAAATGAGTGTGAAACCCTAAGGCAAAAGATAAAAACTTCTGATTTGCACAAATGATAAAGGGAAATCAGAAATTAGGTTCGAAACTAAGACAAAATTCTAAAACTCTAGAAAGAAGGATGAAACCTTATGGGCAACCTAGGGTTTGGAAATGTTCAAGCAATATATGGGTTCACCAATATGTTTTACCCTAATTTGGATGAACTGCTTAATCTAATTAAGATAGAAGTTATAATAATTCAGATCATAAAGTATGGCAATCAAGAATATATCTGAATGTAGAAGATTGAAATTGATTTAGCATGCAAGCTTACTAAATATGGGAAGTACGATGAAGGATGAGATAATGCTTCCTTGTATTGTGTAGGACTGAGACAGTTGGTAGGTAGTAAGGTAGACTGGAAACATGATTATGAGTCACTTGGATCTGAAACTAACTATTTGTGCACACAAGGTCACTAACATCAGGTTGGGGCAAAACTTTAGGCTAACTTTATTGTCCTTAGCTGTTTTGAGGCTATGTGATTGTACAGTTCTTTGCACTGAAATGTAATAGCTCTATGTGCGATCATGATGCCTGACTCTATGTGCAACTCTAGAAATCAATTTCCTTCTCTTTGAAACCCTAGGTCCGTTTGTGAAGGGCATAAACCTATAAAATCTTGGGAAGTGTAATGTGTTGAGCTAACCCCAATCACCCTCATTGATGATTGACTACTGTGTGTGTAGTCAATACTCCGAAGAGGTATGTCAAGCCACATGTAGTTCTTCCCCTTAGTGTGAATGTGCAATTGTGCTCCTTTGCTATATGAATGCAACTAGTGATTTAGATTCGACACTCGACAATATTCATGCTTGACTTGGCTTAATGTGTTTCAAACTTGGCTGATGATTGCTACTAGTCACTGATTTGAAATTTGCAAAGAATATGGTAGTTTTGCTTAGTGTGCAGTAGTGTATGGATGTGTACCAAATGAGTGCTAGATGATTGCCAAATGGTTCAATAAGCTTGACTTTGATTTATATTTATGAGTCAATTTAGGTAATTTCTCATGCCACTGACACGCTGGGCGAATGCGTTGACTCATAGGGATTGATTAGATTCGAAAAATAGCCATTGTTGGGTGAGGGATAGTAATGTCACCCTTAGGACAATTTCGTTGACGAAACTATCTTGACCTTGACGTTTATGTTCAATAGACATGAATGCAAATTTGATGATCTAGGGAATGTCTGGATAAGATATTGAGCTGGTTTGACACAAGTCGAGAGGTTCCTGTAGGTGATTGACAATGAAACAGGAGGGTTGGACTCATAACAAGCATGTGGATGTGAGAGAATGGCGAATAAGAGGCATATATATGTGCACAAGTCATATATGGTGAAGGTAGGTCAAAAGTGACATTGCTAAGTGCCTAATACTAGATTTTAGTGTCTACATATGCCTATGAAAATAAAGCCAAACCTAGCTCCTTAATATTGGAGACTTGGTCTTTAGGCTAGAAAATTATCATGAAGACATAGCAAAGTTTGCCAAACAACTGTATGATCCCTATGTTATCAATGAAACCTTTGGCCCTAGTGCATACTGATTGCAAACCCTTGAGGGACGAGGTTTTGTTGATTTGGCCTAACAAGGTTTCTTTCACAGTCTTCTCCACACCTAGGTTAACCCTAAAGTTGGCATTGTCGAAGGCACCTAAATTTGTTGAAAAGAGGAATCTTTAGAGCCATTTCTCTAGAACCTAATTTTCAACCTTCTTTTGTAGCCATCTTTTGTTGGACTTGCAATGGGAGTTCATTTCCCCGGACTCGACAAGATCTTGCTTAACTTATATGACCAAACTTCTTTTTCAACCATCTTCTATCACTTGCAGTGGGAGTTCATTTCCTTGAATCAACTGGGGATTCTTCTTACCTAGCTGCCATACAACCACTATATTATATAGTGCCATCACTAGATGAAGCTTCTTTAGATCATATCTAGGCCTTAACTCTTTTAAGCCTTTGTATTATTCTTCCTTTCCCAGCAATGAGCTCAAACCATGCGGCAGCCTCACTTCATATGTCATCTTATTTCTGTCTGGAAACCTTATAGCAAGAGCTCATTTCCTCAGACCAGCAGGGGAGTGGGAAAATTGATGATGTCTTCCTCATTTTTCCAGCCATTATACTACCCCTATGCTCACCAAACACTTGAAGTGGGTGTTCATTTCCTTGGTCCAATTGGGAATTGGAAAACTCAGTGAGATCCTCCAACGATGTTGCATTTCCATCCTCATTATTTCTGAATACGCCTGAGGGTCTTCCTCACTCAGGTTTGCCCCTCTATTGTTCTTCTGGATTCTAACCTTTGCCTCCCTAATGCCCTATCCCCTCTTTTATCGGATTTGTTTTTGACTTGTCTGTTTGCAGGTGCTTTCAGTTGTTTGAGATGCTCTTGAGGACAATTTTCTCTTCTGTTCTGTTTTTTTTACATGGCGTGGTGTGAAATTTCATTTCTTACAGTTCTAAAGGCCATACACACCATGGGGCCGAATGTATACACCAAATCTTTGGATGGCCCTACATGTAAAAGTTTGGTCTTTCAGGGGCTTTTGATCTCCAAATAATGATCATAGGAGGGGTTGTTAAGACTTAAGAGCTTATGGATCTTGATGCATTTCTTTAGATGGCTGCAGGCTTCTAGTTTCTTCTCACCATGCTCCCATTAAGCAGCCTTTGACTTTACTCAATCGTTTCTCAGTGTTTCCTGTTGTTGTCTGGGCTGTTCTTTGCTGCTTCTTGACCATTTTCTGACATTTTGCCATAGTTTGATCCCCATTATGCCTCAATTTGCTTTGCCTATCTTTATAGGCCTAGTTAATCGTTTCTCTTACTGCTCTTCCATTGTTGCACATTTTAGCCTGATTTCACTTCATATTTCGACTCCCTTTTTGTGGCCAGCTGCTGATTTCTGCATATTCCAATTTTTGAGTTAGAATTTCCAAATCTTATTGCAGCATCAGTTCTTGTCAAATGTTTCCTCAAATATCAAAATGGTTCTGATTTCTATTCCGGATGACGAAGATATCACTGTTTGAAGTTTCTGGTCATTTTTACTGCTAGTTCATGCCAATTTCATCACTATTCATGTCAACTTTTCCGTCTTTCCAAAAAATCAGAAAATTAATAGGCAGCAAGAATGTTCGCCATGAGAGTTTCCCGCCCAAGTTGTAATGGCAAATTCAGCTATAAATACTCTCCCATCCATCCAAACGAATACTCTCCTGTCCATCCAAACCTCATATTTAGTTTGACATTAGCAGCTTGCACGATAACAAATTTTCTGCCATTGTTTCCTACTCCCCATTTTTGGACAAAACATTGGGAGGAGCTCATTATTTGGTCGCCATTTTCTGTCTTGGAGTCTTCTGCTATCCTGCCTACACTCTAAAGGTTGTCAATGTCAAACTTTAGAGTGTGGAAGGATAGCTGTACCCGCAGTTCAGGTACCATATAAAGGTTAGAAGTGAGAGCAAAATGACCATGCTCTGCTGAAGTAACAACCTTGTTTGCGGTCTTTTGAGCCAATGTCTTTAACAGAGGCATTTCATCCTGTTGCACAACTATCCATGCATTTGATTGAGATTGAGGAATTGCATCCTCTTGCACAGCTATTTCCTTGGTCAATCTTTAGAGTGTGGGAAGGATAGCAGAAGTTCAGGTACCATACAAAGGTTAGAAGTGAGAACAAAATGACCATGCTCTACTAAAGTAACAACCTTCTTTTTGGTCCTTTGAGCTAGTGCCTTTGACTGAGGCATTTCATCCTCTTGCACAACTACCCGTGCATTTGACAGGGGTTGAAGAATTGCATCCTTTTGCAAAGTGATATGCTTAGCTATTTCCTTCTCTTCTTCTTGCAGTCATAGTTTCATAAAACCTAAATATGCTTACCTAATGGATTGATTAGCTCTTGAACTTAAATTTGGAAATTATTTTCAAGTGAAAATTTCCATGTTTCCAAATGCTAGTGTACCTATCTGTTGGCAATTTGAAATGTCTAATTGCATATATGCTATGGTATTTTCTTCTCTTCTTCTTGCAGTTGAAGACTCATACAATCTAGATATATTGTTCTAATGGATTGATTAAGTCCTGAACTTATGTTCAGAAACACCCCTACCCTATATATCTATCTATCTGTCTATCTGGAGGGGGAGGATATTCCCTCCTTTCCTACCAATATATTCTATTCTATCATATAGCTGGAAGGGCAGGGGTGAGCGTAGTGAACCAGTGCCCCTATCTAACTAATCTATAAATGGGGTGGGGCACTCGCGCTGATCGAGGAGGCTGAGGTAATCTTCACATGTTTTTTTTTATGTTTCCAAATGCTAGTGTACTTATCTATTGGATATTTGAAATTTCCTATTTCATATATGGTTTGCTATTTCTTTCTCAGAAGTTTCTCTTCTTCTTGCAGTTGAAGACCCTTAAACCCTAAGTGTACTAGTCTTTCCTTCAATAATTACAATGTTTTGCACATTGGCCAAATTCAACTTCCACACAACCTATCTATCCTAGTTAGCCTATTTTCTATCTTACCATGCCCTTCTGCCTGTGAGTTTTTTGGAACCCTTTTAGGTTCATTGTCTCATGCAGCTTTGTCAATGTGCCTGCAAATCTGTTGGCCAATTATTTCTCCACATAGCAATGACAATTTTAAGTGATGGGCAAGACATTATTTAGAGAGGACTAGTGTGACTAAAATGAGTCAGTGGTGCTAATGTATTTTTCATTTAATCATGTGTGCTTTTTTTCACACAATGTCATGCTTAAAATGTAATAGTTGATAGGTTTTGGAACGCAACGTAGTTATTTTAACATAAATACAATTTAAGAAAAATATTATTAGATCATGCACACGTCAATTCTCAATTCAACTGTGATTTTTCCTCTCAATTCCCACCATAAAAGCTAAGAAAGAAACACTCACAGAAAACAGAGAAAACAAATAGATAGCTGCAAAAACCAGATTGTTTTGCACCCTTCAGCATGGCTTAAATAGATGTTTAAGAATGAGGATGTATGTTGGTTGGATAAGGTCAAGCACATGTACAAAGTAAAAAGCTAATTACAAAGATAGAAATGTTTACAAAGAAGAGTGAGAACTCAGATGAAGAAGTCTTTAACTTCTACATTTGATGAGGAGACTTTTCTACAAAGGCAGTCTCGGAGAAACACTTAGCCTTTTTCTGTAGAGAACCATTTTGGCTGACCATTTAATTGTGGTTTGCTTCTTGTTTCTTGCTTCTTGTCTATCCTGTTGCCATTGCCCCCACCCCGTCACCAGCCTCCTCTGTTTTTTCCACCTCTTTAGTCAAGAGAGCTATTTTTTAATTGTGCACCAGCAAAGCTGCTGATTGTGAAGGTCTCAAAGTTGAGTTCATCAAATATGATGTGGATTCCATTGCCTTCTCCCTTGCCGCACTCTTTAATAAGGTGATGTATTCAGGTTTCCATCAGTCATGGTCCCATCACATTATTCACCCTATTCATAAGTCCTGAGATCTCTCTATCCTTGGCAACTACAGGACCATTATGATCGGGCATACATTTTCCAAACTCTATGCCACCGTGTTAGACATGTAGTTGTCAAAGTACTTGGAAAGGAATAATATCAGAGCTATTGGACATGCTGGTTCAGAAAGGACTATCAGACTATCGACGACATTTTCACACTTCAGGCTATTATTGAAGAAACTCGTCATAGGTCTTCTAGGGTCTTTTGCTGTTTTGTTGACTTCAAGAAAGCCTTTGACTCGGTTTTGAGACACCTACTTTTCAAGAAGTTGAGAGATATCGGTATTCCAGATTCTTTGATTACCATCGCTTGGAGGCTTTATAAGATAGTTCTTGGGCAGTTTCATACTTCACATGGTTATTCTGACTTTGTGAAGAGTACCTTTGGGGCTAAACAAGGATGCCCTCTTTCATCGACACTTTTCAGCATCTACATTGATGAGTTAGAGGAGTTCCTCCAACATCATACTCATATAGATGATGGCTGTTTTTTGCATGAGGTGCTTATATCTATCATTCTTTTTGCCAATGATGTTGTCCTCCTCGCACACTCTGCCGAGGGCTTACAATGGCAACTTGATGCCCTTGTTCATTTTTGCAAACTTTGATAGCTTGTGGTCAACCTTAGTAAAACTAAGGTTATGATCTTCAATATCTCCAAGCGCTCACTCTCGAAATTCTGGCTTTTCTACAAAGGGGAACTTTTAGAGATCACAACGGCCTATACTTTTTTGGGGGTCCAATTCTCTGGTCCATGCTTTAGCATGAAGTTTGCTTCTCATCTTTGCCTTTGCAAAGGGTATGCCTCTCTCTCTGTATTAGAATGTCAATGTTTTCAGATCCACTTCTAGGACATTCCTTTCAAGTTATGCCTTTTGATGCAATCATCAAACCAACAATTTTATATGCTTCAGAGGTGTGGTGACCTAAGTTGGGGGCTGTTAACTGGGCTTGTATTGAGAGGGTCCAGACTCTCATGTCACTGTTCATGATCCATTGCAAGTGGATAGTTCCTTAGTACATTGTCTAAGTTGAATTTTTTGCCCAACCGCTATGCCTTGAGACTATCTTCAAGCTTACTTTCTACATCTATAGACTCATGTCGATGGGGGACTCAACTTCTTGTCGTGAGAGATTTCCATACTTAGCAATTTGCTCCTTAGTGAGGATTGCTTCATTGGTCCCCACTAGACACCGACATTGTTGGTACTTTGAGACTGGGTTGCTCCTTCTTTCTATTGGCATCTCTATGGATCGATTGCCCCCTCTCATGTATTCCTTGGATGCCCTCCCCGGGCTCCTTCCCACTAAGGACATCATCACTAGAGTTGCCAGAGAGGACATCTACTGACAGTATATCCAGAGCACTTGGATCTCCCCCCCTTGAGCTGCTCAGCCCCAAGCTTGCTTTCTACACTGAGCTTTTTTTACAAGTAGTGGATGGTATTGTTTTTCGCCTCACTATCTCCAGCACCATTGGTCCCATGGCTTGAGTTTTCCCCTTGGTTAGATGAGGGCATGCTCTCACCAACGATGGGTTGAAACAAATCACCACATTCTCCATATGGATCAAATCTACCGTCTTTGCTCCCTCTAGGGGGTGGAGACCGAGGAACACTTAATTTTCAGATGCCCCATTTATTGAGATCTGGGGATGATATCGCTGTCTCGATAGGGACTCAACCAACTTTCTATCTACTTTCTTTAGCTATCCAAACCAACAATGCCTAGCTCTTTGTCTTCGCAAAGCCCTCACCCTTCGATGCAAATCCTTATAGGAGCCCAGAGGCTCTTGAGCCCCCATGTTGATCACCTCTTTCTTCCAGCCCATCCAGACGATTGGTAGCACTAAGCACCTGTTGGACACCAATGCATCACACATTAGAGCTAATAGATCAGTTAAGTGGTGCTTCTCTCGACATATCATTACTACTCAGAGTACTCAAATCCCCCATCTTGCTCTCCCTCAGCACCATGGCTCTACTTCTTCCCTTCGACATGGCTCCACCCCATGCCGACGACGTGGACCTACTACTTACCAACCACCCCCCAAACTACAAGGACAAACTCACATTACTAGTTTCTTTTGTACTATGCAAAATACCTTGGCCTTGGATGCTATTTGAGATTTTAGAGGAAGTGCTTTGCTTCCCCCTAGGATCTCCCAACCGGGCCCCTCTGATAATGGGTACTCCCCGACGAACACTATCAAATCTTCTCACAGTGATTGATGATGAGTTAGACAATGCTTCCACTTCAAGCACAAATAGATATTTACGATGAGGTCTTCCAGTCTTCATCAACACGTGCTTTTGGAGGCTCTTGTTCGCCTCTCATCGCTGTTTGTATTGGTTCCATTACCACCTTTGTTAGTGGCACAATGCTTTACTTGGTCTTTTGTACTTTAGTTTCTTGGATTCTCTTTCCTTGAACTTTCTATTATCAATGGTTGTATCCTCGAGTACCATTGATCTAATTTTTGTCATCCATGGACATTAATATAATATAATTTTTTTCTTTCTAAACATTGAGAAAATTATCCTTGGCCTATGGTGGTTGAAAATGGGAATTTTAGCTTCAGGATGAGTGATGGAAACCTCTTCATGTGGGATGGCTTGTATAGCTTGAGCTGGCTCGTATTGACAACATCATGGATACCAAGTTGAGATGGAAGATTTAAGTGAAAAGCGTTGGGTCCAATTGTTTGGAGTCTAGTGTGTGGCCCATCTTTGATGGGTTTTTAGTTTGTTGTGAAACCTTTACTTATCCAATTGAAATGAAACATGATTACCAACTCATACTTTAGCCTAAATTTCCTAGAGAATGTCCTAACAATGGTGTGAAGGTTGGCCAAATTAGGCACAAAAGTAAGAAGCTTTGTCCTACTTTGATTGGTGGGACTTATTTGGAGTGGAAAGACTGACCAAAATCTCACAAGGTGCTAAAGGTTAGAAGCCATAACAAACTTCGAAAGGAGAATGCTTAGTAGGGACCATGGTAGCCTAGTTGTAGCTATGGTGAATGACGTTAAAGGTTGAAAGCCATAAAAAGCTTTGAAAGGAGAATCCTTGGTAGAGACATGGGTACCCTGGTTGTAGCCATAGTCACTGCATTCGAATTCTCCAAGGAAAAAATTCGGAACTAAAAAATTTGAGATAAAATTTGTGATTAAATTCAGCTGATAGAAATGTTCTTATTTTTAAAAATATACCAACCCACCATTAAAAAAAAATCACATTTCATATAAATAAACATGTCAAAATAACTTTCAAAGTTTCTACCAAGTATCTCATTAAAGTTATTAATGTTTTGTTCAAAATGATTTAATGGTAATCTGCTTTCCTAAATTCCACATTGACTCAAAACAAAAGCATACAAGGAAAATCAGACTCAGGTTTTTCATGTTATTTTCAAATAGAACAGAATCTGTCCAAATTTTCGGACTCCAAAATTTATCCTAAATTGATTGAAATAAACAAACTATGAAAAGTATGTTGGATACTGAGTACTGAATTTAATCACGAATTTGAATGAATTTGAACAAATTTAATCCCAAATTTAATCACAAATTTGAACGAATTTCAAAGATTTTCTTGTCGTTCTGCGAATTTCGAACTTCTATGTTTAAATTCGGCGAATGCGGTTACTATGGTTGTAGCTATGGTGATGGACATGTATGTAGTTGTCCTAGTGTCTACTTTGCTAATGATAAATTTCTAAGGTTTTATCAAGAACCTCAATTTGACCATTAGTGTGTGGATGAAATGAAGTGAAGAAGCGCAAATGACAAACTAGAAGCTTCCACAGTGATTTCCAAAAGTAAATCAAGAATTGTGAGTCATGATTAGAGATGATGGTGAGTGGCATCCCATAATTCCTCTAAACATGCTTGACAAACAATTCATTACCTTGTGGAGCATTAAATTTCTTAGTGCAGGACATAAAAAATGCTAATTTGAAGAATTGAAACACATTAAAAAAATGCAGTCATGCTTGTGCCGAGTTATGGGTAGACCACCATGGTAATGAAGATATTGATAATGGTGGATACAATTTAAGCTTCCGATTGGAAGGCTTAGGTAGATTGCATAGACAACATTGGTGGATGTAATCCTCAGCATGATTCTGCATATAAGGTTAACAGAGTAACACTGAAGGTACTGCAAGGTATTTTTTATGCCAAATGTACACCATAGAAGGATGAGTGAGGTAATAGCAGTTTGCGAGAAGGGTGGTGAGGAATGAAGTTGAGTGAACTCATACAATAACCCATCTCTTAAAATGTAGTGAAAGAAAGGAGTTTGATTGACCGCATCATGGTCTAGTGCAAAGTATCAACAATCGGATAAAACTGGAGATCCATGGAATAGAGATACTTCCACTCATCATAGGTTGTGCATCAAGTATCCAAGATGTTAAGTACCCGAGAAGGACGATTAAGGTGGTCTGCCACATTGTTGGTGACACTCTTATTATACTTGATCACCAAATGAAACTGCTGAATGTAAGATGACCAAAGCCACGATCTAAATCAAAACAAAATTCATGCAACTATAGTGTCCAAACCATGATTAGTCCTTTAATCTGAAATGAATGACCTGATTAAATAAAATAGTCATCTCACACTGCAAAAACCAGGCCTTCAAATCTGCAAATTTGAACATTGCAAACATCAGGGATGTTGCTGTAAAAAAGCTTAAAGAAGGAAACAGACAACTGCAGATGACAGACAGTTGTAACGTTCTGGCCATTATCATAGCAGAGACTAGTAAACTTCAGGCCATTAGGCCTCATGAGAGGGTCCCAATGAAAATGTGATTGTCGAGTTGTTGAGTACACGCCTGAAATGTAGCTGAAAAATAGGCTCTAATGGTAACGACCACATGTCTACATGCATGAGACTGTAGGACAGCTTGGAGGAGACGGATAAAGTTCAGGCGGTTGGGTCTCAAGAGAGGGACTCAATGAAAGTGTTGCTATGGAATCACTGAGTACAAGCCTGAACTTGGGTTTGATACCAAATGATATATTCCCTCAGTTCTCACTGCAGAACAATACAAAAAAACAAACACTAGCAACAAAAAAAACAAAGAGCTGGCGTTTAAAAACTGATTGCTTTAGACTTCATTAGTGTGAATAGATGTACAAGACAAGGGTGTGTGCTGGCCGGACAAGGTCAAGCACAAGCAAAGAAGAAAAAGCTAATCACAAAGATCTAAAAAATATTCACCAAAGAGAATGATTCTCCTTAAGCTGTTAGTAGAAGTATAATTTATGCATAAAGGACAGATAGATACAACGATAAGAGACATGAGTACCGGTACAAGTATGGTGTGTATTTTTAGCATGAATTTCCTGTACATAACCTCTTGTTCTGGGTCCAAAGCAGCATTGATTTACACTTTTAGCCTCTGCTTCATTTCAAGGTTATGACTTTTTACCCATGACTGAAAATTGAGTGCCATTTGTTTGATGTGGAAATACAGTTGGAGTCAGTTTTTTTGAGTGGAAATGGTCCATAATTTTGAGCAAAATCGACATAAAAAATCTGTCCAAATTTTAATACATAGCAACTAGCAAGCTGTCTTCCACTTAAAATGAAATATTAGATCTCTAACCTCCGTAATTGTTTGCTAAATTGATTTTAAAAAATGATGGACGATGAAGGGGTGTGTTTTAAATATTTTTTTATATTCTTGTTTTCTTCAGGCAATCTTTATAATATCTCATCAAATGGAAGGGTGTTGGGTACAGTCAAGTGTTTGTTTTGGATTCTGAGGGTGGTTATAGTCAAAAGTTTGACCTTCATATTTTAGGTGGTCTTATATGTGGTTACTTGGTATGACACTGTGGCTACATATGTGGTTGTGTATGGCCATGTGGATACCTATGTGGATTCTTTCTCTTGAAAAATGCTTTCACATACCCTTATAAAAAACCTATGATCAATTAGGTTAGATGTGGACTTATCACATGCTATATTTGAGGCCATAAAAACCTTTCCTTGTGTCTATTTAGACAGAGGCATAGGTGGTTTATTAATTTTTTTTTAATCAAAAAAAATAAAATAATCTAGTCTCTCTCTTATTTTATAATCTATTCAAACTCTGGGTTAAACTTATCTGTATATATATATTTTAAACTAGCCTTGAGGTTGTCTTAAGCCTATGCTAACTTAATAGAGGCCAATCATCCGATAGGTGGACTTGCTACGTTTAGTGCAAAGCAATATCATTGGGTTCAATAAAAAAATTTATATAAATTAATATTTCATTGGACAAAACTAATGATTATGTTCACATGGTTAGACTAACATAATCAAGGACATCAGCCAGCCAATTCTTGACTAGCTCCATGTAACAACGAAAATTTAATCCAAACTTTGGGTTAACCTTTATCTATATATACATTTTAAATTAGGCTTGAGGCTGTCTTAAGCCTATGTTAACATAATAGAGGCTAATTATCCAACATGTGAATTTGCTACATATAGCGTAAAGCAATATCACTGGGTTCATCAAAGAAGAATCAAGATTAAATAAATTCATCTCATTGGAAAAAGCTAATGATTATGTTCACATGGTTAGAATAACATAATCAAGGACATCAGCCAGCCAATTGTTGACAAGTTCCATGTAAAAAAGAAAAGTTTAAATGCTAAAATTAAGAATATAAGTTGCTATATGAAAGCAAAGTCAACTCTATCATAGTTATTTCACTCTAGAGCCTTTGCAAGATTCAGGAGATGGAAGTCATGCAACAAATACCATTTTTAAGAAGACACCACTGAAGTGAAGTCAACTAGCTAATTATGGATTTTATTCTCAATAGCATGTTATTGGAGAGCTGAAAATTCACCTAATGCTACTAGAATTGGGCAAGCAGCCACTTGAATGTTGAAAGCGTGAAAGATAGAGCTCTCCGTCTCCTTCTCTGAAATATGTGCAACCAAGTATTATGTGGAAGAATATTGTTGGCAGGTGCATTTCTGGAGTGTCACAATTACATGGGGCGGCAGATTAAAAATTCAATAAATGTTTTCTCCTTTTGAAAAGTGCCTAAAAAAAGTTTGGTTATCATTGAAATTTTCACCATAACTTTTGCCCACAATCTTGCCCACAATCTAGGGAATTGCTTGCATCAGGTGGGATTATGTCTCTATGTAAAAGACTCATGTTAATTTTCTGAACGTTATAATGTATTTTATTACTTTCTTTTGCATAGTCTTAACATTTTCATTTGATTATTTTTGTTTGTCTAACAATTTTTTGATTCTTTTGTTAACTTGAAATGATATGGAAAAATTGGTGCTTAGGTGAAAACAAGTTTTCAAATGCAAGACCACGGATGGTTGGTTTAACTTCCACAAGAGGAATTATCCATTAAATGAATATAAATATGACCCTTTTTCTTTTTCATGTAAACAAAGTTAGAAGAATTTTCCATAGCAATTGTCTTTTTCTAATGATGCAACATTTTATTGAGAAGACATTAATAATGCTGGAAAGGTAACCAATGACCATTGAATTTTTGACTTCGGTTGGACAAGAAATGGTTTGAATTTTTTGCCAAATCATGTTTTCCTGTCTTCCCAACATGATCTCTTTTGACCTGCCACACTAGTTCCCAATGACTTTATTTGTATCGATATTAAGAGGACATTCAACTTGTTAACAACTTTTTCTTTAGGTTTTCCCAGTTTCCTTTATTGTTTATGAAGAAAAGCACGAAAAACAGTCTCTCCATATAGATGAGATCATCTAAACATGTTCTTTTCCAATTATGAATTGTGTGGACCCCTCCCCCTTCCACCTGGGTTGCCCCAAAAAATTAGCAAAAATTCATTTTAAATGTCTTGACTTCTAAATAGAGCCAATTCTTTCTTGTAAAGTCATTTCACTTTTTCTTTTTGTTTATATAATGCTTTATAAGAAGTACTCTAGGGAGAAAAATGTGTCTGTTGAGTGGACATATTGAAAGTGGGCACTTTTTTTTGTCTCAATTCCCTATTTCTTGTGGATCCAAACATGCAACGATTGATTATTTTTTGAGAATCCTAAGGTCATTTCTTATCAGTTAAGAATGATTTTGAAATTTGGTTGGTTGGTAGTTGGAACTAATTTGCAATGATTTTGATTGCATTTCTTGTTGGTCCTTTATATAGTGTGTATGGATTGAGCCATCTGGCAACAACTGCCATAAAGTGTTGCAATATTATTACCATATTGTTGTTTCCTCACCAGAAAGTTGGGAATGTTGGACCATAATTGATATTGCAGGATAATATTAATTGTTTGAGCTGGTGTATTTTGTTCTTTAAGGATTATACTAGTTATTAGTTACTAGTTGGATAAGCCAATTTCTTGCTGTTAAAGATTATGTTTGGGGAGCATCTCAAATTTTCTAAAAATTGTAAAATTATAACTAGCTGTAAGTAATTTTTAGGGATGAAGATTTAAGTGATGTCTTGTTAATTTGTTTTTATCTTCTATGCCAGTTGACAACAAAAAGTGAGGAATTGAATTCCTCTGTCCGGGCAACACCCAACAATAGAGAATGCCTCCCTCGCCTGGGGTCCAATATGGGCTTCAAGGATGGGGTAATTCCAAAGCTCTTTGAGACAGTTTCGTGTTGGACTCATCAATTTCAAGATTTTGTTGGTAAGTGGTTCCTTGGTTTTTGTCATGCGTTATATTTTAAATCATTTATAAACTTTTGAGACAAGTGTTACTTTCAATAAACGCTCCATTATACCATGCAATTTGTCTTTGATAGTATCTACACAAACATCTTGACCTAATTCTTTTTAATGCATGCAGGCCATGATATTTTGTGTGTTTAGAGTGCCAAAGTCTATTGAAATTGCTTGTGTTCCATTTTACATCAATTAAGACTATATTGTTTGAAACCATTTGTTTTTTTTTGTAAGAAAAATTGGATGCATGGCACAGTAATGTGATAGAGTGCTAAAGTCTTTTCCAAGCCTTGTTTTCCATGTTAACTCAAGTACAACTATATAGTTTAAATTTTTTTTTTGGTAAGAAGAAACCTATAATTATATTAAGAAAAAAACTGTAATTATATTAATAACAATTGAGGCTAGGTAAGCCCCGATGTATGTTTTGGATTGTAACATCTTGATGTGACTGTTATTTTAGCAGTATTATTGGGTTGCAAAAGGCTTGCCAAGTGAGACCAAAAACGATCCATGTATGACTCAGTGCCCTATATCAGCACAAAGCTTAGTGTCAGTCAGACAGTGCTTGGTGCCAACCAATCACATCTCAGCTGACTAGAGAGGTTCCATGCACCATTGCCTTTGGTTTTCTATTGCGTGGAAGACACACTTCCCTAGTTGTTCCCTTGTAGCCTTCCCTTGTGAGGTCATGTAATGTCCCTTTTAGGGCAGATTTAAAACAATTTGGATTTTACAGCAAATCCTAGGAATGGAAATATAAATTTTGACTTTTATTTATTGAAACCCTAACTGAAAATCCCAGAATTCTGAAAATGATTATTTAGGCACTAAAATGAATTTTTCCAACATCAAATAACCCTCATAAAATTGCAGAGTATTCAAAATATTAATGGAAACTCAAACTCTGATTTTGATATTAATTTTAGACCTGAAAATTATAGAAAATATCATCCAACTAATGAAAGTGGAAACTGAATTTTCTGTTCATCCAACAATGCAAAAACAGCTGTCCAAGTTTCCCAAGCAAGTTGCCACACTCTAAATGGCTGGAAATGACCTTGCTGACCCCAAAAGGTGATCCACAGCTGCGTCCAACCCTAAAAAGTCCCCAAATTGGTTCGCCCACCTTTCAAGCAACCTTTGAAGCTGAAAAATTGATATTCTACCCAATTGTGACCTCTGGATGAAGTCACCAAGAGAAATGAGGGTTTATGTCCTCATAGGCTGATAATGCAAGCAAACGCGCGCAACATTTAGAGAAAAAACTAGATTATTGATTGTTCCCCCAAAATTAGCAATCACCCCTTCCTTATATACCCTCCTTTTCCCTCCAAACTTTCCCCAAGGGCGGTGCCCCACAAAGGGAGGGAAAAACAATATTCAAAAAACACCTTGATGAATAAGGGCTGACTTAAATTAAAACAAAAAGTCCCCCTCCCTTAATTAAAAATCAAATAACCAAAGTTGCCGACAATATGACCTTAGCAACTTGAAAAAAGAAACATAGTTTCTCTTTTTAAAACCCTTCCCTTAGCCAAAGGGAAACAAAAGAGTCGGCCAAGGGCTCCAACCTCAATAAGCCCAAAAAGGGGACATTACAGTCCTCCCCTCTCAAAATTGCTTGTCCTCAAGCAATGTTGTTTTCCATTACCTGGATCCCAAATTCACCTTTGGGATTTGTAATCCCAAACACTTGTTTCATGGTTATATTCTTGTGCTCCAGTGATTCCCTTAATGCTATTGTGCGCTTTCCCCTTCACTTCATGGCACAAAACAATTTGCATGTAGGGTGGAAACAGTCCATAAGAGCTACAAACCTTCTTGCATCTCATCCCCATCAACACTAGGATGGCTGGGTTGTTTGTCCCTAATAGCGGACATCTTTTACTAACAACAACATGTAAGAAAACTCTTTCAAAATCCACAGCTGTTCATGATTGATAACAACAGCTCATGATTTGGAATTATTGAAATCAACAATGTGACAATGGCACACCAACTGTTAAATTGATATTTCCTTCCAAAAATCAAAGATGTAAAGGCTGGAAACTGCCTTGTACAATCTGAAAATACTTCAACAAGGGTAATGAGCTAGAAACTCCACCATGTGACCACAAACTCTTCATCCTTGATTTTCCTTTCATCAAATAAATATGACCATTGCATGCCAACACTTATGCTCACCTCTTCTAGATTGCTGTTACATTGATTACCTTGGACTCCAAAAGTTCTTATCATGATGCCTCAGGTACTACCATTTGAAAAACAATTCAGATCAGAATGTATGCTAGTTGATTGGTGGTTGTAACAGTCATACATGGCTCTGACTTTCTCCCCAATCGGCACTAAAGATGCTGGAATGTTTGCAATTAATGATCTCAATATGTGAGACCTCCTACACACCACATCAAACAAAGAAACCCTCTCCATACCGGTAGATCTATAGCTGCTCAAAGATGATATTCTCAGTCCGGGACATGACATTACTAATATCTCATCAAGTGGCCATCTTAGAAAAGTTATGTTGAGCACACCCACAATAGCCCAAACATTATCATAATAAGTTACCTCATCTAGACCCATGGTATAGGAATCATTGCATACCTTGTGTCTACCCCAAGTACTAACAAGTTTTTGTGCCTTATCAAATAAATATACCCCATGCACGCCCAAATCATGACTGAAGTGTTGCATTTCTTTACTAAAAATTAGAATGGTGGTGACTGGAAAACATTTTGTAACGGCTACACATTCATTGGGATTACCATGATTACTTCGAATTTCACAAGTTCCTTCCATGTTGTGGCATGATTGAAGTGTTGCGTTTCCTTACTAAAAATCAGAATGGTGGTGGCCGGAAAACAACCTGTAACAGCGGCACATTCCCCATTCCTCCAAGAGTGGCAATCCTAAATGTAGTTTGAGACCCATCCAACCATGGCCTGCTGATTCATATAATCTTATTATTAAAAGTTACATCAATTTGGTTGACCACCCATCCTCATCAAGCATTCCGTGGGAACTATCTCTGTTTTGTCAACATCTATGATCTCATCTTCAAATGTGGAACTCAGCTCCAAAGAACAATTTATGGATTGATCATTCACACCTTTGTTAGAATACACTATGTATCATATATGAGTCCTCATGAACTCCCTTTCTAACCAATTGCCAAAGATGAAGAATTCCAGAGTAGATTCAAAGCTTCTATTCGCTTCGTCATTCAGAATTTTGCCTGAGTCCCATATGCCAACATGACGTTTAAACATCACCATACACGTATTCTGAAAAATCTGAATATCAACATGATGTTTACCTAGTTCATATCTAGAAATATCTCTAAAACTCCATATTAGGATGCATAGGCAACTTTGTGATTTATCTTCTTGATTTTGACTACCATTGTTGGATCATGATGATGCAAACACAACCAGTTATACAAATACAACTCATTATATATGGAGAATATCATGCTAGTGTTGAATGGTATATTAGCAATTGAATCAAAACCCGTAAAAGAAAAGAAAACTGCTGTTGCCTTGTCTAGCATACCATGAACCTTGTATAGGAGACAACAATTTGGAAACTTATTACCAATCACCATGTCCCATATCATAATACATTCATTTACAAATATGACTATTGTTCGGGCAATTGCACTCTCAATCCAACGATCAAATCTGAATCCAACAATGATGGTATTGGTACGAATTTGATTACCTTGTAAATATTGAATGTTTTGTTGTTGCAACTGCTGATCAGTGGCTTGTAGTTGAGATATTTGGCTCTTGTGCTTCAACAAATGAATCTTATTGTCATTCATAATGTTTGCCTTATGCTTCTCTGAGGTCAATTCTGATTTTTTCCTTATTCATTTGTATGGTTTAATGAAATTATCAACAATAATGATATTGAAATCAGAAATTCTATCCTTTATAGATTTTAAAATGTCATCTGGATTCCATACCCTTATGCAAAATGCATTTTGAGCCAAAGGCTCTATCTTTATTCTTTCACCATGCTTGGAATGATGGCGGAACTGAAATAGAGATGTGCTTTCATTCTCATATTGTGAATTGACATTATAAGAGTGCTTACCATAATGACAACAAATCTGAAATGGCATAATATGAAACAACAAACTTAAAATATGACTTTCCTTTTTATACCTTGAGCTGGAATCCAATTGTTTACCTCCTTTTTCTGATTTAGAAATAAGAGCCTTTAAGATATTTGCCTTGACACAACCATCTGTGTAATTCAAAATTTTAGAATTAGTGGCAGCAATTGAAACATTCTCCTTGCTTGCATGCTCATCACTATAGTTACTTTGAAAATCACTCTCACACGGTAATGACTCAGTTTTTGCAATGCTTGAAATATTGATAAATGCTTCTAGGGCTGAAACATCCTCCATTTTGGATATTCGACATTCAACACAAAATGTTTCTTAGGCTGGGATAACTTCAATCTTGGATACTTGGCATTCAACATGTAATGCATGCTCTTCATTAACATTTTTAATACATACCTTTTGTTTATCAAAAGCCATACTTGTTTCTATTGAAGATTCTTCACCTTCCATTTGCATCGTGGATTCTTTTATGGGCTGCTCACCGACTTCTTTCAGATCTGAATTCTCTTGTTCCTTGATTTCTTCCTTGGAGTTCTTTTGTGGGTTTGACCTTCCATCTTTCTTCAACCTTCTATTTTTTTTTTTTGTGTATACCTCCAAGAATTCTTCAAAGGTATTATAAAACATGTATATATCAGCGTTCTTATCATATTCATTCAAAGCAATTTTTTTGAACTTATCTCTATCACACTGTTCTTTTAACCATGCTTCTTGAATAGGATCATTCTTCTCCGTTCTTCTAAATGATTCTAGGGCTTTATCGTTGATAAAAAATTGCTTCAAAAGCTGATTCTTAATATCTTGGCTTTCTGTCTGCTCTTTTTGTATTCACATCCACACTTCTTGGATAAGATCTATGTAATCTTCCTTCGCTAAGAACTTAGGTCGCCAAATTATTGTAGACAACTCAAATCCTACAACTGGCCAAGAGATGGCTTTGATACCACTGTAATGTCCCTTTTAGGGCAGATTTAAAACAATTTGAGTTTTCTAGCAAATCTTAGGAATGGAAATATAAATTTTGAATTTTATTTATTGAAACCCTAATTGAAAATTCTTGAATTTTGAAAATGATTATTTAGGCACTAAAATGAATTTCTTCAACATCGAATAACCCTCATAAAATTATAGAATATTCAACATATTTATGGGAACCCAAAGTCTGATTTTTATATTAATTTCAAACCTAAAAATTATAGAAAATATCACCAAACTAATGAAAGTGGAAACTGAATTTTCCACTCATCCAACAATGTAAAAAATGTTGTCCAAGTCTCCCAAGCAAGTTGTCACACTCCACGTGACTGCAAATGACCTCATTGACCTCAAAAGGCTGATCCACTGCTGCATCCAACCCTACAAAGTCCCCAAATTGGTTTGCCCACCTTTCAAGCAACTCTTGAAGCTGAAATTTTGAAATTCTGCCCAACTGTGACCTCTGAATGAAGTCACCAAGAGCAATGAGGGTTTCCGTGTAATGTCCCCCTTTTTGGTGTAACTCACTTATGGACCCTTAGCTTGGTTTTGTCCCCACAAGGCCAAGGGAAAGAAAGAAAAGGAAACTATGAGGGGGCTATTCTAAAAGCAAAAAGGTGAAAAGTACTTAAGTATAATTTTCAGTTGAGTTATGCAAAAAATGCTTTTGATATAATTTTCACTTAAGTAGGGGACCTTTAAGGGTCATGAGGGCTTAAACCCTCAATTTAAAAAAAAAAAAAGGTAAAGTTGTTTATGATTTAAAAGACATCCTTTCTACTTGGGCGCCACCCTTGGGAGATGATTATAAAAATCAATTGAAGATTCATTTGGAGGATTATGTTATTTTGGAATATTAAATTACTGATCAAGTATGCCAAGCTTGTTCATCACAACTTGAGGACGAAAACCTTCAAGTGTGACAAGAGTTCAGAGACGAAAACCTCCATTCCTACATCCAGGACAAATCTATTCAAGGACTGTAATTGTGCTTAAGATTTGCATAGTTGCATGCAATTGGACCTACAAAGGTGTTTTTCGACACCACCTTGTTTGAAGATTGGTGAACACCGTTGGAGGCTTCGTGATTGCATTTGTGCAGGTAAAAGAGGTGGGCAAACTTGATTGGAGAGCTTGGGTTGGTCTATAAAGCCATCCCTAGGGTGGCGACTTGCTTAGGAGTGGTGACCCCTCTCAAGAGGGCTCATTGGCTTCAGAATCCTCTTTTAGGGTTTAGAGGTATTTTTAACAATTTATTCCATCTTGGCAAATTGTTTGAGGGTTGATTTGCACATGATTTAGGGTGATTTTGTGCCTTATATAATATTCTGAATTTATTATATTATTTCAGCAGTGAAGTAGGGTTTTGAGAATTTTGGGACAACTTTTGGTGGGCTTCTTGTGATTGAAAAATTTTGATCCTAATTTTGTTTGATAGCTACTAATTTTGTGATCATTTTGAGCTATCACTTGCATTGAAATTCCAATTGTTGTCGAAGTTGTGAATTTATGAAATTCCGTTGTAATTTCGCAATAATAAATTTCCAGAATTCCGAGTTTCGACTTTTGAGTAAATATTTTAACTTCTAAAATTAGTGGCTACAATATAAAGTTTAGTTCATATTTTTTGGAGAGTTATAAGTATCAAATCTGATTTTTACCCTAATTGCTTAAGGGTTTGATGGAGGAAATTGCTGAATATTACTTCATTTTTTGAAGTGTGTTATTCGCTAAATTTGTATTTTCAGATTCTTTGAAGGGGTTTTGGATTAGGTAGAATTTGTTGGGAAACTCCAATTTTGCTTAATTGTCCCATTTGGGGACATTATAGTGGTATCAGAGCCATATCTTGGCTAAATGTGGGATTCAGGGTTTATATCAAACAATAACATGGACAAGGGAAGGATTAAAGGTCTTACTTAGGTCCAGGATCGTGGGAATTAGCCCCTCAAGGTGAAGAACCAGCCTTTGGTTTGTTGGGATTTAATGGAAGATTATGATGAGTAGTTGACATTTGCACCACAATACAGAAAGGGAAGGAGCTTCAAGGATTGACTAGGTTTGAGATATGGCAAAGGGTACCATAGGCACACAGCTACGAATGATGACTTGGGGAAGATAGTTTTTCGAACTTTTGATGGTGATCCAGGTATTCCGATGAGAGCTTGGGTGGACAAGGTGAGTGAGTACCTTGAATTGAAACCGGGGTTAGAAGGGAAGCCCTAACTTTTGTCATCCAACATTTGGATGGGGCCGCCTATGAATGGTGGTGTCATGGATGGGAAACACAAGGGCACAACATCATTGGGACACATGAGGAATTCTTTGAGAGAATTGTTGATGAGTTTGGTAAGAAGGTGGAGCCATCAAAACCAAGATCACTGAGGGCACCAAGCAAGGGTTTTCAATTGGATGAAAAACAACGCTCAAAACAATTAACCGAGCCTAATTTCCAATTGTACAAGGGGCACCACTCCACAAGCTTGTTAAACACCAAAATTCAGTCAATCATAGGTCTCTTATGATGGGCAATCAGTTGGAAATAATATCATAAAATTCAGAAAAATTAAGGGCATGTAAAACTGAAGTTGAAGGGCAGCCACCAAGGGAAGGACATTTGAAGTTTGGAATCCAAAATTCAGTCAATTGTGGGCCTCTTATGATGGGCAATGAGCTGGAAATAAAATCAGAATATTCAGAAAAATTAAAGACATGTAAAACTGAAGTTGAAGGGCAGCCACCAAGGGAAGGACAATCAAAAAATTCTGAGCAATATGAAGATAGACGAAATTGAATATTATGAACTACAAGAACCGGAAATTCAAGGGCAGCCAAATGAAAATGTCCAAAAATTTGATAAACAACAAGGGTTGCAAGTAGAAGACAAAGAGGTGGTTGAACCAAGAGAAGTAATCTCAAAGTACACCATGGAAGAAAGATCAAGTGTGGCAGCCACTTTTAATAAGGATCATACCAAGAAAAGAGACAAGGTGGAGGGCATGTTAAAAGGCATGCATACAATCCATAAAAGTGGTAAGAATCACAATTTATTTGTTGTATGTTATATGCTACATGAAATGGTTGTGACTAGAGGAAGAATGCAAGTTGGGAAGGTACAAAAAACGACAAGGGTTGAGGTATGTGTTATTTTCAATAATTCGACTTCAACATTTTTAATTTAATTATCATATAGAAAAACACGCTCCAAGAGCCATGACATAAGAAGGAATACATTGTTCTATGTTGGGGTGGTAAAGGCTTGTTGTGAAGGGTCACAAGGTGCAATTTTTGCAAGGTATGTATCAATGTTTTGGAGGGAAGAACAAGCAATTCATGGCTGTTACAGTCTTTATACAACCCACCTATATTGTGTTTTATGTGGACTTACCAAAGGAACAACTTGGCTAACCATGAAGGTGGTGATAGGTGACAAGTGCTATGACCCATGGGTCATTGCAAGGGCTGTTGGTAATTCATTGACTGTTTTTCTTCATATTTTCAATTTGTTTTCTCTGAAGTTTCTTGTTGCCATGATGGGTATTGACCCTAGGAAGGTGTGCCTCTCACATCTCAACATCATGGAAGTGGCTCGCACATATATGAGTGAATTTTCAGCCACTATAAGGGGAAGGTTGAAGAGGGAAAAGATTTGCTACAACCATGTCAAGGACATGAACACACCTTTTGAAATTCGGGTGGTAGGGAGTTGCAAGAAAGAATCAAGGCGTCAAGAAGGGATGCATTTCATGATCCTAGAGCTTGATAAAGTGATAAAAAAGGCGTTACTAAACACCATTATTTTTATTAATTTTTTTGTTCCATGTGTAGGAACACTAGGGAGATCAATTGCTATAGCTAAGAGCAATACAAAGAACGTGGTGACCTTCAAACAATGGCAACCGATTGAGATGACAAAGTGGTTGAGGGATGCAAGTGTGATTTTTAGGCCATGGAAAGAGGCTACAAATTTTGATTATGGGCACCAATGGCTCTAAGGGAAATTTAGTTTCCTACCTCTTTGGTAAATATGCAAAATTCTGATTTTTGTCATCTATGTTTTGGGCACAGTCACCACATTCGCCGAATCTCAAGAGAAAAGTTCGGAATTCGCCGAACTTCAAAGAAAACCATTAAATTCGTCAAAATTCGTTACTGGTTTTTAAGACGAATTTAATCCAAAAAAACCTAAAAATTGTTTAAATTCGTTTAAAATTTGCCCAAATTTGTGTTTTTATGGTTCACTTCTAAAATCTCCCTGTTTTCTCTCAGGTCACTGCGATTTGTCACATTTTTGCTCGGAAAAAAATCGCTGCAGCTTCCAGCATTTGTTAGTCTTCAATGATTCACAATGATTCTGCACTGCAGTGAAACTCCAACTTCCACAACTCACGGTGATTCTGCATAAGGTTTAGAGTCTAGACTTTGCAGTCTACGACTCAATGATTTTGTACATATATTTTTTAAACCTACATACTATGATTGTATAGTGTTTTTTTTTATAATACAAATACAATAACATATATTTATAGTAGTTACAATATAAAATATAATTTATTTTTATAGTTTATAATTTTATAATATAATATTAGGATATAGAATATATATATATATATATATATATATTTATTTATTTTTATAGTTTATATTATTATAATACAATATCATAATATAGAATATAAAAATATTATATATAATATATTTATAGTTTACAATATAATATTATAATTTAAAATATAAAAATATTATATATAATATATTTATAGTTATATTTTATAATTTATAATTTTATATTTTGAAAAATAAGTATTATTCTATTAGTCGAATTTAGTCACAAATTTTATCTCAAAATTTTTCGTTCCAAATTTTTTCCGATTTTTTTCCTCGGCGAATTTGAATACGAATATGAATGCGGTGACTATGGTTTCGGGAAGGTTGAGAGGAGACTTGAGTGCCAAGGACAGCCCCAAAATTGCCTTGGGCAACACCGTATTTCTTCTTGCAAAAATAAAAATGAGGGTGTTACAAGGAGCATGAGACCTCTCTTGATTTTAGAAAGGGCTAAAATCACAAACAACTATTCACAAGGTTCAAATTGCAAGAAAAGATGGTCTTCTTGCTTGCCGGAAAATGCTAAAACCAGTTGGGCCTACCTATGGACTTTTGTGGGCATCAAGAGCAATTTGTTTCAAATATGGCAGCCAAGGGGGAGGAGCTGGAAGAAGATGTTGGAAGTCTGATTTTTTTGGCTCAAAATTTTCCGAGTCAACAAAACAATTCCAACCACCTAAAAGGATAAAAAATTTGGACTTTAAGTGCATGCTACAACCCAGGTTTGGAAAGACATGCCAAGGTACATTCTGAAATTTACCACTCAGAAAATTTTGATTTTAAGAGGCAGGTACAACAGCATGTGAAAGGTGAAAGATCTGGTTTTTTTGATAAATTCCAGCCTATGGTGTATTCTAGAAATGTTTATAATGAGGTGTGCTTTTGGCTTGATAAGGAATGGGAGGTACAATCCTATCTTATAGGTTGGTTGAGACTTTTATTTGATCATTTTAATGTTCTTCCTATGCATGAAGGTTGTGATAAAAGGAAGTTAAAGAGAAATGGCATGCCACATGTTGAGGCATGCTCAAGGGAGGTTGCATCTATGTACTATTTTCACTCAAAGTATGTTCAAGATGAGATTGTTGTTACTTATTTCCAACTTTTGGAAACATCTTTTTAGGACACTTTGGTCATTATGAAAAGCTACATCAAAGGCGAACCAATATGGCACATGTTATTTGGTGTTGGGAATTCAGATTGGAGCTTCTTTTTAGTGGGAAGCCATTTCAGTTGGTAAGTGCATCATGAAGAATGTGGAGACAACTCCATGGCTTTTGCAATTGCTTGAGAACAAGCAATTTTGGGTGGGAAGGATTATAATGTCCCCCTTTTTGACATAACTTGCTTATGGACCCTTAGCTTGGTTTTGTTCCCACAAGGCTAAGGGAAAGAAAAAAAGGGAACTATGAGGGTGCTATTCTAAGAGCAAAAAGGTGAAAAGTACTCAAGTATTCTAATTTTTAGTTGAGTTATGCAAAAAGTGTTTTTGATCTAATTTTCATTTAAGCAGGAGACCTTTAAGGGTCATGAGAGTCTAAACCATCAAAAATGAATTTAAAAAAACTAAGTTGCTTATGATTCCAAAGACACATCCTTCCAACTTGGGCGCCACTCTTGGGAGATGATTATATAAAGCAATTGATGATTCATTTGGAGGATTATGTTATTTTAGAATATTGAATTATTGATCAAGTATGTTAAGCTTGTTCATCACAACTTTAAGAAGAAAATTTTCAAGTGTGACAAGGGTTTGGAGACAAAAACTTTCATTTCTACATCTTGGACAACTCTAGCCAGGGGCTATAATTGTGCTTCAGATTTACATGGTTTCATGCAATTGAATTTACAAAAGTGTTTTTGGACACCACTTTGTACGGAAGATTGACGAACACCTTTGGAGGCTTTGTGATTACATTTGTGTAGGTAAAAGAGGTGGGTGAATTGGATTGGAGAGCTTGGGTTGGTTTAGAAAACCACCCCTAGGGTGGTGACTTGCTTAGGATTGGTGACCCCTTTCAAGAGGGCTAATTGGCTTCGGAACCCTCTTCTAGGGTTTAGAGGTATTTTTAGCAATTTATTTCAACTTTGACAAATTGAGGGTTGATTTGCACATGATTTAGGGTGATTTTGTGCCCTAGATAATATTTTGAATTTATTATATTATTTCAACAGTGAACTAGGGTTTTGAGAATTTCAGGACAGATTTTGGTGGGCTTCTCGTGATGGAAAAATTTTGATTCTAATTTTGTTTGATAGCTACTAATTTTGTGATCATTTTGAGCTATCAATTACATTGAAATTCCAAGTGTTGTGGAAGTTGTGAATTTATGAAATTTTGCTGTAATTTTGCAATAATAAATTCTAGAATTTTGAGTTTCGACTTTTGAGTGAATATTTTGACTTTTAAAATTAGTAGTTGCAATATAAAACTCAATTCATATTTTTTAGAGGGTTAGAAGTATCAAATTTGATTTTTGCTCTAATCGCCTAAGGGTTTGGTGGAGGAAATCGCTGAATATTGCTTCATTTTTCGAAGTGTGTTATTCGCTGAATTTGTATTTTCAGATTCTTTGAAAGAAGGGGTTTTGAATTAGGTAGGGTTTGTTGGAAAACCCTAATTTTGCCTAATTGTCCCATTTGGGGACATTACATTCTGTCCCCAATTCTAGAAGCTAGAGGACGGACCTTATAGGTTGATAATGCAAGCAAATGCGCTCAACATTTAGAGAAAAAATAGATTATTAATCGTTCCCCCAAAATTAGCAATCACCCCTTCCTTATATACCCTCCTTTTTCCTCCAAACTTTACCCAAGGGCGACACCCCACAAAGGGAGGGAAAAACAATATTAAAAAAGCACCCCCATTTAGAAAAGATCAATAAGGGCCGACTTAAATTAAAACAAAATGGCACCCTTATTTAAAATTCAAATAACCAAAGTTGCCGACAATATCACCTTCTTAGTAACTTGAAAAAAGAAACATAATTTCCCTTTTTAAAACCCTTCTCTTAGCCAATGGGAAACAAATGAGTCGGCCAAGGGCTCCAACCTCATTAAGCCCCAAAAGGGGACATTAAAGGTCAAGGGGTAGCGCCCCTTGTGGGGTTGATGGATGTGGATTTAAAAAAACAGCACATAACATACCAGATTTGATTCCTTGTTCTTGATGATCAACGTTTGATAAATATTACTTAGTATGACAAAGTATCCTCACATAAAACGATTGGTAGATGGCATTATGGTATAAATGATGCTGTGGAGCTTGAAGGTCTTCTGTGGATCCAGTAGCAAGCTTCTGCCAATGAGAGTGAAGGGCTACATTTATTGGTAATCCTCAACTTTGTTGGTTTCTCGAGGGGCATGCTTGAAGCAGATATTCTTGAAGTGTGAACCTAACTCCTTGATGTTACCTACAAGCTTTGCAGCCCTTCCGTTCCTTTTTTTGCTTATGAATGTTTTTTTCTCAGTTTGTAACTTAAAATTCATGTTTTCCTCAACAATGAAATAGGCATAAGCTCTTTTTTTGAAGCAGAATAAATATTTTATCATATTGGAGAGTTGTACGTTAAACAGCAGTCTGCAGTCTCTGAAACGAGAGCCAAAACAGAATGTGTGAAAATGCTGCAACAAACTACTTATGGAAATTTGAATACAAATATCTACCATCTGCAAATAATCTATATCAACCTGAAAGAAAAGAAAGGGAACTAATACAATATCATAGAAAGTTTCCTCCAATATGTCCTGTCATGAATCTATTTATATCCATTTAGGTGCCTTGGAAAAAACGCACTTATGATCACCTGGGAGTATGTGCTAATCTGGCCTAAGCTTGCTATTTGACCAACAATAATTCTTGTTTGATGGTCATTGCTTCGGCACAATTATTCATTGGTATATTGAATACTTTTGAAGAAGAAGAATAATGTTTCTCCTTTAGAGTTGTATGCTAATCCTATATGACTGGCCTGGCCGGCATTCCCTTGAGATTCCCTGTACAATCATAAAAGCAGGCATCCTTAGAGAGCAGGCCAACACAGAACACTCACAGCCAACCAGAGGAAACATCATTTCATTCATTATTACAGAAATAAGTCAGCTACTAATTTTACACTTGCCATCATCTTGAGAGCTCCTGTGTGTATCCATTGCCTACCACCCCTCATATATGCTCATGCATATGTATATGTGTGCGTGTGCAAATGCATATGTATATATGTGTGTGTGTGAGATTGCATACTTAAGGATGAGCTTCATCCTTGGAGCGAGGCATGTCTAATAGGATAAGTTGAGTGTGAATTTCACAAATGTTTTGTTTGGTTGATTAGTAAAATATGTTATTTCCTCACCTTTTGGTTTACCACTGAAATTTTAATGTTGATAATATCTTGAAAATGTCTGAGCCTTGTTCACTTATGTTAGTAAGATTTGCATTTATAATCTATATAATCCTGTTGCTTGTAAAATCCACCAACGACAGTGTCACAACTGCATGCTTGGTGATTGCCTGTTGTAGTTTCTTGCATTGCAACACACGGATTTTTTTTTTCAGTTTTGAGAAATGGCAACAGACGAGGCATATGTGTTCTATATAAAATAAATAAATATTGAAATCATATTTTGATTTTGGCTTTTAAAAAAGTAGTTTTTATATATTAACAAAATAATATTGAAGTCTTCTGCCTCAAGCCTTAATACAGACGTGTGACTGTGCCAGCTGTTTTCTTTGGTCTTCATTTGCATCTTTTCCCTTGGGGGCTCTATATAAAATAAATAAATATTGAAATCATATTTTGATTTTGCATTTAAAAAAAGTAGTTTTCATATATTAACAAAATAATATTGAAGTCTTCTGCCTCAAGCCTTAATACAGATGTGTGACTGTGCCAGTTGTTTTCTTTGGTCTCCTCTTTGGTCTTCATTTGCTTCTTTTCCCTTGCGGGGTCTGCTCCACAATTTGCTATTTATATAGGTATTTAAAATCTACTTCTAGGGATTACCTGCCCTGGGTTCAGTCCCTCTTGTTGTGCTTTCATTTGTTTAAGTGTTTTAGCTTTAGTCTTAATCACCTTTAAAGCTTTTAGGGTTATTTCCTACCCTAGTGCTGCTATCTTGTAGCTGGATGCACTTTCGAGTCCCATTGATGTATTTTGGTCATTTGGGGACATTCACATAATTATAATTTGGTTTTTTCCTTTTAATATATTTTCATAGATTTTTAAACATAAAGAATTTCCCATTTGCCTTCTTCAGTCACTTGTGGACATTAATGTAGTTTTATTTATTTCTTTAATTTTTTATGGTGCTGGGCATAATTTTACTTCCAAAATGGATTTCTGAATATCATTGGACAAATACCATTAAATTGTAGAATCAAACCTGTTATACATTTGGTATTAGATATTCCATGTCATATTGCCAGACCTGCTCTCCATCCTCTCTAGATATGACATCTCATATCGGGTTCAGCTACGATCCTGTTACATATCAGTACGCAGTACCACCCAAAAGAGTTTGGGATTCATTCTGGAATCTGGATACACCAGTAGGGTTCATGAAGTTGTATCCAAAAAAAATCAAGTTAGAAAGAAAACACAGAAGCATTCATAGCTTTTCCTATTGTTTTTTTGCTCTAGGTACCTAGGGTTAAGGGACAACTTTTCCTTTTGTTCAAGGGAATTCTCTTTTCAGCTATATTTACAAATTTATGAATGCTTTTTGTTTTAAAGTATTTTCTGTATGAATGCCATGTTCCCGTGATATCCCGTCCAAGATTTTCTAAAATATCTTGCATCTATATTGGATGCCGTCTTACATTTTGCGTTTTCAAAATATTGAGCCCGCTATATTTGTTGCTAAACATTGGATGCAATATTATTAATCATATTGCTCTCTCTACAGAGGATGTTCTGGCTGAAGATGTTAGGGCAAGTGCAGAACAATTATCAGCGTCTTCTTCCGAAGGGCATTCAGACCATGGTTCTGATTCTAGTGACTACCATCATTTATCTGTTGATAGCTGCGGTACATCCTCTCTGTCTGCAGATGAATGCACTACTAGTGTATCTGTGAGCGAAAACAGAGTTATAACTGATTCTGCTCTAACATCAGCAATCAATGTAACGAGATCAGCATTGACAGAAACAACACAGAGCTTTTGGAGTGCTCCAACAATTTTTAAAGGGTATGCCCTTGAACCAATTTGTTCTATCATTTTTTTTGCAAAGTCTTCATTTTCCTTTCCACTCCTTACCTTTTGCGCATAGAAATGTCCTCTTTGCTTCTTTTGCATTTTACATTAGCCTTTTCTGGTTGTTGCATATGTTTTTGTTTGCGTCTTTCTTATGAAGACGTCTTCTAATCTTGTAAACATTAATTCCTTAAATGTCATTTGAACTAGATGTTCACTGTATTTAATTTTTATCAGACTTTTAGTTCAGTTGTTCTTCCACATATACAGTCCACTGGTGAGTTATAGAGGCGGTCCTTCATCACTTATGATTCTTGAATGCATCAGAGACTAATTTGTATAGCTCGAATTCTAGGTTTGGATACTTTTCCGTGCCTGATTATTTTTGCATCAAATATTATCATTATCACATTCATTTGCCTATTATTGTGTTCTTTCAAATTTGCAACTAATTTGATGAATGTCATGCAAATCTGTCAATTTGATTGTTTTATCTATTTTAAAATATGCAGCACTTGCTGGATTCTTGTGTGTAGCAAAACTTGTTCTTAAGGTTCTGAAATGGTTGAGGTGCTTATGTATACTTGTTATATGTGCTTTACGTGTCACTTGTAGCTTCCTGATACTGCAAACATCAAGGCTCTAATGTTATGGTATCTGGGAAGGAAAGGAACAAAGTGATGGGCTAGGGTCAATGGAAATTTCCCATTAAATAAGTAAATTTAAAAAATCATTGAAAAATCTGCTCAGATTTTTTCCCAAGTCATTTTTTAAACTTCTTTTCTTATCACCTTTTTTAGCTAGTACTTTTCTATGCACCCGTGTGATGATTCCCCTTACCCTTTATGCAATAATTGCATTAGAAAAATGCATACATATCATCCTTGTCATCTCATCATACGCTATGTAGTGGTTATTACCCTTGAGGCCTTTGGGGCTGTTATGTATCACAATTAACATGCATCATCATGTCATATAACATCTTTTAATCAAATTTATCAGTAAGCATCATATCATGCAGCAGAACATTTCAGCTGTCACAAGGCAATGTAAAGAAAGGAGACTAAAGTTGAGGATACAAATGGGATGTGCTTTCAGTATAAAAAAGCTTGACAAAAACTTTAAGGAGGTATTGCAACTCCCTTTCGAGGCTTAGAATAGCTGCCATTCCAAATATATGCATGTTGCTCATTTCCTAACTGCTGTTAAACCTCTTTCTGGAAACCGTGTAATCATACGGCCATAAGTTTTTACTGGCAAATCAGAATTTACTACTGCCTATTCTGTTGCAAAGTACAGACCGAACAGTTTCGTTTGATCTGTATCATCCATACCATGGATCAGTGCTGAGGGAGATAAAAGCTGTCAATTTATGCTGTATATTGCCTCCTGCGCAATTTGTAATTGTCACGTAAGATCACAAGACCATAACAGCATGCATTTTGGGGACCAGTTTTAACTTAAAACAGGAAGAAACTAATTTAAACCAAGTTTTGCTCTCTTTCATGTGCAAGTTGGGGTTTCTGCAGACTTCTTATGCAAGCAACTGCCTGCATACCAGTTCTTCCTTGAAAGCAGAAACAGTTCAGATTGGTTGCAGTGTAGTAGCAGTCCTCAAAACAGAGAGAAGTAGTAAGGGCTGGATAATGGGTCAGGAGGAATGTTTCCCTTGAGGGTTTTTACCTTTCCAATGTTTTGTTTCAGCCAATGATGCTCATTTTGGTTCATTCGAGGGGTGTGGACCCTTTATGTCGAGTGTCCTTTGATTTGATTGGTGTTGGATTGCATGGTTTTCACGTATATGCCACCCACCTTCGAAGGGTTTCCTTTTTTGTAATCTTTCCTTTTTTCTTGAATAATGCAAAACTAGTGGTTGTAAGATTTTTATGGGTCCATGTTTTTGTGTTCCATCCGCTACATGATTAGAAGGTTATTTGTTTTAATCTTTTAACTCTTCAGTTTCTCTCACATCTTAGTCAATGTTGGAGTCCTTCCAACATTATTCATGCCCCAAATATAAGTTTACTTCAGTTTTTTAAACAAGCGCTTCATGAGTTTTGCTGTTCCATTGACTGGTGCAGTTTAACTTATGCAAAGATTCATTATTGCAGGTTCATGTTTCCCATAATTGGTTTCAAATTTGCTTGGAGATTGGCATTTACATGTGTGACATGTTCCTGTTTCCATGTAAGACGTACACATAAACGACTGAAAAGGTAAAAACTAGGATAAAGCAAAGCAATCCACATCCTGGATTCTCTTTAACCCCTTCTTATATTTCAGAACGAATTATGTGGGGAATTACCAAGTTTCTGTTGTGTCAGTCTTTCTGGAACCTTCCCTTCTTTTGTTTATGTCCCCAGTTTTTGCTGAGGCCCTTTGAGTCTGGGTTTATAACTGTTACTTCCATATTGTGGATACGGTGCCCACAAAGATCGCCTAAGGACCAACGTGTGTGATTTACATAGAATCCCATTTTCCTTGTGATTTTGTGTATGATTTCTTGCCACTATTTCTTCTGAAAAAAAAAATTGCTTGTTCTGCCCATTTTTAGTGCCTGACAGATTTAGCTTTGCCAGGTTGGTTGCTCGAGTGCAGACAACTTTGCGAGGTTCTGCACATGACATAGGGTGGATGCAACGTGCTCCTGGGATGCCTCCAGTTGAAGATGGTACAAATAAGTTCGAAGAGTTGCTAGAAAGGATAAGGTGATCACTATGGTCTTGTCCCAGGAGAAGTTAGTTCAATCATGTATATAAAATTTATTAGAATTATGAAAACTTTTTTTTTAAGAAGCTCTTCATGTAACCATGAGAACTTTTTGATTTCCTTTCTTTCAGAAATGGTGAACATATGTTGCCTGACAGATATGTGTACTTACTGGTTCCAGGTAATATTTTCATGACTCGATTGAACCCTGGTTATGTTCCTCCCTTCCGTAATTTTTTGAAAATATATTTGATGTTGTTTCCTTTATTATGACAGGCCTTTTTAGCAATCATGGCCCACTATATTTTGTCGATACTAAGAAGTTCTTCTCAAAGTTGGGTCTTGCATGCCACATTGCGAAGATTCACAGTGAGGTAACTTCTCTTTTACCTCACTATTTTTTTTTGGAATCAGGAAACAATGCAGTGAGTATTTAAAACATGTTTCTTTGACGAAAATGATAGGCTTCAGTTGAAACAAATGCCTGCGAACTTAAGCAATATATTGAAGAGCTTTATTGGGGTTCAGGCAAATGTGTCATGCTGCTTGGCCACAGTAAAGGAGGAGTGGATGCAGCGGCAGCTTTGGCTATGTACTGGCCTGAACTGAAGGATAAGGTTGCTGGATTAGCATTGGTGCAGAGCCCATATGGAGGCAGCCCAATTGCTTCCGACATTTTAAGAGAAGGCCAAATTGGAGATATTGAAACACGGCGTTTGATGGAGCTTCTGATTTGTAAAGTGATTAAGGTATGTTTTTTTGGGTTATGCCAACTTTGTTTTATTTAAGGTGCCCACTTGGTTCGATAATATTCTTAAGCATAGGTACCCATACCAATTTTCCAGAAATTGAATTATATCTAATGTTTTTTTAGGAGCAAGATCACTTAAATTAAGTTAATATGCTTTTCAGTTTTCCTGCTGCACCTTTAATATCTCAGTCTTAATGATTCTTATTAATCTGGTATTCTGTTTGAATTGAGAATGCTAGTTATCTAGGCCTGTCTGGCCTAGTGTTGCTAGGCTTGTTGCAAAAACAATTTAATTTGTTTGTATTATGGTTAATATTTATAGAAAGAGCACTTATTTTACTGTGAAGGTGGGGTAACTTCATGCATAGTCTAATATTTTACCCTAAGCAGGAAATATGAATTTTCAAGCTCTCCCTCTGCGCACAGTTTACCGGATTTTTATACATTTTTTTTTTGTTTTTTTTTGATAAAGCGTATAAGTTTATATTGATTGGAGAAGAGGGTACAAAAAAGGTCCAAGGTCCTGGGATTAGTACATCAGACCAATCAGTACAGAAGCATACAAAGTAGAGGCCAAAGGCCAAATAATGCCACCTACAAAGAACACAAAGAAGGCAAAGAAGCCTTATCATAGCTGAACCGTCTTACTAGGAAAGAAGAACGATACCATACTTTAGTAAAGTCATATATCTAGTGTAATACATAATAACAACATAGAAAGAGTCTTCCTGATACTAGAGAATTTCATCATTTGAGCAGACGATTGGGAAAACCATCATGAGGGGACCTAGCTTCCTTCATTGGTTGATTAAATCCTTGTGTGCATGAGGTCTTGTTGAGACATATGACCGGCACCTCGAAATCTGTTGCTTCGGCTTCTGTGGAGCTGTAATGTCCCTTTTCTGGGCAAATTAGAACAATCTGGATTTTACAGCAAACCCTTATACTGAATTATTTAATTCTGATTTTTATACTAAAACCCTTATAGATGAAATTACATAATTATGGAAATTTCTCATTTTTTACAACTAAATTTGATTTTTGCAACAAACCCTTGAAACTGAAAATATAAAAATCTGATTTTTTTTTGGATAAACAACTGAAAATAGAGATTTTATTGGAATAACGGCAAAGTTCAGTTACAAAAAAATGGATAAATTATTTATGGCACAACTGAGCATGAAAGTGGAGAATTTAATGCGAAAACAATGCCTAATGGTGACATCAACCCCCACAATGATGACGTCAGCCCTAAACATATGATGCCAACCCTAAAAATGCTTCTAGAAATGTGACACCAGCTCTAATATTGATGTCCTAGCATAGAGCTGGAACTTCTGTGCTGCCCTAATTATTTGGTTTAGCTGATTTCTGATATAGCCCAGATTTGAAGCGCCAATGTAATCTCTGGATGGAACCAACACACAAAACCTAAGGGTTTTTGTCCCCAAGTCTTTTCCATCGCAGGGTTTTCGTCATTTGATGCTCCACAAGAGGGTTTTTATCCTTTGAGGCTGAAAGCTGAAGCGGAATGCTCAAACTCACATATAAGTCAGAAATGTTAATTGATAAAAGATACTCTCTAAAGAAACCCAATGCCCATTTTATAATTTTACTTTCACCTTTTACCAAGGCAACACCCATAAAGCAAGATCCCACTTCTATTTTTTCATTGACTTGCTTTATTAAAAATATATAACCATTTTAATAAAATAACATAAGTTGCCTTTTTATAACAATAAATTACTTTTGGCCAACTTAAGTTAAATTATTAATTTATTTCCCTTGCTTCACCCCTTTAGCCTTCGGAAAATGGAGAATAGGCTAAGGGTCTTCTAACTTATTCATTTCGAAAAATGGGACATGACAGTTTGCCCTTCCCAAAATTGCTTGCTCTTAAGCAATTGCAAGCTCAACTACGCGAGCTCTCTCCAAATGGTTATCTCTGTAATACTTGGATCTCAATTCATCCTTGGGAATTTACAATCTCATGTTCCAAACAAACTTTACTTCATTGGTTGTTTGACTAAGTACTAGAATGAAATAGTTTCTTTTGCACTTCTAAAACATTCAGTTTTTGTTGCATGTTACCCATAATGGCCCCTTCTGATATTGCACTCTCATTACCTACATCAGGGACCTTTTGTTTACAATTTTTGGTTGCCTTAGAGAATCTGAAACTGAACTGTAAGTCAGCACTCATGAAATTAGAATGACTGCCAAACTCATCTAATTGCACTTGGAATTTACCTCAATTATTGGGTCTTAGCAGTTTTGTAGAGTTTGGGGTCTTTATTTTTATATTATGGGGCACAAATACCTTCGAAAAACTTACAGCCATATCAGCTATCCCTTCTTCTAGGATTGAATTCCATTTTTTTTGAGAATTTGACAATCCCTGTATAATTTTCTCATAAGCAATCACACTCATAGGAACTCCTTTCTTTTGCATTTCTTGAAAAATCTCCAAAGAATTCATGGGCTGCCCAGCCTTAGCATAAACTTTCATGAGATATACAAAAGGATGAGAACTTAGTTTATCTCCAGTGTCAAAGAGCTTTTCCCAATTTTCACATTCATTGGCACCTTTCTCATATGCATCGCCACACTATTTTTTATCGTGTTTCAATTTAGCTTTTTGACATATTGAAACTTTGAAATGTCTCAATACATCATTCGATGAACCTTGTTGTAGAACGTAACCAATTGCTAAATTTGTGAACTCAACACCTAGCTCTACTAAAATACGCTTTTCAAATGCTTGCTTATTAGTAGAATCATTTTGAAAGTCAATCTAATATGTTTCTTGGATCATTTTATTCCTTTCATAACCTGAACTGACATCATTTGAAGCCTCAGTGGAATGTTTCTCATCCATGGATTTTAGCTTCTCACCTAAACCCATGATGTAGGAATCATTGCATACCTTGTGTGTCCACTCCAAGTGCGGAATTCTCAATTTTGAATGTTGAATCATGATGCATAGAGTGGTGAAGCCATTTTGTAGGATCTCAACCTTTGTGAATTCTCCTTTACACAACCAAGGGTGGCCAACCTGTATGTAGCTTGGGCTGTAATCAAAGTGTTTACCTTCCTTTGTTGCATTAGAAATTGTTGAGATATCCTCAATGCCTTCATCCAAACAATGGGCTGCCCATGTTTTATGAAAACTCTCTCCAAAGTAAGGTTAAGTTGCTGAATCCTCTTGGTACATGGGATGGTGAAGCCATTAGCTACAATCACATTAAAGTCTTTATCCTTTTTATACTTCAAAAAGTCACTTGGATCTCATATGCAAAAACAATTTTGAGCTTGAATCAAAGAATCTATATGCCCTATGCTATAAGTTGTATCCTTCACTCTATCACTATTTTCAGAATGCTTTTCATGATGGCAAGAATCTTGTAATATCATAGTACGAAGCAACAAATCTGAAATTTGACGATCCCTTTCATACCTTTTCGAATATAAATTCAGATCTGTATATGGATTCTTCTTCCAAGTGTGCAAAGTGTTGTAATGAAAGATCTCAAAAAGAGCTACGATGTTCCCATCAATGTGATTATCATCTTCTAGAGATTCTCCTTTGTGTATCTCGGAAGAGTGAACATGCTTGGAACTTGATTCCCAAAGTGTGATGTGTTGATCTTCTATGTCCTTCTGTGATCTCGGGAGCAAATGTCCAAACACCACAATACACTTATTCAGAAAAATCTGAATATGAACATGATGTTCACATCGCTCATGTCTAGAAATATCTCCAGGATCCCATATTAGGATGCATAGGCAGCTTTGTGACTTATCTTCTTGACCTTTGACTACAACTATCAGATCATGATGATGCAAACACAACCAATTACACAAATACAACTCATTATATATGGAGAATATCATGCCAATGTTGAATCAAAACCAGTATAAGAAGAGAAAATTGTTGTTGCCTTATCTAGCATACCATGGACCTTGTATAGAAGACAACCATTTGCCAACTTATCACCAATCACTGTGTCAAATATTATGACGCATTCATTTGCAAATATGAACTATTGTTCGGGCAATTGCACTCTCTATCCAAACATCAAATTTGAATCCAACCAAGATGGTATATGTATGAATTTGCTTACCTTGTAATTGAGCTGCTCCATTGTCACTTACCTTGAGAGCAGTATCGGATTTGAGGTGACATGCCTTTGAACCTCACATGTGACTTATGAGTCTTAGGGTCTCTTCAGTATAATTATTCAGAGCATATCTTGTAATCCATGATACTGGCTCTTTACAAGTAGATAACTTGAATACTTCCTTTGGTTCCTCCAAAAGGCACACACGTATTTGTGGACCAATTAGAAATTTGATTTCTAGTTAGTCTTACTAACACAATTTTATCTGGTCCTTTGGGGTAAGGATTGAGTAGAGGATCAATCAAACAAACTTGCAAAACAACTGATTGTTCAAGGATATCTTTTCGTGGTTCCCATGCATGAACCAGACCTTGTTGATGCTGAATGTTTTGCTATTGCAGCTGCTGCTTTGTGGCTTGTAGCTAAGATATTTGACCCTTGTGCTTCAACCACTGAATCCTATTGTCATTCATAGTATTTTTCTTATGCTTATCTGAGTTCCATTCTGATTTTTTTTGATCCGTATGTATGACAGAATGAAATTGTAAAAAACAATGATATTTAAATCAGAAATTCTACCCCTTATAGATCTCAAATTATCACCTGGATTCCATACCATTATGCAAAATGCATTTTGAGCCAAAGGATCTATCTTCATTCTTTTACCCTTTTTAGAACAATGGCAAAACTAAAATAGATGTGTGCTATCATTCCCATATTTTGAACTGAAATTATAAGAGTGCTTACCCTCTTTGGTTGAAGTAGGAGTTTTTGAGATATTATCCTGAAATTCTGAAATTCGGTCTTATATGGTAGTGGCTCACTCTTCGGAAGATTGTTGGGTAACTCATGGATTGGCACATCTATTTCCATTTTTTGCTCTTTGCATTCAGTTAGTGATGCCTTTTCCTCTTTGACTTCATTGATATAAATGCAATCATTAGAAGTCAATAAAACATCTAATATCAAAGGATCTTTACCCTCACCGTGCATGTTCGATCCCTGCTATTATTGCTCAATGATGTCTTGTGGCTCTGCATTTGACTGTTCTTTCTTCCTGATTTCTTCCTTAACAATATTTTGAGATTTTGACTTTCCCTCTTTCTTCTTCAACATTCTACTTTTATTTTCTTCTTCAGGTTGGCAAGATCAATGCTCTGATGCCATTGTAATGTTCCATTTTGTGGACAAATGAGAACAATCTAGATTTTACAGCAAACCCATATATTTAAAATATTTAATTCTGATTTTTATATTAAAACCCTTGTAAATGAGGTTATAGAATTCTGAAATTTTTTATTTTTACAACAAATTCAGTTTTTTGCAACAAACCCTTAAATCTAAAAATATAAAACTCTGATTTTTTTTGTTAAACAATTGAAAATAGAGATTTTATTAGAATAATGGTAGAGTTCAGTTACAACAAAATGTATAAATTATTTGACAAGGTTGAACATGAAAGTGGAGAATTTAACTTGGAAACAACTCCTAATGGTGATGCCAACCCTCACAATGATGATGTCAGCGCTAGACATATGACTCCATCCCTAGAAATGCTTTCAAAAGTGTGACGCCAACTCTAATATTGATGCCCTAGCATCATAGTTACCAGGTTCGGAAATCCGAATGCGTTCGGAGGCGGAAAAATGCGGAATGCAAAATTTTTGAAAAAATCCGGAAAAAATCTGGTAAAATCTGGTTCAAAAAATAAAATTATATATATATATATATATATATATGCAAAATATTTCAATCTACTAAGGAATGAATATTTATTTAACACTTGCAAAAATGAGAAATGCATAAGAATTTCAAACTTGAATTACATTAAAAGATAGCAAAATATTCATAGTTTAGAGCCTAAGCTCAAAATTGATATAGAACTTAAGTTTCAAACATTTGCAACATCAAACCCATCTTCAAAATCAAAACTAGCACTAGCACTAGCACCATCAGCGAATCCTCCATCCAGCTCATCAACACTATCAATATTTATCTCAACTCCTTCAAAGGATGGTTCTCCAAGATGAAGATTGTCATCTTCTTTTGCAAGATTGTGCTCAAGCAATCTTAAATTGCTATGAACAAACACAAGATCTGATAGTTTTTTGGCTCCTAGTCGATTTCTCTTATTAGTATGGATCAAATCATGCATGCTCCAATTTATTTCGCATGCAGAAGCACTGAAACATTGACTGCGGACATGCACGACAAGCTTTTGTAACTCTGGGGTAGAAGAACCATACGTCTGCCACCATAAATGGGGATCCATGCTAACAATGTCTTCTTGTGCCACTTTAAACCACTCGGCTACTCTCCCGCAGTGTTGAGGCCACTCGTGGGCAAGCAAAATGGGAGTCACTCTGAAATCTTGAAACACTGAAATATGGCTAAGTTTGAAACCCTGAAACCCTGGAATCTGACTAACTCTGAAATATGATAGGATCCTCCAAAACCTAGAATTTGCATTATAGCTCCTAGCGGTCCGAAACCCCTCTCAAACATCCTGAAAGTATATAAATAAAATATAACTTAAAGTATAAGGGTACTTAAATGTTTATTTTATTTCTATACTCTTGGGTTCGGACTAGATTTACATTTTCTATATTTTTTTGTTGACTTCCATTGTTTCTCCCTCTCCGTACAGTTTTAATGCTAAAAAATACGGCGAACTGAATTTTTTAATCCGGAAGCCCGCAAAAATGCGGAATGTTCCGGATTTCGGCGAAATGCGGCTGAATCTACTAACTATGCCTAGCATAGATATGGAACTTCCACGCTGCCCAAAATATTTGAGTTAGCTGATTTCTGATATAGACCAGATTTGAAGCGCCAATGTAGTACCTGGATGGAACCAACACACAAACCTTGAGGGTTTTTGTACCCAAGTCTTTTCCAGCGTAGGGTTTTCGTCCTCTTATGCTTCACATGAGGGTTTTCGTCCTTTGAGGCTGAAAGCTGAAGCGGAATGCTCAAACTCACAAATAAGTTGAATATGTTGATTAATAAAAGATAATCTCCAAAGGAACCTAATGTCCCTTTAATAATTTTACTTTCACTTTTTACCGAGGCAACACCCATAAAGCAACATCCCACTTCTATTTTGTTGTTGACTTGGTTTATTAAAAATATATAACCTTTTTAATAAAATAACATTTGTTGTCTTTTTATAACATAAAATTATTTTTAACCAGCGTAAGTTAAATTATTAATTTATTTCCCTTGCATCACCCCATTAGCCTTCGGGAAATGGAGAATAGGCTAAGGGTCTTCTAACTTATTTAATTCGAAAAAAGGGACATGATGGGAGCTAGTCGTGATGCTGTTTTTAAGGCATTTTTTATTATTTGACTATTTATTTTCTCTCTGCAAGTCCACCATTTTTTAAAATTATTTTTAATTTGTTGAAAAGTATGTTGAGAACCATGTTTCAGTTTCTCACACCCTGTTGAGAACCATGTTTTAGTACACCATCCGATCTTCCTACAAAAAATCTTTGGTAAGTAAATTAGAGCGATTCAACTTATTTGGTGAGAAATAAGAAAGAAACCTATTGTTTATTATTACATCCAAGATAATTGCCTAAAGCATGCCTAAGCCACAATTGTCTATCATTTACTGAATATAAAATGTTAAAAAATAAAATTGAACCAAAATTTTGATGTATTAAATAGTAGAGAAAGATACGACAAGCATATGATGCTACATAACTGTGAGATGCGAATGTGGGAATTGGTCACAACCATAGAAACAAATTCTTGTTAACTGAAGAGAGATCCTCGTTCAAAGACATGTTATGCTGAATATGTTCACAACAGGAAATGTCTGTAACGTTCAGCTCCTTTGGAAAAATCTGGATATTGCAAGCCAGGCGGTACCCATAGCATTGTTATTTACTTAGTTAACATTTGTTTAGGGTTTCCCCTTTGGGTCATCCCTCTCTTCTTAGGTTGATTTGCTTCCCAGACCTTATTCTGGTTTTAAATTTTGAACTTTGAACTTTTTATTTGTTGGAGCCTATTTAGCATGCCTGATTTGCTATTTTAACTTGCTATACTATATGAGTCCAATAGATCTACATTGGTCATTTGTAGACAAGATAGTTTCTTCATTTCTTTCTATGTGAATAACAGCCATAACTCAAGTTCTCAAGTAAATACTTGGAGTTGGGTTAAATCCTATGGATCTACAACCCTGCCTGTTCTAGTTGTAATTACTCTGATACTTATCTATGATGATATAAAAGAACCTCCCAGAGAGGCAAGGAGAAGTACTAATATTTCTATGGGCAACAAACATGTTAAGTTTCAGATGATGGAAAAGAATATTGATGTTTTGACACGTTGGAAACATGTAACATGGTTCTGATGTGAACTTTTAAAATCCATTTGTAGGGTGATATGCGAGCATTAGAGGACCTGACTTATGAAAGGAGGCGTGAGTTTATATCTGCACATACACTTCCCACAGATGTACCATTAGTATCATTTCACACAGAAGTCACAATAGCTCCTGGAGTCCTGGCTACCATGTCCCATATTGCACATGCGGATCTTCCATGGTTGCCTCTACCAGGTTCAAGTGCAAACTCTGAAGAGGATACCAGTCAAAGCAAGAAGGTTCCGGTTGCTGTTCCCATTGCAGCAGCTATGGCTATATGTGCATTTCATCTTCAACTCAGATATGGGGAGAAAAGTGATGGCCTTGTTACCAGGAAAGATGCAGAGGTTCCTGGATCTGTAGTTGTGCGCCTAGACAAAAAAGTGGATCATGCATGGATGGTGTACTCTAGTTCTAAAAAGGATTCTGTAGAACCTGATGCATCCCAAATGTGTGAAGCTTTATTGGCTTTGCTCGTGGAGATTGGCCAGAGAAAAAATGGTTCAGCGAACATTCAACGGCAAAATTCTCTGTAATGTGTATATCATATATATATTATTCATTTTTTCTTTGGCACCATTAGATGCATGTAATTTTTAATATATTCGAAACATGTCCTGATTTTGGTGATAATGTATTTAATTTTTCCAACGTCTCCTACCTGTGGTTTGAGCATAAAAAAAATATCAGTTGCTTTTTCTAGGCCAATCTGTAGTTTTCATACTGCCCTTTAGACTTTTTAATGGTAATAAATTCCCCTTGGTGGGGTAATTGCATGTTCAAAAACTTTGATGCGAAACTGAAAGGTATAATTCTGATTAAATTATATGAAATACAAGGTTACTAGAGTGTAATTAATTGGAAGGAAAGGTTATGAACCAAGCTACCCTGGGGGGCACTATTATTAGATTTTGCCTATGGTTGTTTGGAAAGTCTATATGGGAAAGTAGAGGGATTTGTTCAGAAGAGCCTTGAAGCTTACATTTTTAAGCGGCATCACTAGCCTCTATGAAAAGAATATCATGTGGAGTTGTAGCCTACCCTTCTGATAAATGGAGCCTTGGAGGGACCAACGATGGCTCAGTCAATTCACCAATGGCAGATTCTAGTCACATTGCTTCTATGTGATGAAATAGTTGGAGTTTATTGATAATTTAAGTAGTTCATTAATTTGTCATTACCATTAGTGTCAAAAGATGATAAGACTTTTTAATGTGCAACTCCAGGAAGTTTGACAAAGGTATGAACACTTTATCAAATAATAAGTTTCATGAATAGGACTAGACTTGAAAGTCCTAACCTACTTTTTTTGTAAAATAAGAAGTAACTTTATATGTTTCTGAAATAGATTTACATAGCCAGGATTTCCAATACTGTAACAACTTAAAACAAGAATAACGATGGTCACTGAGCTTCTGCTCTTCAGAACTCTAGATCATTGAAACTAAGAGCATATGAGCAATATAGCAAAATGAGGCCATGACTAAGTCCAAAAAGAGCAGAGCCGACTATTAATTACAACCAAAAGATTAACTTAACAAAGTACTTTAAGCAAGTGATTGCTCTTGGCAGACATGAGAAAAGCATGACATACTGACGAGAGATTAAACAATCAAAGAACATGAAGGTTCTGTCAGATGCTGCTCTCCTGTTTAAAGTTCGTAGGGTGGGCTGGATTGATTCCCTCTACCTGCCATATTTTCTGCAGCCATCCAACATGATAAGTATTGGAGCCAATGCGCTAATGTTTGCAGAAACTAATGGGGTTGTGTTCCTGGCTTCCATTAACTCAGCCACTGCCATAAAGATAGTGACCTTAATACCCGTTTCTTGAGTACCATGTGTAAGATGCTGCTGGAGGTTTTGAAGCTCTTCCCCCTCAGTGTAGCAAGCAGCTGTGTCTGTAAATATTGAAGTTGACTTTGCAAAATATATCCAACTGTAAATTAAGCCTTAAAACCTAACTCAGAAACACTTCCCCACATCCTTTGGGAATGTTGATGGACACAGCTGTGAATTTTGTCGGTCTTGATAATAACATGTTTGTTGCACCCAGGCACTATTGACAGTTTTGACACTGTCAAGCATTCATAACATCAGAAGCAAGATGTCAGAAGCTGCTATTGGGTGCAGCGGAATTGCAGAATCGCTTCCAAGTTGAAGTCATGGGCTGACTGGTCTAATTGCTTGATACAACGGCTGTCCTCCCTTCTTTATTGAAGATGGCAGTCATCATTATTATTACCTATGTGATTCAATGTGAGCAAAGACGTTATCTACAGAAGAACTACTGACGTGTTATCCATGTTTTTGATTTGAACGTTAATCTCCTTTCCTCCATGATATGACAACCCTCTGCTACTCTGTTATAGGTACAAGGACAAAGTTGATTTGAGTTTTGGATGGTGATGAGGGATGCAGGGAGAAGAACTGGATGTGTCAGCTGCATCTTGGCACTCACTGCAGCTTTTTTGGATGGTGATCAAGATATTGTCCATGATTGCACCTTACAGATTCCAAGCGTGGTTGCTGCAATGTGTCTTCGAATTAATAGCCCAATGAACTCCTGGACCATGAGCAGATAGCGGCAGAAAAAAAGCACCAAGACTCCACACTGAATAAATTCAAGAAAAGAAATTTCAATGCTGTATAAAATTTCTCCACACTCAAGCTAAAGCCATGTCAACAATAAAATAGAGTGCACTCTCAGATTAGGCATTATAGAGTGCAGAGGCCTGAAAGCAAATCGACCTCCATATTTTTCATTGTAAGTATTTGGAAGGTGCTTGGTGTAAAATCTTACCAATCCAAAGTTTGGGTAACACCTCCTCATAGAAGAACAAACATTCTATATCAAAGGCTTTAATAGGTATCAAACAAAACAGGCATAAATAGATATAAAACAAAACATTATAATTAGATGGAAAATATGGTAGAACTGCTATTAACCTTGCAATTTAAAGGTCGAAAGCATGACAATTGGCAAGCAGGGATTAGCAGCTGGTTAGCTTACACTATAGGCTTTTCAGCTGACACTTCACCGTGCAAACAACTTTCCTTCACTTAATTCTCCAGACTACTGATTTTGGCATTCACAGGTTGGCCTATCTATCAGTTCTTTAGTTCCAAAAGCCATGATTGTTAATTGAATACCAATGAACAGAGATGCAGAGGTGTAGAAAGCATGGCAGACATAGAATGAACTATGCAATAAAATAAACATCGGAACCCTAGAAGATAGATAGATCAAGAATTTAATAACTTCCATGAGACCATAACAGTCTATGGGACTGAAGATCAAAAAGCATAGTCAAAGGAGAGAGAAATTGCCGAAAAAGAGAAGATTTGTACAGTTGGACCCTAGTTCAAATCTCTGCTATTGTTCTGCCTCTAAAGGTTCATTTTCCTGTTGTGGATATTGATCAGAAGTTCCCCACTTTTCAGTGTTCTTTGAATATGGTAAACATAGACATCCCCTGAAGGCTGTCTGGGTAGCTCGCTTGAATGTTGACAGCATTACATGATATAGTACCATTTTGTCTCTACCATACTCGATATGTAGAAATAACAATCTCTCTTCCCACCTTTCTTTTGGGATCTTCCACCTATCTGTCTTGCATCTAAGTCTCTAAGCTGGTGCATATGGGCCTCAATTGGGCAATGAACATCTTCATTTTCCATTTAATTTTTGCCCATATATTATTTGTTTTATAAAAAAATTCATGTATAAAAAAGTTACATATAATGACTACCAAATAAAATATGTTTGCAAACTACCAAATTTTCCACCTTAACAAACATGGCAAAGTGGGATTCCCATCATGATGGTTAATGATGTTATATAACATTCGTTTTTTGATGGTGACAGCTGTTTATTTTAAATAGTGGATACTTCAATTATTGACAATTGCTTTAGGGGGCTCATTTTCGTTATATGCTGTTGTAAAATAAAATATATGATAAAATTAATATTTAATGTAAAAATATCAATGTCATAACTATATATATATTTTCAATATACTATATCAAGATAATAGATAAAACTTTAATTGTTCAAGGTGTTTGGATTGATGTATAAATATCATTAACCAAAAATCTTGCTATGATTTTGTAATCAACACCATTAATGCCCCATATATTAGAAATCAATATCGACCTAGTTGTCTCTATGCTTGCTAATGCCATATTTGCATGATATCCAAATAAATGTTTATATGTAAACTACACAATGTGGTTCTAGGCTAACAAAAGTACGCTAACATATACAGCGCACAAGACAATTTTAATTTAAATACAATAATAGAGTAATATGGATAGATCTGAAATGTGCAAAAATAAAGATTAAGATGCATGGAATTTGATGAAGAAAGTTCGTAGATAAATATTTGAATTGTGATTTGCATGTGCGTTGTCGGAGGCTGAAAACATGTAAAATCAGTTCCGAAAATAATCTTAAAGCAAATACAAAAAATTGGAGCTGATATGAGAAATTGCAGAAAACAACAAAGATCATAATAGTTCAACCTTGGTCAGAGCAGGATCACAAGGGTTTGATTTTGGCAAACTAAACTTGACCTTGGTTATTGTGGCCAATCCTGGTTAGATGATGTTAGATTTTGATAAAATATTGCATGCGCCTTCCTCTACTCTTGCTTGTAAAGAATCTCTTAGATTGTTGGATTGTGTTGTTGTTCTTCTAGAATTGCTTCTTCTTCCCAACACTAATTGGCTCAAAAGCACCTTGCAAGACCATAAAAAGGAGTAGTTATGAGATTCTTGTTTCAATTGGACACCTCATCTTTGACAAGTTGGCAATCAACACTTATGTAGTCCAACAAGCAATCCAATATAGTATGAAGACCTTGACCTTCATCCCTATGTATGAGATTCAAACAACCAGTAGATTCTACATGTGCTTTTACTACTTCAATTCAATGATTGTGACATGGAGTGCTGCCCTAACAATACAAATGTGCTTTTATACTTCAATAGATGGCATAACAATAAAAATTAGAGCATGTCTTTGGATTTGGATTCATCAAATGCATCAATGCATTCATGTATTTATAAACTTTTGAATTCAAATTAAGACTTTATTGATGCGTAACCCCAAACAAAAGACGAGAAAACCAACAAACATGGCACAATAAACCAAGCAAATCGAAAAAAGGAGTCAAAGGACCCACAAAAACAAATGACCAAGATTATACTAGTTCGATCCTAGTCAGGGAGACCAAGAAACCCAAAAATGGTGTTTTGGATATTTTGGGAACTAGGGTCATACTAGGGCAAAGAATAGTTGATCTATAGGTTTTCAAGTGTTCTAGATTAAATGATGGTATTATCATTGACACAATAAACAAAAAGTAAAATTATAAGGACAACATAAGGTAAGAGAAAGTAAAATGGGCCTAACACAATGAAAAACGTGCCAATAAGAGCTTAATTTGAACCAATGATCCATATGCACATAAACACATTAATATTATAGCAAATAACTAGTTATGTACCAAAATTAGGTGTCTACGTAATGCCCTACTTTGATATGTATGTGTATCAAAGTAAATAAAAGAAGTGTACATGGGAGGGCGTGAAGAAGTTGCAACTGAAACCTTTAAATGTTGTTCGAAGTTAATATTGGATATGATAATGGTATAAAAATCAAAATGAGAGAGGCTACCTTATCGTGGAGTTTAGCTCCGACAACTTTAAAAATATAAAAAACCTTGTCTCCTTGTAATCAACTTGAGCATCCTAACTACCACTGAGGGTCATGGAATGAGAATCAATGATCTTGTATATGGAATGTGGATATCTAGAGTACTTGCAAACATAAATGAAACATATGCAAGTAGATTAATGTCTATATGATTTGATAATCAACACACTCTTTAAATCACTGAGCAAAATAAGAATAAGAACAAATATCCTTGGTGGTATGCGAACTACACTGTCAGATTTGTATAATTTGAGCTACCTTTGGGGATTGCCTTCACTATATAAGGAAGTAGAAGAATTTTTTGGTATCGCCTCCAATTATGTGGGGAAAAGTAGAAGAATGTTTGGTGACTGCCTTCAACTATATGGGCGAAAATGTTTTTAGTGTGCCTAGTGTTTATCATCATGTAGCTGAAGGTAGGAAAAGTAGACCCTTATGATATGTGGGATGTACTTGCATATCACACATCTCAAAAGAAAGGGATTACACATACCATATGTATAATATAAAATCATAAGACGACATCATCGATAAAGTGCATGTATGACATATTTTGGTCTAACACATAAGGATATCATCATTAAAGCTCACTAATCACACATTCTGATATAATTAGAGAAAAAATGGAATTTATTGTTGAAGCACGTGTAGAAGCAATATAAGCAAAGGGAGTAATGGGTCCCTCCTGCAATGAAGGCACAAGTAATATGACCCAATGTATAAGTTATGAAGGCACCAACAATAGTAAGCCCTAATGTTGACGGGATATAAGCAATGAAGACACAAACAACAATATGCCTTAATGTGCATAAAATATAAACAGTGAAGGCACAAACAATAGTATGCCTTAATGTGGGCAAGATGAAGGCACAAATAATACTATGCCCCAATGTGGATAAGATATAAGCAATGTAAACATAGGCTTATCATGCCCTTAAATGATAATAATAATCAATGAAGCACAACAATAAGATGCCCTAATAGGTGCATGACATAAACCAATACAACATAGTTAAGATGTATATAGACAATCAAGTGCATGATATAAATAATGGCACCAATCATAATACTGCAGAGTAAATAGAGTAAGCAATGTAAGCACACAAAAAACACAAAAATCATACCACACTCAAAGTAAACATGGCAAACAATATTACATGCAGAGCATACATGTCAAACAATGTCAAGGAGAGTAAACAAGTCAAGCAATTACACCTAAAGTAAACAAATATAGTCATGTCAACCAAAGCAAACAATATTTGCAATATCACACAAAGAGAAGACAAAGCAATTAGAGCATACATAGTAAACAATCAAAAACATGTAACACAATATATAAGTAAAACATCCACTATAGGGAAGACAAGAAAGGCATGCCAGGCAAAAAACACATGCACATATATCAAGCAGGGGGAAAACAAGATAGGACACCAAATGGTAAGCAATGTTGCAAACACATCAAGTAGTTTAGGACCTACACAAAGAAGTCAAAAGTGAAGCATGCAAGATATATATGCTAGATATAGATATATAATGAAATAAAATGCTCAATATGATAAAATAAACCATGAAAGATATAATTTGCAACACCACTGAACAACATAAGGATGTCCCAAGGGTAAGCATAAGGATGCCCATAATGTGAGCACGAAGATGCTCTTGAAAAATTGTGAATCCATAATCATATTCAAAAACTTGTATATCCTACATCTAACTCAATAATACCATCAATAACATGTGCATAAACTATGTATATAACCTATAGCAATAGGCATAAATCATAAAATGCTAAACTATGTAACTATGTAACAAACAAAAATAAAGGTTAATAATTTTTTGTTTATTTATATTTCTTACAAGAAGACTTGGAACAATAAAAGAAAATCAAATAAGGGGGAAGAGAATCCAAGGAGCGAAATAAAAAAATAAGCAAGAAAGGTGGGATCCATACTAACCTACAACTACCGTTAGAATTGGGTCCGAAAGCCTTAATATGCATGGTGTTGTCATCACAAGGAAACTTGCGCAAACTTTTCGGATAAGAGACAACAATCAAATGCAAGGGGCCAAAAACAAAGAACCCGTGCGATCAAAATAAACAAAGAGGATAGAAGAATGATATATAAATCATAAGAGGATTGGAGAAAGAAATTTAAAAGCAACTGAAACATGGAAGCATAGAAAGAGGAAGCTAACTTCAAAATTCAAATAAGATAGATGTTGGAATCATAAGTTGGAGATAACGAAGACTCAAGGGAGAACAACACATGGAAGAAGGCTAAAAAGAGTCACAATAATTCCAACATTTGTCTGTGAAATGAGGAAGAAAAATAAATCAAAGACAAGAAATAAAATAACAAGAAGTAAACAAAGAAAATGAACTATATACAAACAATTTTTTTGTTTTGAGTTTGGTATCTTCATAGTGCAATAAATGGCATTGTTCTTTTGGATTCAATTACATAACATTTTTGAAGTTTGACATTTCAGATTTACTCTGGGTAGAGGCATTGTTCTCATATTTCCATGTTGGCCTCTAAAAGTTTGATCTCACAGTTTCTAATCACACGATGAAGTTCATCAAAAGATTGGTAAGAGTTGAAGACCACTTTGTCTTTAATGGGTGGAAGTAAACTCTGAGAGAATATAATTTACAATTCACTACAGGAAAATGGCGAGTCATCTTTGTAAGCATGGTTTTGAATCTATGCATGTACTCACTAACATTCTCATTTGGTCATTGTTTAAGTTGAGCAATGTGTGAAAACGCGACCTTCAGGATAATGTTGATTGAAATTTTAGTTAAGAAATTATTGGCCAAATAATTGAAAGAGTGTAGCGATCCTGATGGCAAAGCATAAAACCAATCAAGAACATATTCCTTAAGGCTTCTAAGAAAGGGTTTCATCAATAATTTATCCTTATACGCTAAGTCAAGTCATGAATAATTAGAAACAGTTTATATGGTGAGAAGGACCACCTTTTCTATTAAACAATTCAAACTTAGGAGCCACAAATCTATAAGAGAGATGGTATTTCCACAGTCCATTAAGTAAAGAACGACGATTTTCTAAATTAAAACGTGTATAATATTTTTGGATTATGGTTTCATAAATGTTTCAAAGCACACTCTGTGATCCATCATCATGATAAGAGACCAAGAGAATAACAATATTAGATTGCAGACTTGTGTTTCAATTTATAGAAGTTAATATTGAAGTGCTAGTAAGTCGAGTGGTTGAGAAGGAAATAATAATAATAATAATAATAATAATAATAATAATAATAATAATAATAATAATAATAATAATAATAATAATAATAATAATAAAGTGAGGTCACATTTATAAGTTTTATTACGCTGAGAAAACTAAAAATTAATTTAAGTTAATGTCCCCCAATTCAGAGCTAGTGCTTCAAAGAGAGATGATCACCAAAGTAGGTTTTATTATTTATCGTTGGGAAGATGTATAAATTTTAATATTAACAAGGAGTGGGGCAGAGGGGGGAGAGGATATTTAAGTTAAGGATGAAAGTAAGTAAGAAAATTAAGAAGTTTCAAATAAGTAGCGAGGGAATAGTTGTTCCAGAAAATGTTTATACATAGTTTAATCTAGAAAACAATCGTTCTCTTCTTTGCCACAAAGTTAGTCGACAAAGGGTAGGAAAGGATCTCATATGTCAAAGAATTGAATAATATAGCATATGAATTGACCTTATGACTTGGTTTTTAATATCCTTTAGAAAGTAATTGAATTTGTTGTTGCATAGCTCAAGCATAGTTTGGATAGTTTGTTCAAGGAGCGTAATTTCAGAGTTTGGAACCAAAGTAGTAGTAGCATAAGTAGGAATAAAAACATTAGGCACCTTGAGAAACACTATGCATAAGAGAGGAAGGTTAATTTTTTTGAAGAGATTGTTGAGAAACTTTAGAAGCAACGGAGAAAACATTAAAACTAGCTTGCAAACACAAAGATATAACAATCCGAGTTGAAGAAACGTGAGGAGGAACAACATTTACTACAATTTGAGACATAACCATATTATTCAACATGGGAAGGGAACCTCTATAAGGTTGAGCATAATTATAAACATTCAAAGATCCATGATTAACTATAAAAGGTATTTCTTCAACTTTGGGATACTGAGCTAGGGATTTGTTTTTTATCTCTCCATACATATAACTTTGCATCTATTTCATTACAATACTCTAAAACTTGTGTGTGAAATAAAGTCAGGATTTCTACCCTATCTTTTTTATATTAAAATTATGAATATAAAGAGATACACTAGCAACCTTATCATTCATATCATTAACATCCAAATCATTTGCATTCATATTATTTCCATTCATATCATCATCCACATGTGTATCAACAAAAGAAGCAATAACCTCATTAATGATATCCATTTTCTTTTTCAAATGAGCACAAGAACTAGTCAAAGAAAGTTCAACAAAATCAATTGGTTCACAATTCAATTATCACTTTGCCTAATAAGTGTATTAGATCTAATCTTCTTGGGTGGAATAAGATGTAAACATATATGCCATTTAAACAAGGGTTTTCAACAATGTATAAACAACTAGGACTAATGATAGAAAATCAAATAAGCTCAACCCTAGACAAATAAGATCTATAACAATAACATGGGTTATTCATAGAAGGAAAAAGAACATTCAAGGCAAGGGGTTTACAAAAAACCTATGAAAAACCAAGGCCAATGTGTAAGATAAGAAACAATCTAACCCTAAGGGGTATAGGCAGACATAGGTCCTACACAATATTTATATGTAAAGTGCACAATATGTTTCTAGGCTAACAAAAGTACACTAAACATACATAAACATGTGTGAAAGACAAATATGAATTAAATGCAACAACATACCAATGAGAAAAAGTATGAAACATGTAATGACAAATATTAAGATGCTTGGAATTTGCTAAAGAGAGTTCTTATAGGGAAGTACCTGAATTGTGACTTGCATGTCCCAAATCAAACCCATAAAATTGGAGTTAATCTTAACATGTGCAGAAAAAAAACCAAGATTAGACTCATTCAATCCTTATCAGACTAAGAAAGTAGGGGTTCAATTTTTGGCTAATTAAACTTGATCTTGGTCACTGTGGCTGATCATGGTAAGATGATGTTGACTTTTGATGAAACTTTGCATGCGTTTTCATCTGCTCCTACTTGTCAAAAATTTCTATTGGATTGTGGAACTAGGTTGTGAAATATAAGAAACGATCTTACCCTAAAGGGTATAAGAGGACATAGGTCCAACACAATATTTATGTGTAAAGTGCACAATGTGGTTCTAGGCTAACAAAAGTACACTAAACATACATAAACAAGTGTACAAGACAAATCTGAATTAAATGCAACAATATAACAATGAGAAAAAAATATAAAATGTGTAATAGCAAAGATTAAGATGCTTGGAATTTGATAGAGTTCGTATAGGTAAGTACCTACATTGTATCTTGAATGTCCCAAACAAACCCATAAAATTGGAGCTAATCTTATAATATGTAGAAAACAACCAAGATTGGACTCATTCAATCTTTGTCAGACTTGTAATGTAGGGGCTAAATTTTTGGAAAACTAAACTTGATCTTGGTCACTATGGCTGATCATGGTAATATGATGTCGGTTTTTGATGAAACTTTGCATGCGCTTACATCCGCTCCTTGTAAAAATCCTCTTTTAGATTTTCAAATTGGGTTGTTAAATTCCAAAATTGCTTCTATTTCTTCCCAACCATAATTGGCTCAAAATCACCTTGTAATACCATAAAAAAAGTAGTTATGATGGGCCATCCTTAGTCACACCCCCATTCTTTAACATTGTCAATCAACACTTATACTATCATCCAACAAACAATCTAGTGTAATATGAGGATTCTGCCCCTTATGCCTATGTATGAGATACAAACAACTAGTATATTTTATATGCTCTTAAATTACTACTTCAATTTAGCTTTTGGTACAAGGGGAGCTGTCCTAGCAATCCAATTTTGCTTTTTAAACTTCAATATATGACATAATAATCAAAATAATAGTGTGTCCTTAGATCTAAATTCTTCAAATACATTAATGCACTTATGTACTTATAGACTTCTTGATTTCAATTTAAGACTTTATCGATGTGCATGCCAAAAAAAGGTAGAAAAATAAAAAAACAACACAAGAAACCAAGCAAACTAGAGAAAGAGGTTAGAGGACCTCCAAAAAAATGACCAACATCAGATTGATCCGATCTTGGTCATGGAGACCAAGGAACCCCAAAATAGCATTTTGGACCTTTCAAGAGCATCTAGGGTTGTACCAAGGCAAAATAATAGTTGATAAATATGTTTCATCTCATTCTAAATTAAAATAAAGTAATATCATTGACCCAAAGTGAAAAAAAAACTAAAGTTGTAAGGACAACAAAAGGTAAAGGAAAGCAATATAGGGTCCAACACAAGGAAAACCATGCCGATAAGAGTTTAATTTAAAATAATGCTCTATACGCACATAAATATACTAATAACATCGAAAATAATTAGTTTTGTACCAAAATTAGATGTCTATATAATGCCCCACTTTGATTTGTGTGCGTGCATACGTATCAAAGTAAAACAAACAAGTGTACATGGGAGAGGTTGACGAAGAAGTTGCATCGGAAACTTGTAAATGTTACTCGAAGTTAATATTGTATATGATAATGATTTAATAGTGAAAATGATAAAGGTTACCTTATCACAACGTTCAAATCTTGTGACCTATAAATTAAAAGAAACAATGTCTATTCGCAATCTACACAAGCATCCTTATTGTTACTGAGAGTCTTCGAACAAACATCTATGCTCTTGTGTTGAGAATGTGAATATCTAGAGTACCTAAAAACATAAAGGAAATATTTTTTAAGTAAATCAATTCTATATAAATCGTTATAAAATATAGTGAATTCACAGAAAAATAAAAATAATGAACAAATAAACCTAGTGGTACACAAACTACGTCGCTATCTTTGTAGAATTTGAGTTATCTCTAGTGACTCTCTTCATTAGAATGACATGTACCTTGTATTTTATTTTTAATATTGGATCCATTTTTTCTTACAAACTATAGGGCACACATGCTTATGTTATTGATCATTTGAAAAATACCACAAGCATTGATTTTTTTAGTCTTTGATTGAATGATTACATGACCTATAGGTTCCTTGACTATGCATTGAGATATAATTTAAAGAGAGTGAAATATTTCGGATATGGGTCTTTACACGACCTTTAATTATTTGGTTTGTGTTCATGTGGAATTTTACAAACAACACAAATGCTCTTAGTCTTATCACATAGGGACAAATTTCCTTATCTTTGTTGCAAATTATATAAATTTATCATCTTCTTCATATCTAAATGGGCTTTAAAATTGGATGGTTAAAAATGAATAAGGGCCTTTCTTTGCATCTTGTAATGTTAGTGTATTTAATTGTTCATACACTATCGTATGGTTTTAAAATGCACTGATAATTTTTATTGTAATATAATTCATGAATAATCATTAATTGGTGCACATTTATCTACAAACTATTATTAGAAAAGAGTATTAATCGAGTTATCGACATGATTGGCTTCCATTATTAATAGTAAATTATTATTTTAACAAGATTCATTATAAAAGTTAATTTATCTCTAAACCTTATCCCTAACATATTTCTTATCTATATAAGAGCATAGAGAGCTAGTGATATTGGCAATTCATTGTGGAAGAGAATTATTGTTATTTTAGCAATTTAGGTTAGAGCCTTTTAATATGAAGAGGTAGTCATGCTACCCTGTGTTAAATATGTGTATCGATTTTATTTAGAGCTTTCATTGATTTATATTATTGCAGGTATTGTGGGTGTATATCTTATGGTAGGTAACACGATTCTAGACCCTACCCAAACAATTTAATATGGTATCAAAGTTGTAGAAGCTTCACCTCATTATGCATGCAAGTTTAATTTTCAAATATTCAATTTTATTTTCAGTTTCAAACCTAGATTTTAGTGGCCTACTTTAAAATACCCAATCTTATGCTCTCACCTCACCCTTAGGGGATCTCGGTTGATCATAAATTGATGAATTAAGTAGGGTATTAAGGGTTTGAAAAAAATTAAAGTTATTTATTTGATTTGATTTTTTCTAAAAGTATATTTTGGGCTCTACAACAAACTGTCATTCTGCATCAAGTCTTGATTTTGTCTCTATATGTTAGTTTTTGGGTGGCCTTGGGATCCATGTAAAAGTCAAGGTGCTCAGTTTGGACTAAACATTTACCAGAGGGTAGATCTTGGAATTTATAGCAATTGTTTTTTCTATGTCCAACACATAATCGACATGTTTTTGTTGTTTTTAGTGACATCGAAATTTGTGCCAAAAATAAAAAGTTTATTAAGTCGAGTTGATTTTTCGTAGGTGGGTATATTATGTGTTTTTAAGCACTTATCCCTTCTGCTATTATTTTTGAATCATTACTATTTTTATGATATTTCAAATTCCAAATTCACAGGAGTTGTCATTTTTAGAAAAGCTATAATCAGTTTCACCTAATCTGTGGCATGAGGGGTGTTGCCTCAATACGAAAGTCACTAGACAACACTATATATGAATTTTAGATTCTATGTACCTCACGATATATTATAAGTGCATATGATTTTTATTTTTTTCTAGTAGGAAGGCTTTTGATCATTTGATTATGTAATGCACTGGTAAACAATTAGCCCTGAGATGTTACTCTACATACATCATAGACAAGAGAGTGTGGCTACTTGAATGATAAAATCCTCAGTAATTAGTGCCCTTTGGACTGTGTTCACTGTTTACGATTGGGATTAATATATCAGAGAGCCTACACACCAAACACCCCCAACCTAGTAATTCTAAATAAATCTAAGTCATACTTGCAAGTTTTGCACACTATTGCCATATATCTATTCAAATCCAAAATTCCTAATACTAATTCAATTAAAATACATAATTATTATTGTTTTAGTTTTAGTTCAAAAACCCTATTTTTAGATTCAGTTTTAAACTAGAATAGTAAAAAGGCAGTGTAAAGGGTGTGTATGGTAGAAAACAAAAATCTCAGCTATATTTTGATCCATTTGAAAAATAATTTAACCTACAACAAAATTATGTAGCTAAGCACAAAAACCACACACTAAAAGAAATGGCCTAAGTTTTCAGTAGATGGGTCAATTGATATATACAAAGCCCAACTTATAACAAAAGTTTTTTCACAAGATGAAGGTGTTGATTACCATGAAACCTTTGCTCTAGTTGCCAAGATGAATTCTATCAGGCTAGTACTCCCCTGTCTACAACACGGGGATGGGAAGTCCATCATATAGAAAAAGTGTGCATGGAGACTTACAAGAATAAATCTACATGTCCCAACCTCTCGAGTCCATAAGCAATGAGAATTATAGCCTTGTGTGCAGATTGAAAAATTCCTTATATGATTTGAAATAGGGATCTTGGGCTTGGTATGAAAATATCAACATGTTCTTACTCAACTCTGGCTTTAGACGGAGTCTGTCTGACCCCATAGTACACACCAAGAAAGTAGATGGGAAACCCTTGATTTTGGTCCTCTTTGTCGATGACTTAATCATCACAACGAGTTCCACCAAATAGATTAATGATTTGAAATTTTAGATAATGAAGTATCTTGAGATAAGTGACTTAGGTTTGTTACATTTTTTCCTTGGTTTTTAAATTTCACAGTGTAAGAAAGGAGTAAATGTGACATACTCAACTGATTCAAAATGAAAGAATAAAAGTCTACACTGAATCCTTATCAATCTGGAGTCAAGATTTTTGCCAAGTGTTCTTATCCTTCAATTGATGTTACATTATACAAAAAATTGGTGGGAAGTATTATGTACTTGAATTGTACTCATCTTGATATTTCATTTGTTGAGAACTTGGTAACACTCTAATGTTAGGATCCCTATGAAAGCCATCGATAAGTTGAAAAATGCATTTAAGGTATCTTTGTGGTATTATTAACTATGAGATTAAATACAAGTCAAGAGGAACAGACTCAATTTATGGTTACACTTCTAGTGGGAGCACATCAGTTGTTGGCTACACAAATAGTGATTGGGCAAGAGCTCCAAACGATCATAAGTCAATCACAAGATACATCTATCATCTTGGGGTAGGTCCCGTGACTTGGTCTTTCAAGAAACATACTACTATGTATTTGTTTACTATAAAAATTAATTATAAAGGAGATGTTGCCAACTGTGAGTCAATTTGGATTTGACACTTTCTTTCTAAATTTTGATTTTCACAGACACAACCCAATCCACTTTGGTGTGATAATCAGAGTGCTATTCACATTTCTCGCAACCTAGAGGATCACCAATGCACAAAGCATATTGAGATTTACATGCATTATATTCAAAAATTGATACATGATAAGGTTGTTGATCTTAAATTTTACTGAATAGATGATCAGGGTGTAAATATCTTCACAAAACCCTTGATTGAGGCCCGATTTATTCAGCTCAGGCAACTTTTGGGAATGAAAGAATGTTGTCATCAAGGGGAATAGTTCAGTGATTCATCCCTCCTTGCCTTCATCGAAGTACATATCAAGGAGGGATGTTAGTGTAATTAACTAATCATACACTATTATATGGTTTTAAGATGCACTACTAATATTCATTGTCATATAATTAATGGATAATCACTAACTGTGCATAATTATCTACAAACTATCATTAGAGAAGAGTATCAATCAAGTTATTGACTTGATTGACTTCCACTATAAATAGTAAATTTTCATGTTAACAAGACTTGTTCCACAAGTTAACTATTGTACAAATCCTATCCCTAACCTCTTTCTTATCTATATAAGATCATAAAGAGCTAGTGATAGTGGTAATTCATTGTGAAAGAAAATTATTGCTATTTTGGAAATTTAGGCCAGATCCTTTTAATATGAAGAAGCAGTCATACTACCTATGGTAAATCTATGTATTGTTTTTATTTAAAGTTTTCTTTGATTTATATTATTGCATGTTTTGTGGGTTTATGTCTTATGGTAGCTAACACCATTCTAGACTATACCCAGAGAATTTAATAAAAATATGAGTTTGGAATCAAGATTTTAAGTTTTTGTGTACATTTATTCTATGAAATCATGCTATTTTTAGTTAATTTCCATAAACGACTTGTTTAAATATCTCTACTTATTTTTCAAGATGATTAGTTTTTGATTAAAAATTTCTTTTGATTATGTTATAATTGTAAATGGACCATTGGGGTAAATTGTCCAGAACAATGTCATAGGCAAGAGATTGAAATTGATTCACGAGTGACTCGTGTAATCATACAAATGATTCATACATGCCATGTTAGGTATGTGACACCAAAGTTAAATTTTGGATCCTTTTACTATGCGGTTTATAGCCCACTCCTTGACAGGGGGTGTTAGGGGGAAATGCCCCCCCACTATTGTTGCACGGGGGTCTATGGGGTGGGACATCCTATGGAGCCCCTTTAGTGGGGGTTTGGGGGTAGTGCCTCCGAAGAAAAAAATCAAGGAGTTAAACCCCTATTTCTAGGAAGACTAATTCCACTGGATTCTATTTTTAGAAGGAAAGTTCTAATGGCATTTTTGCACTCTATTTTTAGGAGGAGGAATCCTAATGGTGCTTTTCCAGTTAGTTGCATTTATCTTTGTGGAGTTCACATGTAATCTACATAGTGAGTTCGCATGTAATATGTTCATTTTAGAATTAATAAAGATTGATATCTTTCACCATGGATGTTTCCTTAGCTTTGATAAAGTCTTACCATGTAAATCCTATGTTTTGTCTATTTAATTATCTCTTTTATTGCATTTTGTTACTGTAGAGTGCATGGTTTCCTAACATGCCAGTGTATGACAAATATACATGAGACAATCATTCTAAAATATGATTGACTCGTCTATCGTTATAAGAGATTTGCAATTATGAGCGGCTCATAAAGTTAACATTGGAGACTTTTGCCTTCATGTGAATGATTCATAGAATTAAGCATCTATGACATATCTAATATCAATTTCCTTATGAATGGAATTCATTGAGATCATGTGGAATGGCCATTCAAATTAGACCATTCTATTTATATCTTGAATTAATAAGTAATCTATCTTGTTATGTATATTTTACTAGTTTTATGGTTTGTATGAGATGAATGTGGAGAAACAATATGTTGTACTTTAGTCTAAATCCTTACCATTGGCATATAATTGTATGAGGATCTCATGCAATTTGGAGTCAAATAATTAGCTGGAATAAACCACCTAGAGGGGATCATCCAACCAACTTCTTAGATTGATTGTTACAATTTTGTTCTTGCAAACATTAATGACCTTGGTGTACTAGAGTTCAGTTATGTTTATCAAATGAATAAGGATAATGAGTCCTTCATTTTGTTGTTGTCTTATTAAAAAGATTAGTTATATCCCTATAATAGCAATGCATATTAATTAATTGTATTTTTGATGTAATTTTCTATAGATGATTGTGTCATATATTGAAATGACATTATTCTAAATTGAGGTCACATTGATGTACTTTTGATCAATTATGTAACAAGGATCTTGGTTATAATATGAGTGATAAGTTATAGAATAGACTTAAGCATAAAATTTGATCGATCCTATTTTTACATTAATTTTATATTCCTTTATTGCTTTTAACATGATAGGTTGTGGGTGGAAATAGTGTTTAGTTTGAAAATTCTTCTTCTTTCAATTTAAAATCAAAGTATTGTCATTAAATTACTAACATTGAAGTCGTACAAATCTTAATTATATCTCTTTATATATTGAATCATTGAATGCATAAAAAACCTTTGCTTAGGTCATACATTGATCATGTTTACACTAGATTTAGTAGCTTCAAGTATGGATTATATGAATCTTAAGTTTGAATCTAGTCGACTCTATGTTAGAAAACCTTAAATGTTTCCTGATAAATTAAGAGCATAAAATTTCATTAAGAAGGATTAGATACTAATCAATGAATTGAATAAAACTTTTTAATGACTGTGAATATGTAAATATTAATAATTTGTATCACAAGTGTAAAGTCTCAATCAATGAATACTTAAGTAAGTTGTGAGATAAAATCAAGGTGCTTGAAACCTATCTTTTGTTCAATTATGTACCTGGTGTGTATCATCACATAGATCAGTGTAGAATAAGAGGATAATATGACCATATTTTGAGGTGTGGGATGCACCTAAATATTACATAATTCAAAATAAAGGGCTTACATATACCATGTGTAAAATATGAATTCATAACGTGATGTCATCATTAAAACCCATTTATAACACATTCATTGCCAATGGAGTTTTTATTTAATGTGGTAGATCGATTGACTAAATATGCCCTCTTAATTCCCACAAAAAAATAGGAATAAATGGTTGAAAGTTTCGTAAATTGAATTTACAACATGTGTTTAAGTTATATGGCATCCAAAACTAGATTATCTACAATCAAGATTGACTATTTCAAAGTCTTTTTTTTGCATGAACTATTTCATAATGCAATGGTTACATTTAACATGATCATTGAATACCATCCCAAAATTTATGGTCAAATAGAGGTGGTGAATAAGTGCTTGGAAGAGTATCTGAGAATATATGTAGGGATAAGTAGAGCAAGTGGGTGGAATGGTTACATTTGGCTGAGTAATAGTACAACACCACATATCACTCTACCTTCAAAATGACACTCGTTAAGACTTTATATTGGTGTAAACCATCATCACAATTATATTTGGTAATTAAAATGGGTAATGTAATAACAACATAGGAAGAATTGGATGAGACTCAGAACACTACAAATTTTGAGGGACAACCTCAAAATGAGTGTAGATAGGGTGAAGCAATAGGTAGACTAACACAAGATAAACATGGCATTTGAAATTGGGGTCAAAGTGTTTATTCAGATAGAACCATAAAAACATGTCATGTTGAAGCATGCATGAAACCAAAGGTTGCATCCAAAATAATATGGGCGATACATGGTGAGTTCCAAGGTAGGAGAAGTTTCATATGCACTAGACATACCAAACAGGGGAATAATGCATTATAGGTATCATGTTTGAAGAAGAATATAAGACTGCATATTGTGTCATGAATAAAACATCCTATCTGAAATGGAGAAAGAAAGCTTGTGTCAAAAATTGAGTGCATTTTTGGGGAAGCTATTAAAAATCCTTGAAATTGGGTTGTGTAAATGTTTAAGGTCAAGTGGATGGAGATACCAAAAGAGGATGCAATTATGGAGAGAGATGATTTTGTAGGAGTGCATCCAACATTTCCATAATACTAAAAATGTGACTAAAATGTAAGGGGAACTTGAGGAGTAAAACAAAAGTATACATTCTCATTCATGTGTTTGGTTAAGTAGTATTACATTGTGTGTTGGTTATAGATTTACTTTATGATGTAGTGATCTTGGGTTTCATCTTCCACTCATCCTTTGTATGTATTCGTAGACACTTAATTTTGGTAGATGTTTTTTAATTATATTGTTATTATCATATTTTCATACATATGAATCATTGGTCTAAATTAGGCTCTTATTGACATATTTTTTATTGTGATGAGCCCCATATAATCTTACCTTATCGCTATCAATTTTTGAGCACCTTTAGACCTATCAATTGTTTTCTTCAAGATCCTCCCAAATATTCCTACAGTTCATTAGGTCTTTGTTTTTAGGTTTTTCCTCATTATAACTATTATCAGAGCATCTCAATAATGGTCTTAGCACTGTCAAAACATTCTGATAGTGGTCAATTTGATTGTGGGTCCTTCAATCCTTTCCCCTATGTTTTCCATGTTTCATTGTGCTTGATTATCGGTTTCCCATTTCCATGTGGTCATATTGCATGCTAATAAGGTCCTAATATTATTTTGAAAAGTATATATATATATATATATATATATATATATATATATATATATATATATATATATATATATACTTTTCAAAATAATATTAGGACCTTATTAGCATGCAATATGACCACATGGAAATGGTAATAAGCACCATAATGCATTCTATATATAAACAATATATCACACAATCATATGTTCACACAATTATACGGAAGACATATACATATCACATCTATTGATTTATTTTTACTTAATTGATGAATTATTACTTCATACTTGTACCAAAATAAGGATTAATGAACAAACATATAACATTTCTGAAGTGGCATCTTGCATCTCATGCCATATATATAAGGGATGGTATTATCATATACAATGAATTGATTTTTGACATGCATGAATGCTAATTTTTAACCTATCAAAAATTAGGGGCCTGAGTCACCTAAGTTAGGCCCATAAAATAAAAACCGGATTTTTTAATATTTTTGCAAGGATTCATGGCACAAATTAAGAATTGAATGAAGGAGAAGACATTTGGGTAGTATTGCGCATTTATCTACAAATGTGGAAGAGTTTTATAACATGTAATTTTTGACAAAGAGGTTTGTAAAGTTTTAGACCATATGTGTATGTGAAGTTGTTATTGAAACATATCTGCTACTTTTAGGTCAGAATATTACTATAGGGATAGCTCAATATTGCTATGTCATCATTGGGTTCATCAATAAAGTTTTATGATTTAACATCAATATTAGTGTCAAAATTGTGTGTTGTTTTGCCTATATTTTTTCATCTTTGACTTAAAAGTTTATCTAACATAGTGTGCATCAACATGGGTGAAAAGATTTTTTAACATGGAAATATAATGATTTTTTTTAGCAAAAACATCCATTTTGGCTATCACAAATTTATGTGAAAAATTTATTAGGTCAGTAGGATTCACGTTAGAAGCTGAGCTAAAAAATACACACAAAATTTGTAATAGCATTTATTTGATTTTTTTTGATGTGGAAAAATTGTGCTAGGTTTTGCATCAATTGTTGCATTAGACACATTTTCATCAGTGTTGGGGTGTGTAGTTGAAGATAATTGGGCAAAAAACTGAAAAAATTTATAGTGGTGTTAGTTGTTGCATATTTGTGTAAAAACTAATTTAAAAATAAATAAATAAATTATATTTTCATTGATTAATTACATAATAAAGATGGGTATTGCTTCATTATTATTTGTAGATGACCATGGTGGAAATGATGATGATGATGATGAAAAATTTAATAACTCAACAACAATTTTTCATTAATATAATATTCATAAAAGACTGTACATAACAATTGCAAACAAGGCACATAATAATCAAATGACATTTAAAACCAACGAATAACAAAATTATTATATTGATCATAATGTAAGTGCTATGAATCAATCAACATTTATTAAACATTAAAATGAAATAAATTTTTAATCACTATGAAATCCTTGTTATTGTAAAATCCATAAAAATCTTTATTGAAAATTTTAGTTCGAATTATTGTCCTCCTCCACATCATCATGATCATAGTCATCAACATTATCATGGTTGTCATTAATATTATTGTCGAAGTCACCATGATATAATTTTTTTCGTCTTTCATATTTTTATTTTATTTTTTTGATGCAACTCAGTCTTTGAAACATATGGATTTGATAAAAATGTTGAATCAAATTACACATTCACACATACACACACAAAAATTGAAGTATACATAAATCAATTAATAAATTAGTAATTATTTGTAGTCATTTTATTTTGTTGATAAATTTCATTAGGGCTTCTTGGACTTCTATCATTTCCATTTGTTGGCATGAAATTTTTTTAGGAAGACAAATCGATGACTTTGCATCAACAACATGGGAAACAAAGTCCCTCTCTTATTACCAAGTTGAACTACCTTTATTGAAATCTAAAATAGGAAAGCAAGAAATACTTACAAACAAAAGAATGTAAATCATGGGGTAGTAATTTTAATTTGAAAGTAAGAAAATGAGTTTTCAGAAAGGAATATATACGGAGGGGGAGAGAGAGAAGGGAAAAGTTTTGGGCAACAAATTTGCCAAGTTAGAAATTGAGACTGGATGAAAGTGTTGAGAGAAAATTTGACTTTCAAAGAGAGAAAATCTCTCTCATTCAATGGGTTGAAAAGACATAATCATATCCTTAGGGATATGAAACATACATTGGAAAACTATTTAACTCTAATAATAAAAATGAATAGCCCTCTGTATTTTCTAACAGAAACAACAAAGAAATTATCTCTATTCCTACCAAGATTTTCACATGTGTTGGAAATATAAATTACAACTCTAGAAAGAAACTTTGTAATCTAATTTCTAATTCTCAATAGTTTGAAATTTGTAACAATGACAATGAAAATCAAATACGTTGAATTAAACAAAAGACATAATTCAAAAGATATTACTAACATAAAGTTTAAATACACCTCTTTGTATTTATTTTTGAAGAGTAGAATGTCTGATCTCCATTTACAATGCTTTTCCAAAATTTTATATGTTTTGAACCCTTAATATGAAGCCCTAACTTGTATTTATAGGTTAAAATGGATGGTTATGGTGCAAAACCACATAGTTTGCCTTTTTACAGAGCTACACAAACACCAACAATAAATTACAACTTGAAATGGTGCAATTTTTTTTGAACATTTAGCATCACTTGAGAAAACTATTTGGGGTTTTTGCACTGCTTGTAAAAGCACATTATCAATTTGCGCAACTTTAAAAAGCAACTTCGAAAAATTACAGAGACAATTGTTAGAATGACAATACATATTTATAAAAGAAAAAAAATGCAACAATACAAATTAGGCACAAAGAAATAAGAGAAGAGAATGTAGAAACACTGAAAATAATTCTTCATTCTTCTTTCTACTGCATTGACAATTCTTTCTCTTTAAGGAAATTGTCAAATCTTTGAAGAAATGCCCAGATCAAGTCTTCATCTAGTCCATCTTTGTACCTATAAGGAATGCCCATTGAGTAGCCTAAATCTTTCATTTCTTGAAGCTTGTCTTAGAGACTATTTATTTTCATATTCAAATTATCCACATTCACTTGGAATTTGGCTAAATGGTGAAGTTCTTCATGACCAAATGTAGATGTGGGATGGACAATGCCCTGAATTCGCTCTTTAAATTCTCTAATTATGGTCTTAATTGAAATCAGCTTCTCATTTTGATCTTTGTCATTGACAAAATCATGATTCAATTTCTTGAGCTTAATATAAATTTATATCATTGTGTCACTTCCAAGTGATCTTGCATTGTTGAATTTCTGAAGACACTCTTGAAGAGATTGAATTTTGAATTTAGTATCCCAAAGAAATTTAATCTGATAGATGATTTCTTCCTTATTCATCACTCCTTTTTCAATAAGGTCAATAGAAGAAAATTTTGAGAATTCAACCAAGCCAAGAATAAGTTCCTCCCAATTTTGTTTTTCTACAACATATCCACTTTCTTTTATCACTAGTTGTTCATAATGTGATATGATTTCAGAGAACATCATAACCACGATGAGGTTTGTTGAGGTTCCCTGATCAATAACCTTTTCAATCCAATCTTTCACTGCATCTCCCATTTGAACCACCTCTCTTACTTTTTTCAATGTCTCATAATGAAGACTTGATGAAGTGATAGCTAGTTCAATTGGCCTAATCAATCTTTGTTTACTAAGTTTAATTATTCTACCTTCTCTTGCAGTTCATCCTTCATCGCCTTGTCTTTATCTATTTTTCAAAAATGGTACCAATTACCAACTTTACATTCCCTTTCATCCATTCTATGGTTGATTTTTCTAAATGAACCCTGGATACCTAGTAGTCTTCAATCCTAATTTTTGACTTATCCATTTCAATTGCTGGAATGACCACTTATGCATATTTTTCTCCTTTTCATCTATTACCATTCCCAAAACTATTCTCACTTTCTGTGGCCTCTTTGAAAAAAAGATTATTAAAGTTCCAAAATCTATCTCCTAAGGTATACCAACTTTTATTGTTTTCTTCACTACTATGGACAACTAGTCTAAAGTTATTGTGTTTGAGGAAGGCAATGGGACAGATGTTGAAACTGGTGGAACAATCCTAGCTAGAGTCAAAGAAAGTGTTTTCTTAGTTGGGGCACCTTGAAAATATGTTTTTATTTGTTCTTGTGTATTGATTATATCAAAAGGAATTCATGGAGAGGGGATGAGAGGTAAATAAAGATTCGAGGGAGAAGATGAAGAGATATGAGTAACTTCTTGCAATGGAAAAACAAGCAATGTAGGGAACGTTGTATCATCTAAATCCAATAATTTTTGAGTTGTGTTCTCTACCATTTCATGAGAAAATATAAAATTATCAACTAGAACCTCTTAAGGAATTGAAATTTTAGGAGAAGAAGAGACATTTTTCACCTAATATCTTTACTTTTAGCTTGATAGTCTTCCGTAGTTGAACATCTTGTTGAATAAATTTAGGTTCATGCACCTCTTCTATCATTGGGGGTTCTCCATTAGGACCTGCTTCACCTATCTTTTCAGGTTCATCTTGTTATTTATAGAAGCTAACAAATTTATCTTCCCTAGAAGGTGTAGGTAAATCAACATTTGTAATATCTACTCCCTTGCTCTTCAACCGCCTAAGTGTTCTATCAAGTGCCACTCATGTTCTACTTCTGAGAGAAGTATATTCCCTTTTGTCCCAATGGACTACATGTAATGGTTTTGTCACGACGCTTTCTTTTTCAAAGATGGGGTCCAATGTGACCTCATCATCCACCAAATGATTTGGCACTTTCATTATGCCAAATTTGACTATTTGTCTCATAATAATCTATGAATAATCCTTGATCCTTACTATTTTCTTATCATTTCAAAACATCCAATAATATTCAAAAAGTGGAAGATGTTGATACCAAGGTCCAATATTGTGCTCAATTAAGCTTTATTGTCAAATGAAAGCCTGCTTTCAAACATCCTGAGGTTATAGTGAGACATGTATTGTTTAACTAACTTGGCCTTTACCATTGAAGGGCAAGTATACCTACCAATTGAGATTGAAAATTTGATCCCTATTTTATATTGGCTTGTTAGGAACTTGTGTGTTTCAATATGTTGTCTCACCAATTCTATCAATTCCCACTTATCACTAACATATCATGGGAGCATATAAGGAGTAACTTTGTAACCATTGATTCTTAAATAAATGAAGGTTGGGAACTGTATGAACCCAATTCCTTGTCTTGTTATCTCTATAGTGGCCGCAACTGATATTCTCATGTTGAAGAGTTACTTTTAAAACAACTGAATGATGAAATGAACAAAGCAATCATTTACCTTTTCAAGTGATGAGTGTTCTCTTTCAATGCCAACTGAGGATAGAAGTCATACACCATTGCTTTTCCAAAATCACCCATTGTATGCAATCCATCAAAATATCTTTGACTTACTACAACGTAAATGAGATACAAAGTGATAGAATTTTGACGTGACTTTTACCTCCATGAGTTACTTATGAATGGAATCACTAATCAACTACCCCCAATTGATATATTATTTGTTTTTGAGGATGATCCAAATGAATCTGTACATCCATGTCTGAAAGTTATTTGCCATTTGATTTCCCACTATCTTGTGCAACAATGTAATCATATCATTTATCTTATTTTTAAAATTGGGCTTTGCAATATTTTTTGCAAGCCATGTGGAAGAATGTTTTGGCTTAGTCAACCATGCATTGTTGACTTATTTAACACATACCATATTATTGTCATCCCAAAAGTTTTGGGAGGACTCAAGGGTTAGATGCACAAAGGATTCATGCTCTGAAAAGCGAAAAATATTGTCAATTTGCTCAGGAACAAAAGTCACTACCAATTCCCCTTGTGGATCTCTTACCTCCCTTGTCTTTGAGTTATAGTTATTTATCATGACAAAAAATAGCTTAGGAGATTTTACTAACATTGAAAATGTTGCCGCCTATGCTAATCCACTATTACAAACGCTTTAACCAAAATTTGTCTTAAGCATTGTGTTCATTTTTTCCCAAAACTCGTCTAAGTTGATATGACTTAGATCCGTGTCAGTAATATTTCCAACATTGGGTTCCAGTGGCAAAGGAAGTGTCACACCTAAAATTAATACTTCATAATTTTTTTGTCTTTACTCAAAATCACCTTTTCCAAAGCGGGAGATAAATACATCAACTTTACAAGCAAACTGATAATTTGAAATATTTGTGTAAAAACTTCTTATTTACAAAAAATGATGAAATTGCAAATGAAAGTCTGTACTCACAAGTTGGTTGTACAAATTACTCTAACTTGTTTTTTTTAATGCTAATTGTATGAAATTCAACTTTTCTCTGATCAATTTCCATGCTTATAACTACACCTGTAAAACTATTTTGTGTTGCTTATTTAGAAAACCTTTTTTGGCCAACGGAAATGAATTGAATAAATTATAAAAAAATCATTTCAATTTCTAAAATATTTTTCCTTGTTCCCAATTTGACCAAAATATTAAAAATCAATTGCCAATTGATTTTTACCAAAAAATAGAATTTCTAAGCTCGCCGAGAAAAATATGGATTTTATCAAATTTACAGTGAAAATAAATTACCATGTGATTTTTAATATTTCAAAAAATTTAAAATTTCTGTGAAACATAATTTTTTTTATCAACGCTTAGCGTTTTACAGGGAACGTAGTCTTGTTTCCTCAAAGACATCACGTGATCTTGTAATTTTTAAATCGTAAATGAAAATGATCAAAAATTTGCCCATGTCAAATTTATCTCCTATTTTTTATGAATTTTTTAAAATCAAAATTTTACCCACAAAAATCTGTCAACCCTTTTAACATTTCCTCCCCAAACCATTCAATTTATGCAAGTTAAAAAAAATTTCAATTTGGCGAATAAAATATATTAAAATAAACTTCTACTCACCCCCTTTTTTGTTTACTCTCTCCGTACATACATCGTACGGTCGACCGTACGATATCTGTACCACTCAATGCTTGGGCATAAAAAATTAAAAAGAATTTGAAACTTGCTAAAAGTTTGTTGTTTTTTGCAGGTCGTACAACTTGCACAACTGGTAGTAAGCTGAAAAATGAAAAAAAAACTTGTCTTTGTTCTATCAAACCTGCTTTTTATGGAGGGCGTAAGACCAACATCAAATTTGCCTTTTTATTAATAAACCTGCTCTTTTCTAGATGGCGTATGACTCAGACTTGAAAGAAATCAAAAATTTTGATGGTGGTTTGCATTTTTGTCAAAAATATTACTCATATAAAGGGCGTACAACCGGCCATACGGTACCATTTTAGTGGATATTGTACTCTCAAAAACATTTTTTAATCTGTCAAAAATACCTTGAATGCAATTGTATGATTTCGCTGGGAGGAAAGACGGAAAAATAATTGATTTTTTAAAAAAATAATTAAGGACTTTTCCCCTTCTTCCGTGAGTGAGACGTTTGGTTTTCGTTTAGAAATGATTTAATATTTGCTCATTATTTTGAAAACCTCTATGAATTTGCATGACCATTCGCTGAATGAAAATGATTACTCTGAAACTTTTTTTTTTTTTTTCCTAAGCGCTCTTACATGACCCTTTTCTGGGTGAGAAATAAATTAAAATAACTTTTTTACATTAATTCGATTCCATTTTATGAGCTTGAAAATATTTTTTCTCTGTAGATGATGACTAAAACATGAATGGCAATTTAATTTTTAAATCACTAAAATTGTCAAAATGAGCATGTAAATTGAAAAGATATTTTAGAAGAGAAGACTAACTTCTTTTAATATCATATGAGAAAATAACCGTATTTGCATGATTAATAGAAAAAATAAATGAGTTTCCTTGCAAGTTTGAAAAATAAACTTCAATTTGCAATGATAATTTTCACCATTGAAAAATGCAATTTCAATGTAGAAGTTTGCATTTACATAACTTTTAGAAAAATAATTTGCATTCGTACAATTTGAGGAAGTGTGATTTGCATTGGAATGACTTATAGAAATCTAATTTTGAGTTGTATGAAATAGGAAAACTTAAAAATATTTTGCAATTTACACGAAGTTTTAAAATATTTTTGCAATTTGCACGGGAACTTAAATCGAAATTGCAATTTACACAGAATAAAAAATAAAACTGCAATTTGCACGAAAACTCAAAATAAATTTGCAAATTGCACAGGCGCTGAGAAAGATTTTGTAAATTACATGAAGACTTAAAAAGATATTGAAATTTGCACAGAGCACAAAATTGAATTCACATTTTGCACTAAGTGTGAAAAAAGAAATTGTAATTTACTCAACTTTTGGAAAAGCAACGTGTACTTGTACAACTTATGAAAATCTAAATGGTTTTTACAAATTACAAGAAATGCTAACAACTTTTTGCATGAGAGGCTCAAATGCAATTTTAAGTAATTTGGAGTAAAAAATAACTTGGTCGTAAAATTTTAATTAATTAATTAAAAAATTTGAATTTTTTAAAATTTTGGCAATTTTGGACTTAGTTGAAAAAATATTTTAGCCATTATTTGTAAAAAATTGTATTTCCACCAATTTTTCTCCATTTTCAAAAATTACAACAGCTGGCTCTAATTTGGATTTCAAACTACAAGGAATGAAAAGAACTTGAATTCTCTAATTTTGCATGCCGGTACTTTATCCATTGGGCAACAAAGTCTTCAATAACAACTCTGATGGATTTGAAAAATCTTTGAATCTCTAATCTTCAATAAAGGTATGGGTCCTCAAGTCATTGAAGAACTTTTGCATGTCAAAAGATAGTGTATGCAAGGGTTACATACTCAGCGTGATAGGTGCTTTCACATATCCAAAAAGATAGTGTATGCAAAGACATTTTAGTTATGTATTTTTACACAAACTAAAATATGAAGAGAGAAGTGTCTTTCTTTCATATACTCAAAAGTGATGAACCTTGGATTGCCTTACAAAATATAATAAATTTGTTTTTCGTGACTACAAAATTGTTCCCTGACTTTGTAATGTCAACATTTTAAAGTTCTAAAAATAAACATATCTTAATATGTGACTCGAGCCTTGCCTATTGAGCTACAAAGTTGATGTCCCATTACGTAAGAATTTTACCATTTATGTTCTGAAAACTTTTATATCTCACATTTGTATATCCTAATCTGATCAACTACCAATTCACCCATCTCAATCATATGAGAAATGAACATGCACTATCAGGGTAGATCACTTGTTCACTTGAAGAGATCCATGAAAAAAAGTCTAATCTATCACTCTTACAATTCATATGATTGCCCATGATATTTCTCAGATAGAAATCACAACTAAAAATATGTGTAAATAGAAATATTGGAAAAGAAATATAACCAAAATTATATTCACATATCTAAAAAATAGGGTCACCTAGTTCTTACTAGAAATAGTGTTTCAAATATTGCTCATTGAAGGGTAATGGTAGATGAGTTTTATCACAATATGCCAGGGAAAAAATGTTATTACCATAAAAGTACCTGATCTTGAATGACCCCATCCAAAGTGAATCAAACTTCTCGTGATTCCCTTTTGGTTATCTGCAACTATCCCAAAGTAAAACTAGATATTCTATTTAGATTTCTCTTTTCTTTGACTTTTTGTCAAAGAGATCTTTGACATGAGCCTGATGTTCTATTGTCCTATCAACCCCCTATATCCTTTTTTCTTCTAGTTGCTGTAGGTAGAAGATTCTTTTATCTAGTGAGCTTTTAAAATTTGGATTCTCAACTGTTCTAGATAATTTAGGGCAGGTAACTCAAGAGTTATAAGAATAGAAACATCTATTCCATATAACGAATATAATAGACATACCAATAATCTTTTTTAGAGTTATACGGTTTGCTTAAAGAGCATCATATACCTTTTTGTACCAATTTTTATGATTCTCATCTGCTACCTTATGCATGATTGTGAATAGATTTTATTTGCTCGATTCAACCTAACCATTACTTTGCAGATGATAGTTTGATGAATGAGATAGAGAAATGTCGTATCCATAACAAAATGCAATATCTTTGAAAAAGAAAAGTTAGAGGTATCATCTGTAACAATTTTATATAGGATTCCATATGGTACAAATATATTTTATTAATGAAGTTGCAAATGACTTTTGAAGTTGTTTGTTTAACATGAATTGTTTCTACCCACTTAGTGAAGTAATTTGTTACTGTGAGAACATGAGTATGACTTGCACTTGAATGAGAGTTCAATATCCCAACAAAATCTAGTCCCCATTGTTGAAAAAGTTCTTTAACTATTATTAGTTAAAGAGGAAATGCTACTAACCTGGGTTTGCCTACAAACTGTTGACATGCCTCACACTTTCTAACCTATTCAAATGAATCTTTGAAAAGAGTTGGCCAATAATAATGAGCTTTAATAATTTTATATGTTATTACCCTAGCATAAAAATACCCTCCACAGGCCTGATCATGAAAAACTTGCAATAATTTCTTCTACTCTTTCTTATCAACACATCTTAAAAAAAATCCATCAATGATTTTCTTGAAAATAGTGCCATTCTATATGACATACTTATTAGCTTGTAGTTTGACCATTTTGCATTGTTTAACATTCAAGTGTGAAGGACATTCTTCATATGTCAGGTAGAAAACAATGTCAAAAAAATATTTATTAATAGAATTAACAAATAATACTAAAGGAAACTCTTGATCATTTTGTTCATTTGAAACTGTCGAAGACCCTTATTGAATATATTCCTTTTCTGCCATGAGTTGACATAATCTTTTTTCTCGAACTAGTTTTGAAGGTTTTATTTCTAGATCATATTCTTGCACTTTAGTTATCGAATTCCCTCATTTAGAACTAGGGTCTTTTTGAGTCAGAATAGATTTGACTATTATACTTGATACCATTATCATAGAATGCAAATGCAATATGTAATACTTGAATTGCTTGACTGCTTTCATAATTGCATAAGCATGCTTTTCTTCAGAAGAATATTTAAATTCATAAACTTTGATATTACAAATCATGAAGGTAATTAGGGATTCAATACCCTCATTATTTTTTTGAATCAATAGTATTGAGAGTGTATGCTTTGAAGTATACTAACAAATAATGAATTATTTTTTAAAATTAGGATAAACCAATGTTGGTGCATAAGAAATAAAAGTGTTTATCTTTTCAAATAATTCTTTACTTTCATTGTTCTATTTGAAATAAAGTTTTCCTTTCATCATGTCTGCAATATGTATAGTGAGCTTAGCAAAATCAGCAATGAATCTTCTTAAAAAGTTAATTTTCCTAAAAAAGGAATGCACTCCTAGTTTACTGGTAGGCAATGAAAGTTTTTGAATCACATGAACCCTTTATGGATCAATATTTTTTCTTTCTTTTGAAACAATATGACCTAGGAGTTTACCTTCAGTTACTCCAAATGCATATTTCTTAGGAATAAGAGAAAATCCATGTAAATGACACTTTTCAAAGACTCTTTCTAAATACGCATAGTGATCTTCTCACTTTTTCAAGAAAACTATCAGGTCATCGAGATAAACTACAATTATTTCATTCTTAAATTATTTGAATGCCAAATCCATTGCCCTCTAAAAATTAGCTCATGCATTAATCAATTCAAATAGAATTTGTTTATATGCAAAAGTGCCCCAAGGTTTTGTGAAAGTTATTTTATGTTGATATTCTTTATTAAACTCAATTTGGTTGTATCCTAAAAAACATCAAGCATCGAAAGCATCTCAACCTCTGTTACTGGTTGACGAACTTGATCCATGACCAATAATGGATAATTATCTTTGAGGGATTATTGGTTGAGGTTCCTAAAATCGACACATATTCTATCTCACCATTCTTCTTACAAATTGGTATTATGTTAGCTACCCAAGTTGAATGATGGATAGGAAAAAAAATGCAAGCATCAAGCATCTTTTGCACTTCGGTAATAATCATTCCTACAATTTTAGGGTTATATTGTCTCAGTTTTGTCTGAAAGGATTTGCATCAAGATTTAGAGGAACCATATATTACATCTCTTTGGGATGAAAAGACTTAAGGTTTACATATAAATATGTGAGTATATCAATATACTTATAGAGAAGGCTAAAAAACTTACATTTTTCTTCAGGTGAATAACATTTTCCAATATTGATGAACCTAATATGTTCCTCTAAACCAATGTTTACTTTTTCATAATCGACAAAATCAAGATTTCCTTTTTCCATTTTACTCCTTAAAAATCTATCATGTTTATCAAACAATTATTTTAAAGAGACCAGGCCTTTAAGAATTTTATTTACTTTCAATTGATAACACCATCTTCATCTTGTTCATCCATGATTCCCTCTTTTGATATATGAACTGAAGATTCTTTGTATAGGGAATTGCTACCTTCAAAGTACAATTTTATAAAAATGTTCACTTTCTCAAGGAAAGAGACAATCTACTGATCATCATTGAAAACTTACCAATTATCTCCATTGTCTGGGATACTTGGTTTGTATATTAATCCAATCATGTATTTTCTATACCAATATCTACACGGGGATTCATCAAAGAAGCTGATACTACCAAGGCATCAACTTTAGAGTTAAGTTCTCAAGGAATTGTATTGATAGAGAAAGCATCAAAGATCTCATTGTTATCCCATGATTTATTTCTATAATTCCTTAGACAATCATTTTTACTTGGTATTGACCTTTTACTTGCTTCACAACGAGTTCAACTTCACCCAAAATTTTCAAATTCTTGATTCCCATATCTTTTGTTGCCTGCAAACCTTGTAAAAGTGCTTCATATTCAATTGTATTATTGGTACAGTAAAACTATAACTTATAGGAATTTTTTTTTTAATGTAAACAAAAAAATCAAGATTACTTCTACTCTTGAACTTGTTGATGAAAAACTACCATCAAACTCCATCATCCAAACATCATTCGGATTTGATTGCATGATTTTTGGTAACTCAATATCTTTCTCTGTCATCAGAAGATAGTTAACAATTCCTATATCTTCATATAAAATATTTGATCTAAGATCATTAACCTTTTATACTATGTACTTTGTTTTCAATTTAGGCTCTAGGCATTATTTGACTCCTTTGATAGGAATCATACCATGTGATAAATCCAGTTGGATTTCACCTCCCAATTTTTTGCAAAAATTTCTACCCAAAAGAATGTCGTAAGTTGCTGAAATCTCTGTGACAAAAATAATAATTTTGATTTGATTTTGGGGAAAAGACACCAAAACCACTTATGTGTCTTTAATCTGTCCAATGAGCATAACTTGTTTTGCCTCCATGGAATAACAATGCCCAAAGGTTTTAGTACAATCTAGGCCAAGAGTATAAACAAATTGAGTAGGCGTGTCATTGTCTGAGGCTCTTGTGTCAATAATACAATTACTGATTTTGCATCCCTTGAGAAATAAGGAAATGTAAAATGGGTCAACTTTATTGGATTTGGAAGTGGCTGCGGCTATAGATTTGATTTGATTTGATTAGAAGCAATAAAGTTAGTTAAGATTATTTTAAAATTGGCCTTTTTAACATTTGAATTTTTACCTTTAATGAAATCAATTAACATATCTAACTACTCTGTATATGTTCTCAAGTACTCATCTTGTGACATCTGAATCTTGATTTTGTTGACATGATCAATTATGTCAAAAGCAAGGGTAAGTGTATGGAGTTGGGGGAAAATTTCATAGATATTTTCAATAATGTGATCACATTATTTAATTAAAGTGATCATATTATTTAAATTATGGATCGATGATTACCAATCCATAACGTGATCACATTATTTAAAATAATATTTGGGTCGTGTTAATGTGATTATGCTATCATTATTTTCAATAACACGATCATGTTAATAACCTGATCATTACTTGTGTAACAAACAAAATCAAAACCCAAATGCAAAATTTCTTATTTTACATTCGAGCTTTCTTTCTTTCCTACATGTCTCTATTTTGCAATCGCATTTTGGGTGAGAGAGGCTAAACCTTGCCAGAATTCATTCTAGGAAGCTACTAATCGATGATGCCACCATGTAGAAGAGGTAAGTGCTAAAAATCTACACTCGTTAACCCTAAATTTTGGTAATTTTCATTATTTAATTGGTATTTTATTTGTTTTGAATAACCCATCCTATCGAAATATACATTCTTTTGGGAAGATGATGGGCTACAGCATGTGCAAGTAGCGACCGAGCTAGGGCAGCTGTGCCCTAGCCTGTTCAAAGTAGTGGGTTGGTGTGTGCAGGTGTAGTTTGGGGGAGCAAGGGAGTGGCGAAGGGTTGAGGCGTCACAGGGTCACGTTGGACCAAGAAGGGCATGATCATGGATCAATAGGAGCCTTTAAAAATTGCACTTGGCAAAAGCTTTAGTGCAGCTGTGGGCATGAACAGGAAGGAGCAGCAAGGTAAATCAGTAGGTCAAGAGTTTTCTTCCCAAAATCTAGGAGCAATGGAATGGAGCTCGCCTGGGGGATCCAGGATTATGAAGATTAATGGTTGCCTGGAGAAATGCAAGGAACGACCTAAACTGGTAATTCCTTTCGATATGATTTCGAAGGATGTAGAATATTATTCCAAGCATTCTTTGTATTACAAGTTTTTGGGTCTGAAAGTTTCCCTTCAATTTCTAGAGGGTTGGGCCAGGAGAGTGTGGGAGCTAGAGGGAGAAATGGAGGTCACGTTATTGGAAAATAACTACTTCATGGTCATGTTTGTATGCCTGGCTGACTACAACAAGATTTTTGAGGGAGGGCTGTACTTTTATAATCAGGTCAGACTTTTTGTTAAACCTTGGCATGCTGGGTTTAATCCTTCTGAGGAATTACCAACTCGAGTTTTGGTATGGGTTAGGCTCGCCAGACTTCCTATTGAATGCTGTCGTGAGGATGTTCTCCTGATGTTAGCTTCAACGCTTGGAAGGCCGGTGGGGTCTTCAACTCAGACTTTAGTTAAGAAAGTCATGACTTTTGCCTGAATTTGTGTGGAAATTGATTTGAGCAAACCATTGCCTGATGCACTAGAGATGAGTGCGGGCTCATACTCCTGGGTGCAACAATTAGACTATGAGACCCTTCCCTTTAGGTGTCGCCTTTGCCATGAGTATGGACACCTGGTGCGCAAATGTCTGAAGGCTAAGCCAATGGAGTAGCATCCCCAACTACCACCTAGTAGCATTCCCAGTGCTGATAAATGGAAGAAATCAGAGGTTGGGGAGAGTAGGGATGCTGAAGGTTTTGTATAGGTGAAAGCTTGAAGCTGTAACAAGGGCTAGAAGAGGACCCTTAGGGAGAGGCAGGATGATGACTCTTTCAACAGGTTTGAAATCTTGGATGGATTGGGCTAGCAAGAAGTAATTCTGAGATTAATGAGTGTAGAGCAGTTTGTGGGAGGTTTAGTACCAGAGATTAGTTCAGCCAATCTTTTGGTGGTTCTTCAGGAAGAGTCGACCTTACCCATGGCTGTTAAAGGGTAGACAGAGGAATTGGGGGGGAGAAGCGACATATAGGGACTTGGAATAGAGTGGAGAGGACCTGTACCCTTTGACAAGGGTTGTGGGGACAGAAGTTGATAAGAAAGGAAAATCTTCTCCTCACCTGGGTATTCTGCAGAGGGAGGGAAAGAAGGGGACGTTATAAAAAAGTGCCAAAGTGGGATGCAAGAAGGACACAGACAAACTCAAGATGATTGGGGAGACTTTGGTGGAGTCAGGTGCGGTTAAAACCTTAGACTCACACTTCTTAACTCCTTTGAAATGATCATTATCTCATGGAATGTAAAGGGACTGAACAACGGTCCCAAACAAAAGGCTGTTAGGGAATTATTTAGATGTCAAGTACCTGATATTCTCTTTCTCCAAGAAATGAAAGTTTTTATGGATGATATGAGGAATATTGCACCTAGGTTATGGAGGTATGGTTCATGGCAATGCATTGGAGCTCATGGATCTTCACGGGGCGTGGCTTGTTTTTGGAATCCATGCAAGATCCAACTTGTGTCCTGGATTTTATTTAAATCCTCTTTATCTATGGTGGCTTCATGTATTGAGTCGGGTGAATCAGTCTTTTTTTCCAATGTTTATGCTCCTATAGATTTCCAAGGTAAAATTCTTGTTTGGAAAAACATCCACTTTCTTCGTCAATTATTTTCCTATTTGCCATGGATTGTGGTGAGAGACTTTAATGCTATTCTTGATTTAACGGAGAAGAAAGGAGGTAATGCACAGCTGGAACCTTCTTCTCTCCTACTCTAGGATAATATTGAGGCAATCAATTTAGTGGATATCAAGCCGGTTAATGGATGTTTTACCTGGAACAATTGAAGAATGGGGGACAGGTGCATTGCAGAGCATTTAGATAGATTCATGACCTCTTGTTATTGGGTGGGGGGTTCATGGTCTTATTGCCTTGAGATTCTTGATTGGAGGGGCTCGAACCATTGGCTAATAAAATTGGTCATTTCTTATAGTTGTGAGCCTCTGAAGGCACCTTTCAAGTTTTAGCTTATGTGGCTCAGGGACCCATACCTGTTTGGATGAGTGGTGGATTGGTGGAGGAGGGGCAGGCCTGCTGTTGGAACAACAATATATAATTTTGTTAAGCTTCTCCAATTCGTCAAGTATCAGCTCAAAAAGTGGAACCAACAAATTTTTGGGAACATTTTCCAAAAGAAAAATGAGGCGCAGATGGAGCTGAATGTCATTACCAGAACCATTAAGGATGAGGGAATGACTGAGGTTTTGCTGAGGGAGGAATCCAGGGCCTTAAAAGCTTTGGAGGAATGGGAACTAAGGGAGGAAATATTTTGGAAACAAAAGGCCCGGATCGAATGGCTTAGAGAAGGGGATAAGAACACAGCCTTCTTCTTCAATTTGGTTTGGGCTAGACAACATGGCATGGGGATTACTTATTTGGTGTTGGACAGTGGGGAGACTATTTTTTCTATGCAGGGTATCATTAATGAGGCAGTGCAGTATTTTGCTTCATTATTTAAGGAGGAAGCACAGGGGGACTCGGCTAAAGAGGTCCAGATCCTGTCTTGTATCCCCTCTTTGGTGACCAGGGATATGAATGAGCATTTGATGAGGGATATATCCTTGGAGGAGTTAAGAAAGATAGTCTTTATGATGCAAAAAAGAAAGGCACCTGATCCAAATGGCTTCCCGATTTAGTTCTTTCAAGAATTTTAGGAAATTATTAATTTTGACCTCCTGGCTGTTGTTCAAGAATCCCAAAGGAACAAGCAAATGCTTCAGGCTTTGAATTCCACCTTTCTGGCTCTCATTCCTAAGGGTGCAAGGGCTGATAGGCTGAGTCTTTTTAGGCCCATTTTTCTCTGCAATGTCGCTTATAAAATTATTTATAAGCTGATCGCTGAGAGGTTAAAAAAGTGGCTGCCTACGCTTATCTTGGAGGAGTAAGGTGGCTTTGTTGAGGGCTGACAGATTTTGGATGGGGTGGTGATGGCTACTGAGACTATACATTCCATGACTCAGTCCAATGAGAAGGTGATGTTTATCAAGATGGATATGTCAAAGGCCTATGATAAAGTTCAGTGGTCCTTCCTCTAGAAGGTCTTGTGTGCCTTTAGCTTTGCAGAGGATTGGATTCATTGGGTTTTGAGTTGTGTGAACTCAACCTCCTTTTCAATTTTGATTAATGGTGAGCACTCTAATCTCTTTGGGGCTTCTCATGGATTGAGGCAAGGCGAACCTCTTTCTCCTTGTTTCTTCTATTGGCAGAAGGCTTGGGTTGATTGATCAAAAGAAATGTGGATGATGGTGCTATTCAGGGTTGGCAGTGGGGAGAGGAAATACCTATACAATCCCATCTCCAATTTGTGGATGATGTGGCTTTGATGGTCAGGGTTACTATTAGGGAGGCGTCTCACATACACAAAAGCTTAGATGTTTACCTTGCTACCTCTGGATAGGTAATTAATGAGGGCAAATCATCTATTTTTTTCTTTAATACTCCTCCGACCATACAACAAAGAGTGGCTCTTATCCTTAGGTTCCAAATTGGGAGTCTCCCACTACTTTATCTCAAGATTTCTATCTCTGCTGGCCGACTGGCTAAGGAGTCGTGGAGGGTGATCTTAGATAAATTTCAGGACAAGGTGAATCATTGGACCCACCATTGGTTATTCTTTGTAAGTCAGATTCAATTGATTCAATTAGTGGTGCAGGCTCTTCCTATCTATAGGTGTATGACCCAGGTGGCACCGATGAGCTTTTTTAAGGACTTGGACTCCTTAACAAGATAGTTTTTATGGGTTAGGAATTTATCTTTGACCAAGTGGAGCCTAGTTAAGTGGGAGATGGTCTGTAGCCCAAAAATGTTTAGTGGGTTGGGATTACGGTAGTCTGTGCTATCTAGTACTACTTTAGTTGCCAAACTCTACTGGCGTTGGTGCATGGAGCAAGATCGACTGTGGGCTAGAGTGTTGTCCCACAAGTTTTTTTTGGGATTCCCAAGAGGGATATTTCACGATATGATTTGGTTGGTAAAGGCTCAGTGATTTGGGTGACTCTCAAGAAAGGAGCCATGCTGATTAAGAGGGGTCTTTTTTGGATATGCAAGAGTGGGGTGGAGGTCCAGTTTTGGCATGACTCGTGGGATGGTTTCCCTCCTATAATTAGCCAATATCCTCAACTGAGTACTTTGGCCTAGAGGTTTTGTGAAGCTGGTTGGAAAAGGGTGTGCGACTTTAAATCCCTTTCCTTTCAGGGGCAGGTGGCAGTTGCTAGATGGAAGTCCCCAGAAGAGTGGCTGATTCTTGGTTTGGAGGTAGAGTGCACGGACTTGAAGAATATTCTATCCTGACGTTGTTGCAATGCACTTATGGACAATGATGTGTTAGCCTGGTCCCTGAACCCCAAGGGGAAGTATACAGTGTCTTATGGCTATCAGGAGTTGATTTCCCAGCAATATGAGGATAGGGGGAAGTTCAGTGGTGGAAGAAAGTTTGGAATGGTTTCTCGTGGCCGAAGTGTAACTATTTTACATGGAATTTAGTGTGGAACAGATGTTTGACATGGGACAATATTTGGAAGCAAGGATTTTCTATTCCTTCGAGGTGTGTGCTCTACAATAGAGAGGAGGAAGACTCTTCTCACATTTTCTTTCACTGTACCTTCACTCTTCAACTGTGGCACCTCTGGTGGGATGCGTGGTGGTGCCAATGCATCCACACTTTTTCTTTGGCTGATTTTTGGTCTAGAGTGGACTGCCCCCCTTCTTCGACTTCCTTCTTGGAGGATGCGTGGTACGCTAGCCCTGTTTTCCTTCTTTGGCAAGTTTGGCTGGAAAGAAACCAGAGGATTTTTAAGGAGGAAAAATTAGAGACTCAGCAGGTCTAGAGAAAAATTAAGGGAATGATCCATGTATCTATTGAAGTGAAGAGTGAGGTTATGCTGCCATTGAAGAAAGGGGACGCTGAAGTGATAGAACAATTTGGCATAAGAGAGTTATCTCCAATCTCAGCTTGTGTCAAACATGGTGCATAGGAGTAGCAGAAAGTTCAACAATTGGGGAAGTGGATGCCTCCACCTGCTGGGCTTTTGAAAATTAATACGGATGGGTCGTCCAGGGGCAACCCAGGGGCGGCTGGGATTGGTGGGATTGCTAGGGATTTTTTAGGATCTGTGGTTTTTATTTTCTCGGCATATCAGGGAGTGTAGACGGTTAATAAGATGGAAGGTTTGGCTATCCTATATGCTTTGAGGAGAGCTTATGCTTTGGGTTGGAGGAGGGTGATTTGTGAAGCTAATTCTTAGGTCCTGATTAACTTGATCCTGGAAAGGAAAATTTCTAATGTGAGCTGGCAGTTGGCTATGATAGTGTAGCAAATTTTACAAGTGAGTTCTTGTATGGAGTCGATATCCTATGCCCACATTCCATGGGAGTGGAATAGGGCGGCTGATTGTTTGACAAAATGGGCATTGAAAGAGGGAGAAGGCCGCAAGGTAGATGAATGGGAGCAGCTGCCTGGCGATTTATGTCAGGAACTGAAACCCATTCTTGCTAGAGATATTGGTGGAGTTGAGGTTTGAGGCTGTTGTTTTTGGTTTGCTTATCTTATGGGATGTTTGGACACTTTTGTAATTTGATGATTTAAGTTTAATAAAGTTTTTACCCCTTTTTATTTAAAAAAAATAACCCATCCTATCAACCCTTTCATTCTTCTACCTAACCCTCCTAACCCTCCATAGAACCATCTTGTTCCTCCTCCTAACCCTCTTTTCAACCCTCCACCTAACTCTCCACAAAACTCTCTTGTTCTTCCTAACCCTCCACTTAACCCTCTTATAGTTCCACAAAATTTGCCAGGCAGTCATGAGAGTCTAGTTGACCACATTATGGAAAATAAAATTAAAATTAAAAAATTAATTAGGAGAATGAGGGATCACACTTCCACCAACACCCACCACACCTATCTAACCAATTCCCTAGAGACATTATTAGGTCAAATGGACTCTATAATGAGACAAATTGACAAATACGCTTCATATCAGGGTAGTTTTAGGGCTTATTATGTTGAAAAATTATCATCACTTGAAGTCAAAAAAAAAGACATAAAAAGCCTCCATTTTTGCCTTATTCATTGACCTAGCCACCAATGCACCATTTATAGTAACTTCTAAATGTTTTTCAATCCATCACTGTCAACATAATTTAATCATAGCTAAATTTTGGGACTGATGGTGGATGGTGTTTGATTATCCACCATGTAACAACCATAAGATCCCATTGTATTTTTTGAGGAAAATCTAATGTGAGTTTGTCCTCAATGAGATTCAAAACTATTTTGATTATAATGAGTTTCAGAGTGAGAGAAAAGCTTTGCACAAGATCGACCAGCTATACATCATGCACCTAATTAGCATACAAAGATCTGTATCCAAAAGCCACTTGAGCTTGATATCCTTTATATAGTTTAGTAGGTCATGCAAATTGACATTGTGCTTGCACTTAGTTTTCTCATTGATACACTCGTTCAACATACAAGTAAGCTCTCACATACCAATGCTAGAGATACACCACCTAGTGTGTATACTCAACCCCACCCTTGCAGTTCTTGTAGAGCTATATGCATTAGAAATTTTGATGATGATGGTGCTAGTGGTTCAGAGGATTTGGATAATATACTTATGAGTGATGAGTTTTTAGCATACACATTTGGTGTGCATACATCAACCACTACATAGATGAAGGTATATTTTATATAAATGTCATGTTAAATTTAAGTTATATTTACAAATTTAATTTAACTAACAATTAATTTACATATGAAAAACGTAATCAATGATACTTCAATTCTCATTGGTAAGTCGAACTGCCACATTGCTGAAGCTTGTGTTGCCCTCCAAACCATTAAGCTAGCTGTTGAATCGGGATATTCTAAATTATGGTTGGAAGGGGACTCCTTGAATATCATAAATATCTTAAATAATAAAAATTCTGTCTCTTGGTCAATTGAGGCTATGGTAATGGAAATGAAAAATTTAATTAAAAAATTTGAGGAAGTCACTATTACCCATACTTACGGTGAAGCAAACGGAGTTGCTGATTGGTTAGAAAATTATGCAGTTCGAGCAGGACACAAGGTGAGCTGGCAGGAGACATTAAACAAGAATGTGGATCTTAGAGCGCTCATTCATCATGATGCAATTCATGCTAAGGAGGGAGAGATTAGATTGGAATAAAAAACTAATGATTTCGAGGAGTGGATCCACGAAGGAAGATATACACTCATTAAATAGAAACGTTCTAGAGTACACGAGGAGGATTAAAAACATGCCAAAATATAGGCGAGTTCTGGTCCAAATTAGTAATAGTCGGGTTCATTGTTTAGCTGACAGGGTTCAGGCGGTAAAGGAGATACGTATGGCTCGTAATAGGAAAGGAGAACCAAAGAAGCAGGAACCCAAATATTGTGAAGAATGGAAAGCAAAAGAAGATGTCTGGAAGATACTGTAGAGAGGAAAGGTTGTGAGTTACATGAAAGGCTTCATGGCTCAAAACCCCATATCACAATGACATTTTTCAAAAATTGGACTGATGATAGGGTTACCTTGCATGGCATTATGGTGAATCTCACTGAGGAATTCATAGCGGAGGTGACAGGACTTCCAATGGAGGTAATAAAATTTTCAAAGCAAACAAGCATTTCCAATGAGGCTTTTTGTAAACTCCCTAAAATGGATGCTGAGGAGCAGCAGCTGGAAAAAAGTGGAGATTTTTTTGAATTGGAGCAGATTAAGGGCATCTGGAGGGACGTCTTATGCTGCATCCACGAGTACTTCATACTTGATGGAAGAAGCAGAAGAGTCCACAAATTTCACTTTGTATTCCTCAATCACTTCAGACACAAAGTAAGAATCTCCTTTCCTTTTTATCTGCATTTTTCTTTGCTCCAAAATCTGTTCGCTCATAGGAAAAAGGAATCACATCCCATCCTGCATGAGGGGTTAATTCTTATAATTGAAGGGCATTGCAAGAATAAGGCCATTGTAAAGAATCCTTATTCAAGAAAATACAAGGACCTAAGGAGTAATAAGAAAGAAATAGTAAAAGGGAACGAAAAAGCTAAATTCAAACTCCCAAGCGTCAATAACTAGACTGCTGATGAGGAAACAGAGTGGAAAAGTTTTGAAAACACTGGGGAGGAGAGTCTAGAGGAAGAAGGAGGAACAAAAAGTGGACATTCAAGTTCCAGTGAGGAAGAAGAAGTGCAAGATAAGAATGAGAAAGAAGGAGTCACTATAGAGGAAAAGTCTGAAAATAGCAACCATGAGTTTGAGGAAAACCAGCAAGTGTTTGAGGAAATGGATAAAGATCTAGATGATCCTGCTGTGGACCCTGATCCGATTAATGAGAAGGAAAATCTAGTTCAGGTTGCTAACCAAATATTGGAAATGGGAGCTCAAGTAAAGGAAGTAAGTAACAAAAATGTAAGCCCTGCTGAAATAAAGGAACATAAACGAATGGAAATGGAGGATTATATTGAAGAAGTTGGAAGCAGTTTTAAAAAAACACAGAAGACTGGAGTGACAAAAGGCAGAATGACGAACCTACTAGATTGGCCAATTGTAAAGCTGATGCTACCCTTCAATTCGATTTATGGACGCATAAGGAGATAATGGAAATCAATAGGAAAATGGAAATAATGGAGGGTAAACAGGAGGCAGTTTGGAACAAAATCAATAACATGGAAAAGCAAATGAGGGATATTCCCATAAAACTCAAGAGTATGAGAACAACCTAAGGGAACTCATAAAGAAAAGCAAAATAACGATGGAGGAGGTAATCTCTAGCATTTGTGTTGCTGCGGTAAACATTGGAAAATGAGCAAATGAGGAAATCAAAACTTTGGAGGGGCCTAGCAAGAGAACTAGACAAAGCTCAAGAAAGAAAGCAATGCCAGAGGGATCTACGCAGGTGACTGCTGCCATCCAGGACACTATTGTGAAAGGTAAGGAAGCAGTGAAGATGATATTGGAACTAGAAGAATAGTTCCTGGTTCTTTTAGTTGGTTCTGCTAGTTGGTTGTGTTTTCTGGTCTTGGTACCTGGTTTTTTAAACTTTGACTATGGAGTTTACAGGTCTCTGTAAAACCTGGGGGCTATCTTTGGTTGTTGGTTTTTTAGCTTCAGGTCTTTGTTTATTGGTTTTGTTACTTCGGTGAAGTAGGCTTTAGGCTTGCCTATGGACATTTCTATTTTATCTTTCTCTTTTTGTTCAGGGTTTCGGGGTCCCTTCAAAACCTGTTTTTACCTTAATCTAAAACAATTAATTTACATAAAAATTGAATAATATATATGTTATTTTTTATGTCTTAGGAGGTGATAGTGCCTTCATCATCATAGTTGACATTTACAATATTTGATTTGATGCAACCATTATTTACATTTTTGGATCTAGCTACAGGCCCATCCATTACTGCATTTGTATCTATAAGGATGACACCTTTCACTTATATAAAGGTAACAATTTGAGCTAATCTTATGCTCTATGTATATTTGCCTTGTAAGTTTAAGTTAAATTTATCTATCAAGGATCTCAACATTTAAGTACAGTACTATTAAATACACTCTTTATTTAATAAAAGAGAAAAACTTACCATATATATCTTTGATACTTTATAGAAAAGTGAGGCCTAGTTTACATAAACAATTGATGGCTCAAATAGACACTTCTCTATCACTACGAGCTGAGATAGACATAGGCATTATTGCTGTAATGTCATCTTCATAGGTGATAACAGAGGTATATATTAACTTATAATTTTGAATTGTAAAAATAGACTTTTTAAAATAATTTTACTACATACTTGGGGCAAATATAACTTATGTGAATGTATTGTGTATGCAGGGTTGTCTTATGACATATGATAGTCCCCGTTAGATAATTAGTAGGGCAACTTCTCATATTTTTTCCATATTTTAGATGCTTATTCAAATAGCTAAGCTTACCACTAACTTGTTTGAGCATCAAAATAGATTAAGCAAGACCATGAGCTTGCAGTACGTGCATGTTTAAATAATTTTTATTGTAATTTAAAATTAATTTCTTAATAATTGGTTAAATATATTTTATGTTAATTTTATAATAATACTTGTATTTGAACAAGTTGAGCTGCAAGTTAGCTATGACCGTAGGACTTGTAGTTGGACCTTGGAGCAATCCAAGGCATTAAAAGGATCTCCATCTACCATCAGGGCATTCCAGGGAGAGTCTTCTTCGAGGAAGGCAAAGAGAGGGAGGCTATTTGATGAATATGATGTCTTACATGAGATGTGATTTTTTGTATGCCTATATGAAAATTTATGCATTTTTGACATTGTATATACGTATATAACATTCACCCAACATTAGATACTATGTTGGTAGATGTAATTTTTTGTATTTCTATCATGACAATCTATGTATTATTGACATTGTAGACATGTGCCTATATGATTTTTTTAGAGTTTTTATTTGAATTATGTTAATCTATCTAATTTTTATTTAGTTTTAATTTAAAATGTTATTATATAGTGTTGTTTTGATCTTCCAAACTATTGTTCATCGGATCTCATATTTAATGTTGTACACAAATGAGGATTACAAAATTATTCTTTTCAATGTTATCAATCTCAGATCTCCCATATTTTTTTAAATTAAAGTTTTTATTTGATTGTGTGTAATGAAAATGACTAATGACACTCTTGTCTGTTTAGCATTTGTCATCACCCATTTAAAAATTTTCAATTGATCATTAACACAATTTGATTTTACTTAAAGCCCATAACCAGTCATGTTCAAACTTGTATAATACAAAGACATAAAATCATTCATAAATCCCTACAAATTTTTCACTCGGATACCTATACATGCAAGTTACCTAATCTTTCACCTTCACCTGGCTCTAATGCCTTTTTGAATAGTTTTTATTGAAACTAGGCCTACTACTTATATTCCTTATATGATTCTTGTTTATTTATATTTTCCCTCACCTCTCAAGTAATCTCTATCAATACCTCTTTTGCACTTAACTCCTTTTGGTGACCATGTACATGGTCTACTTCATATTTCTATATTTGTCTTTACTAAACTTGCAAGATGAACTTCTGCCTAACCTTGAATATAATGTATTTAGTTTGCTAAAAAGTAACCTTACTAACTTGAAACCAAATATTCACTAATTAGAAAATGGTCTATCTTTGGCGAAAACCCTTTATGATCCCCTAATACCACATAATGCATAGTTTGCTCTTCTATGTTTAAGAAGGCTATGAAAGTCCTATTCATATGCTCTAAGGTAATGAATAATTATAACCTCACTTATCCACTCTTGTTTTAACTCGATTCAAAATCCACTCTCAAACAATCTTCTTTTAAACCAGTTAATTACTCATTAGGTCTGCTCTTAACTAGTCACCAATCTCTCAGATCTACTCTCCTTATTTTGAACAATATTCTTTAAAACACTTTGGATAGGTATTAGGAAAACTCAAGGATTTATTTAGGTGTCAAAAATTACAAGAAATCAATCAACTATAGGTCTTTAAGAGATTGAGCTCTCATTCTCAAATTCTATCTATTTTAAGTTTCTAAGTCTCTAGACCTAGTTGTTACTCCAATAGGTCAATTTATCAAAATAGAGTTTGTATCTCTTAAAAATTATATTTCTAGTAGCATTTTAGCAATTGTAACATGTTTTAAATCTTACCTAATTTTATAGAACTCAAATCAACTAAAAACTCATCTTACCTTATGCACAACTTTCTCAAAAAAGATCTTCTATAGGTGTGCATAAAAACAATCCTTTGTACCTATAATTTCAAACCTCTTGTCAACCCAATGATACTTGGACTAAGTTATAAGATCCATTCCCCAGTTGTCCACAAAGTTTTAGACCTTATTGTTCAATTGTTTGAATTTTAGAGGTGTTTTAATCATGAAACCCTTACTTTGGATTTACTTAGAATTTTTGCAGATCAAGAGCTTAGCTAAGACTATTGTCAACATATATTCTACATGCATTTGGTTTCTGAGACTTGTTTCTGACCCTTCAACACCTCACTCATTTAGCACCTTCAACACCTCACTACTAACATTATATTGCTTTATAGGAATGTCCCTTAAGGGTGTTAGGCCTCCTAAAACTAATCTTTGACAACTGATATTTGAAAATATCACAAACCTATTCTAGTCTCCAAATCACCTTGAACACTTAAAATACACTTTCATGCAAAAGTGGGTGAGAAAAGGAGAGAGAAGCATGAAAAAACTAACAACAAAAGTTGTCAAATTTTAAGTTATGGTGGAAAACCTATTGTTTCGATGCTTCCTGACCAAAAAATGACACTGTCAACATGTTCAGGGATTAGATAACATCTAGGACCAAGTTCTTGGCCTCCCATCAGGCTTGTTTGACAAACCCAAGAATGCCCTTCCTAATACAATAAAAATGTAATTTTTTATTCTAAGTTCAAATATGTGTAAAAATAAACCTATAAGTCATTTACATGAACCATTAGGTCCATCCCATACCTATTTAAATCCTCTAATTTCACCTTTGAGAACTCAGGTGGAAATTTTGAGAGCAATCCATTGTACAAGTTGTAGTGACGGATAAAAAATATAATTTTTTAGCATTGAACAAACAACTTCTTGAGATATAACTACCATTTATACCTTTGGGACTTACACGTGAGAATATGTCACTTTTATCACATCTAGATAGGATAATTACACGTTATCACACTACCATGATGTTCAAATCCACCTGAAAATGGATTTTCACTACCATTCAGGAACACAAAAATACTGATAATAAATGTTGTCAAGGTTTAAGTTTTGGTTACATAACTATTGTTCCTATGCTTCCTAACCAAAAAATGACACTTAAAACACATCTAGGGGGTGAATAATGTTTAGGACTAGGTTAATACAAGAAAAATGCAATTTTTTAGCTTAAGTCCAAAAATGTGTAAATTGAAACTTGTAAGTCATTTATATGAACCAAAAAATCCATCCCCTACCTCTTTAAGCCATATAATTTCAACCTAGAGCACTTAGGTGGAACCTTTGAGAGCAATCCGTTGGACAAGTTGTAGTGACAGGTCAAAAAATACAACTTTTTGGCATTGAACAAGCAACTTCTTGAGCTCTAACTTCCATTTCTGCCTTCAAAAACTCTACCTAAGAATCTATCACTTTGATCATGTATATATAGGTAAATTACATGTTATCACACTTCCATAATGTTGAAATCCACCTGTAAGTGTGCTTTCACTACTATTCAAGAATGCATAATGATTGACAATAAATGTTGTCATAGTTTAAGTTGTGGTTGCAAAATTGTGGCTCCAATGCTTTCTAACCAAAAAGTGATATTGAAAACATGTTTGGAGGGGATGATAATGTTTAATACTAGGTTTTTGGCCTCTCATTAAGCTCGACGGACAAACCCACCACCCATTTTGGCCTCAAGATGCCTTTCCCAATATAAAAAAATGCAATTTTTAAGCTGAAGTTTAAACATGCATAAAACAAAACCTATAAGTCCTTTATGTGAACAGTCAGATCCCTTGCCTACCTATTTAAGACCTATAGTCTCACCTTGGAGCACTTAGGATTAACATTCAAGAGCAATATGTTGGACAAGTTGCAATGATAGGGATAAAAATGCAACGTCTTGAGCTCCAACTACCATTTCTACCTCTGAGACCTCCACTTGATAATATATTGTTAGAGGTACAAACCACTAAGAGGGGGGAGGGTGAATCAATGATGGTAAACAATCCAATTTAATTTAAAAACCCTTCAAATACTTAATCTTTCTATACAATCATTTATGAAGCATACAAGATGTTTATAACAATGAACAATGGAGATAATGCAAGATCACACACACAACACAAGATCTATGTGGAAAACCCTCTTGGGGAATAAAACTCATTTTCAAGCCTAAAAACACTTAGAATACTTGTTTTATAAGGTATTACAAACTAGAGATTGATCAAGTCCTTTTGATGAGGATTTATTGAAACATTTGTTCCACAAAGAGCACTTGCCCCTAAGACAATCAAGTCCTCTTGACCACCTATTGGTCAAGTCTTTTTGACCCAAAACCTTGGTCAAGTCCTTTTAATCAAAGGACTTTAGTAAAACACCTATTTCACAAGGAGAAACTACCCCTAAGGAAGATCAAGTCCTTTAGACCCTTCTATGAAGTGAACACCTCCACCTTATAATTGATGTCTTCAACACCTGATGATGGATCTCTAAGTTTCTAACTCCTACAAAAACTCCCTCTTTATCTCATACAAGCCTCTCACATAGTCATGTCATAATATTTCTCCTTATTCTCTCAAAAATACCTCATATACACACTCATACCTCTTTGCATATCTTCAACCTTCAAACCTACAAGATCAATATCCTCTCTTCTTTGGTACAATGCATAGTCCTCTCACACAAGCCTAAAAACCATTTCCTTTGGTTTCACTATATGTAGGGTCTTCATTATAAACAAATTCTTGGTCAACCATTAGACTTAACCCTTAAGGATTATCTCACATCAAGACATGACTTAATACAATCTTCATAGCCCGTCAATAACTACACCTTTCAATTAGGCCCTTGTAGCTCTTATAGGTCTCATGGAGACCTATTCACCCATTTAGCACTTCATCTAGAAAAAAAGAATAGATGACCACTTTAAAATGCATAGGTACAATCCATAATACCCCTTTAACTTCCTCAAATGATCACAGTCAACTCTACTCACCTATGCGTATGACCAATCTACTAAAACACTGACTTGTTACATAGGAACATCATGAACAAACACATAGTCAACTTTTAAGCATTTGTTCATAAATAAAATCAATTGGTAAAAACTTCAAAGACCATAAAAATCATACACAAGGAGTCCAAAATTCTTTCCAATATCTAGGACATCATAAAACATTTGAACATCATCAAAACAAGGACACATATCCTTCTTGGGTTACTTGTAGAGCATAGTCAAACACATAGTCAACTTTGGAGCTCAATATATTTGAGTGTATGTATATTCAGACCTTATAACTAGGTTCAATATATGAACCATGGATTCCTATTCAATTTTATTTTTATATCACCTTCAGATTCATCTTGGATCAAAAGTTATGGACAAAATACAAAGCACCATTTTTTCCATTTGCAAATTTCAAATATTCAAATGTCAATGGTCATAGTTAAACATCGATCATATTGATATCATCTCATAATCTCATTTCTTAGATTAAACACGAACCATTGATAGTCCTTAAATTGGATTGATCTTTACCTTTCATTTCTCATCGTTAGATCTTTATCTTGACTATTTGACTTAATGCACTTCATCGATCTCCTGTATGTAGCTTGATATTTATCTGTGTTAAACATTGAACACCTTGAAATCATCTCAATCAATACACATGATTGATATGTATATGTAAAAATATACTCTCACCATTATATCTTATAAGTATCTTGATATTTACCTCTGCTCAATGTTAAACTTCAAACACTTGTCCTCTTCTCATTACTTCCTGACACCTTGGAACAAACATGCTCCATTGATCCTTTTGTAAGGAGCTTGATCTTTTACTTAGTTAACCAACAAAAACTTTGAATAATTTGACTTAACACACACCATATATATTCAATATATGATCAAATTCAAGTGATTATATCTCCATCTAGTCTTGATCTTTAACATCTTGCAAAACAGACTATAGGGACCACTACAATATGCCTGGAAGGCCAATTTTTGACAGATATATCTTTTGTTGTGCTCAAATACATGTTCTCAAATTTTCACCATATGATATTCATTCATATTTGAATCCAAAAATGTGTTAATGGCTCCTTAAACCTTCACACGTGTGACCTATAAATCCATTAATCTGCTCACTCATGTTTTTCTGCCATAGAGCCAACTATGTCAAGAACTACCTGGAAGGCCAACTTTACACATGCATATATTTTGATGCACTTCATCGCATGACCTAAAAATTATTTTATAGAAAATAATAATACAAATAAATAAACCCATATGATCAAATTATTTTGAAATTTTTACATGTGCAAAATATATCACCATCAAAATGCCTACTCAACTTTTCTTGTCACATTGCAAATTTGGTTAAGTATGGGAAGACATTTTCAAATTGCCTGGGAGCCTAACTTTGCACTTGCATATCTTTTGTTTCAATTTATTTCATGACCTAGAATTTATCACATAGAAACCAGGCACAAATTTTATCACAACCAAATGACCAACTCCCCTTGACTCATCCACACATGGCAATGGTGATGTCAATAAACTGCCTACTTAGATTTATCTATCACAGATCCAATTATGCCTAGATGAACATAATGAAGAACCAGATGAATTAAAATCATGCACACAAGTACTCCAATCATCCTTGAACTTTGATAAGACTCCTTACACATCCTCAAATCACAATACTCATCCTTGAACATCTCTAACCATGTCAAAACTCAAGATCAACCAAGCCTCCTTCAAGCATACTAGGACAAACACGTTGCACACTTTGTCATTGTCACTTAGACTATCAAGACACTTCATCCACTCACTTGGACACCTCTATGACATAACCATTACATCATTGACAACTATCCAATAATCTCTCCCTTTGTCATTGATGTCAATAACCATCATATAACAATATACAACTCACCTTCTTTCTCTCTCTTCAAGCACTCTCATAATAAGAATATTATCCTCCTTTGACATAATGATAAAGTGAGAAATAACTAATATTTAGGACATAAAAATACCAAAAATTAGAGAGGACCACCTTATGAATATGATATAAACTCTCCCTTACCTTGATCCTATCTTATCTTTGCCTTGACAACTTCCTCTTGCCACGTGCCAACACTCTCTTCAACCAAGCACTGTAACCAATGAAGAAAGAATACAAAAAAATAATAAAAACTAATGAAACATATCAAGAAACATCTAAGAGGGACTCACCCTAATATATTTGAGCCATTTTACCTTTTGATAATCTTTAAATCTTCACATACCATGAAGAACCTTCAAACTTGCCTTCAAAATTTCTCTCAAAAGCCAATCCCATGATCACCAATAGATGTTTCAATCCATACTAAAAACATGAAAGATGTTAAAATACAACCAAAAACTCATATGGGAACAATTATACTTTGGTATTTTGGAGAAAATGACCAAAAACATCAAATCTTCACACTAAGCCTATCTAGTCTCCTCATAGCCCTACCTAGAACTTGCAGAGACCACAATTTTTAGTAGATAGACCTTCAAGACCCAAAATTTAATATCTAAATAATTATCATATTCCCCTTCAATCACACTAATTTTTATCACCTATCTCATACTATTCAACATACTTCCTTCACAAACCTACTAGCCAATTAGGCCTCCATTTTGACAAAAACTTGAATAACTTGAAATCCACAATCCTTCAGATCTCTATGAAGATTGATTTGAAAATACATTTAGCCTATTCAACCTATTAAGAAGCCTTAGATCTCAACTCATAAGGAAAACCACTTTCCTTCCAGAGCTTATAACCCTAGAATCTCAAAATAAATAAGGTCAACAAACCTCCTTCTAGTCAACATCCACCTCTAAGACTTCTTGTACACTTGGAGACAACCATCACACACTCCTAGACCAAGATTTGAGCTTCCATACATTTGGGAACCTTGAATTCTTATACCATGGATTTTGACCTATAATAAGACAGATAAACCTAAGAGTACGCAAAAACTTTTAAAAGGCACAATCATGATCATCAAGTGACAGAACCACCTAGAACACATAAAAAATAAGTGCATCAACCTTTTTGAGCACAAAAATATTATTGACACTCCATCAATCTCATTAATCCACCTGGAAACACCCATTCTGACTCTATACTATAGCTCCTTCATAAACCTCTAGAGCAAACTTATGAACTTGTTGCTCCCTCTTAACCAATGACCTTCGAAGATCAACACAAGTATATGTACATATTGGTATGATGATCTTGAGCACCTAAACTTGTTTCTCCATAATAAAGATGTCTCTTAAGAAGCATAGGTAGAGACATCCTACTTCATAATGTCTTAGAACAATGTGAAACCATGAGTTTCCCACAACTCCTCATATTCCTTCTCCTCCTTGGTCATCTGATGCTTATATTTTTTCTTCTTCTTCTTAGGATTAAAAGAAAAAACATGATCATCCTCTACAACATTCTCCTTCTCTTCTATGATTGGATTGATAATACATGGAGACAACATAGATTCATGACATACCTTTTCATCTATAGAATCTTCCTTGTAGTTTTTAACCTTATTACTAGGTACTAACAATTGATGTGTTTTGAATGATACTTTCTCAATAATATCAAGATGTTCACTTGGATCCATAAAAATCTTATAATTAACTTCAACTAGTACCTTGGTATTCTCCTTGAGCTTGGTTCTTTATTTATAACATGAGTAGACAATGAGAGCCCTTAGCACGCTTAAACATATTTAGCATTCTCCACTATAACAAATAGATTACTTGGACCTACAAACTCATCATGAGTCATACTTACCAGTTTTGGTTTCCATGAGTTCATTTGTCTTCTTCCTTGTGCTCTGGGAGCCTGATTAAACCTATTCTGATTTGTAGACCTTTGCTTATAGAGTCTAGCAATGTGACCAATATTTTCATATTTATAGAAAATAATACTCCTTGATAGAAACTCAGCTTGTTTTACCTTATTCAGATAAAAAATAACAATGTGTCCAATGGCATGACAACTAAAAAAACTACTTTTTTTGAAGAAGAATTACTTTGGCTTACCTTATTTGGATAATGCTTAGCAAAGTGTCCCTCATCAAGATAGTTGAAGCACTTAACTTTTCTCACACCTTTTGACTAATGATCCCCATCATAGTTACATATAAACTCATTTCTAACAGGTCTCTTTCATTCTCTAGCTCTATGCCCAAACTGATTACAAGTATAATAGTAACCATTAAAATTTACATACCTCATGGGATTTGGTTGTCTTATCTAATTTGTATTTATTTTGTCTTGAGTTGCATTATGTTGGGGATCAACCAACAATAGATTACACTTATGAAAGCAATAAACTACGGAATTAAATCAGATAGATAAGTAACTAGAATCAGATAATAGCAAAGAACAAGAGATACAAGAAACCACCTTGAAAACTTGTATTGAACTCTTTACAAAAGGAATATAATTGAAGAAACTTCTTTCTTCCACACCTCTCTCAGATGCACAAGATCTCTCTCTAGATCTCTATATCCCTTAAGAGCTCTCTCTCTCAAGTACAATCAAATCCAACAATTTGGATTGATACAACTCTGTACTTTTCTTCAACATTCACATATAATGAACTACTACAATAATCACACTAAGCTAAGAAGATCTAATTCTACATATAGAATTAGGAGACTTGAGCATGCACTTACAACCAATAGTTAAGCCTCTTGAACAAGGGCTCTAAAAACAATCTTATTAATAATAGAAATGCAAACTTAAGACTAAGACTTAAACTCATCATGCAAACACTCGCTTCTATCCTCGAAAATAGCATTCTGGACACACAGGTAATCGACACCGGTTCCTACCTGCTTGCCTGTGACCAACGTCGGCCGATCATCTACCGATGCCAGCGTCTCTTCAACTGCACCAGATCAACGTCGGTTGCTCCTGACCGACACCGGTGACTGTGTAAACCTGCAACTTTGGTAATGCACTCATATGTGAATCTTTTAGGCTCCACACCTTAACAATATCCCACTTGGAGATAAACAGCTGCACCAGTACCTGTACATCAACATCTTCTAGCTCTTCCATCTTCAACTCAATCATGAAGACCAACAGAAGTTGAATGAAGATTCAACTTCTCCTTTGTAACCAGCTTGGTTAACATATCAGTAGGATTCCTATCTTTATGGATCTTCTCTAGCTTTAAATCACCATCTTCCAATACCTGTCGTATGAAATGGTACCTTAGCTATATGTGCTTTGTTCTTGAATGAAAAGCTGAATTCTTAGCCAAATGGATTGCACTCTGACTATCAATGTATAATCTGCAACTCCCATGCTCCCTTCCAAGCTCTTCCATGAACCGTGTCATCCATATCATCTCTTTGCTAGCTTCTATGGCTGCAATATACTCTGCTTCTGTAGTTGACAAGGCAACAACCTTCTCCAACTTAGATATCCAGCTAACCGCCATTCCACCTATAGTGAAAACATAACCTGTAGTGCTCCTCCTGCCATCCAAATCACCTGCCATATCTGAATCTACATAACCATGTAGAGAAGTATCTGAACCTCCATAGCACAAGTGCCTACTGCTGGTTCCTCTCAGATATCTAAGGATCCACTGAACTGCTTTCCAATGTTCCTTACTTGGATTGGCCATATACTTACAACTCCCACTGCTTGGGCAATATCCAGTCTAGTACACACCATTTCATACATCAAACTCCCTACTGCGGAAGAATATGGAACCTTACTCATGTACTCTACCTCATCATGTGAATTAGGACATTGTTCTTTACTCAATTTAAAATGTCCAGCCAAAGGTGTGCTTACCGGTTTAGCATCCTGCATATTGAACCGTTTCAACACCTTGTCCACATAATCCTCTTGAGACAATATCAACCTGTGATTTTTCCTATCTCTCTTAATACTCATGCCAAGGATTTTCTTTGCTGCTCCCAAATCCTTCATAGCAAATGTTTGAGCTAATTTCACCTTAAGCTCAGAGATATCCTGCATGTGTGATCCTGCAACTAGCATATCATCTACATACAACAATAGAATAATATATCTACCGTTATCCAATCTCTTAAAATACACACAATGGTCAGATTGACACCTACTGTAGCCATGCTCAGTCATAAACCTATCAAATTTCAAATACCACTGTCTAGGAGCTTGCTTGAGGCCATACAAGCTTTTCTTCAATCTGCACACTAACTTCTCCTTACCTTTGACCTCAAATCCTTCCAGCTGTTCCATATAAATTTCCTCATCCAAATCTCCATGAAGAAACGCTGTCTTAACATCTAGCTGCTCAAGATGCAAATCCTCAACAACAACCAAAGACAGTACAATCTATATAGAAGTCATTTTAACAACAGGAAAAAAAATCTCACCAAAATCAATACCTGGCTTTTGTGCGAATCCTTTCACAACCAATCTGACCTTATATCTCATCTGTCCATTCTCACCTTCTTTCAACCTGTAGGTCCATCTGTTCTTCAGTGTTCTCTTACCAGCTGGCAATTCAACAAAATCCTATGTTTGGTTCTCTCTTAAGGACTCCATCTCCTCAAACATGCCACGCTCCCACTGAATCTTGGACTCCACTTGTATTGCTTCTTTAAAACTCTCTGGTTCTCCACCATCAGTTAGCAATAAATAGAATAATGAAGGAGAATATCTAATTGGAGGCTTACTTACCCTTTCAGACCTCCTGATGGGTGTCTGAGGCTCGGTCACAACACGCTGTCCACCAAATTCTCTGACAGTGACCGACCTCGGTCACCTCCAGACCTGTTACTGGCCGACGCCGGTTCTTCCTGACCGACGCCGGTGCCTGTCCTATCGACATCGGTCTCTGTATGACCGACATCGATTTATATTCTGCCGATGCCAGTTCTTATCTTGTCGACGTCGGTCTCTGTGTTTTCCTGCAAGTGATTATTTATTTTTCTCGCGAGCTCATTTTGGACCGTCACCTCGTCCAATTCACTATTGCTCTACCCAGATTGATTCAGCTTCTTCATCTGATCACTATACATCACTTTTTCATTGAAAACAACGTCACGGATCCTAATTATCTTGTTAGTTCCTAGATTCCAAAATCTAAAATCAAAATCATCTGAGCCATAGCCAATAAATGTGCACCTCATAGACTTAGCATCGAGCTTCTTTCTATTTTATTTATCTACGTACACAAAGGCTTCACAACCAAAAATTTTGAGAAAAGAGAGATCTACCTTTTTACCTGTCTAAGCCTCTTCTGAAATTCCACCATCCAGAGCTGTAGAGGGTCCTCTGTTAATCAGGTACACTGCAGTGTCAACAGCTTCTGCCCAAAACTCTAAGGGCAAACCAACATGCAATCTCATACATCTTGCATGCTCCATGATTGTTCTGTTCATCCTTTCAGTAATACCATTCTACTGAGGTGTCCTTGGAACCGTCCTTTGCCTACAGATTCCATACATGTAACAATACTAGTTGAACTTATAACTGCAGAACTCTCCACCATTGTCAGATCTCAGGCACTTTAATCTTTTACCTGTTTCATTCTCAACCATAGCTTTCCAAATCTTAAAAGTCTCAAATACATCAAATTTCTTCTTAATACAGTAGATCCATACCTTTCTTGTAGCATCATCTATGAACGAAACATAGTACTGTGATCCTCCAATAGAAGCTACCTGAGCCGGTCCCCACACATCTATGTGAACAAGCTACAACTTATGCTTCTTCTTTGTAGACCTAGTCTTGAGAAAACTAACCCTTTTTTGTTTTCCAAATACACAATGCTCACAAAATTCTAGATCCATGCTTTTCAAATCTGAAAGCTTACCTTTAGACTTAAGAATTGACATCCCCTTCTCACTCATGTGGCCAAGCCTTGAGTGCCACAATTTTGCATCCACATCTGAAGTAGATAATATAGAAAGAGAATTGTTAGTAACACAATTACACAAATAGAGAGTACCTACTCTCTTACCTTTGGCCATAACAAGTGCACCCTTGGTCACCTTCCAAGATTCTGATGTGAGAGTTACTGTACAACCCTCATCCCCTAACTTTTCTGCAGAAATCAAATTTCTCTTCAAGCTAGGAACATGCATAACTTCTCTCAACACCCATGTGTTGCCATTCTGCATTTTCAGCTGCACTTTACCTTTTCCAATAATTTTACAGGGTTCATCATCCCCTAGATATACTATTCCAAAATTTCCACGGATATAGTCACAGAAATATTCCCTATTAGGGGTAGCATGAAAAGATGCACCAGAATCTAACACCCAAGATTCTATATTATTATGCAAAGAGAATATTAAAGCATCTTGTGCAATACCTGCAACCTTTGCTTCTTCTTTTCCTTCGTGTTGATTGTCCTCCTTAGGATTTGACCAACAATCTCTGCTTATGTGCCCCATATTTCCACAATTCCAGCATTGTGGCCTTCTGCCATTTTTGGATTTGGATCTGCCTTTCCCCTTAGACTTGGATCTTGATCTCCCTTTCTTGCTCTTCTCTTTTTGCCTTCCCCTGCTCTCAAAACTTAAAGCGTTCTCAGATGTCTCTTCTGTGCTTTTCCTACGAATTTCCTCATTCAAGATAACACTAACAACATCCTCTACTTTTAAAATATTTGATGCAGATGCAGTATTGCTAACTGCCATTACTAAGCTATGCCAGCTTTCAGGCAAAGAACATAATATTAAAAGAGCTTTTATTTCATCATCAAATACAATTTTGACTGAACTTAATTGATTTACAATACCATGGAAATCATTCAGGTAATCAGATACAGATCCACCTTCCTGCATATGCAAATTAAAAAGATGCTTCATAAGATATACCTTATTGGAAGCTGAGGGTTTTTCGTACAAATTTGGTAGAGTAGGTCATCAACTCTACCATTGTTTTTTCCTGTGATAAATTAGATATCACAGTGGATGATAGACTCAGTCTTATAGACCCTAGAGCCTTTCTATCAAGAACTTCCCATTCTTCATCCTCCATGTCTGTGGGCTTCTTTGCAATCCCACCTAATGGTAAGTATAGATCCTTCTGATACAGATAGTCCTCTATCTGCATTCTCCAATGTTGATAGTTTTTGCCATTGAACTTCTCCATTCTCAGTTTACTTTCATCTGCCATTGCTTCTCCCACTCAAACAGAAATCCCTGCAGAAACTCCTGTGAGCAACCTGTAATCAATACACACTACACAGATCTAAACCACCTGTTAGTGAACCTGAGCTTTGATACCAATTATTGGATATCAAAATCTAAACCTACCACCAAGGCTCTGATACCAATTGTTGGGGATCAACCAACAATAGATTACACTTATAAAAGCAATAAACCGCGAAATTAAATCAGATAGATAAGTAACTAGAATCAGATAATAGAAAAGAACAAGAGATATAAGAAACCACCCTGAAAACTTGTATTGAACTCTTTACAAAAGGAATACAATTGAAGAAACTTCTTTCTTCCACACCTCTCTCAGATGCACAAGATCTCTCTCTAGATCTCTATATCCCTTAAGAGCTCTCTCTCTCAAGTACAATCAAATCCAACAACCTGGATTGATACAACTCTGTACTATTCTTCAACATTCACATACAATAAACTACTACAATAATCACACTAAGCTAAGAAGATCTAATTCTACATATAGAATTAGGAGACTTGAGCATGCACTTACAACCAACAGTTAAGCCTCTTGAACAAGGGCTCTAAAAACAATCTTACTAATAATAGAAACACAAACTTAAGACTAAGACTTAAACTCATCATGCAAACACTTGCTTCTATCCTCGGAAATAACATTCTGGACGCACAGGTAACCGATGCCGGTTCTTGCCTGCTTGTCTGTGACTGACGTCGGCCGATCATCTGTCGATGTTGGCGTCTCTTCGACTGCACCTGACCGATGTCGATCACTCCTGACCGATGCCGGTGACTGTGTAAACCTGCAACTTTTGTAATGTGCTCATATGTGAAGCTTTTAGGCTCCACACCTTAACACATTGTCTGGTTCTTCTTTGTATCCGAGACCATTTCTATCACTTTCATGCTTATAACCATTTAAAAATTGTCTAGATCATTTGAGCTCTTTTCAAATTTCACAAATGACTTCATATTACTTTATGTCTTCTCTAGCTCATCTTTTAATGACTTATTTTCAATTACATACCTTGAACACATATTATTTAGCTTTCAAGATTGTAGATAGGATTTTCAATTGACAACAGAGATTCTTGACCATATCTTCATACTCCTTGGTGTCTTCATTAATTATTGCCTCAAATACACTGAATTGTTCCTCATAATGCTTGATTCATGACTTCATCTTGTTGTTAACCTTCTTCTCATTCTTTAATTCTTCCAAGGCCTTTATCAATTTAGTTTCACAGTCCACCCCATCTTTATCATCATTTGAATCACTCCAAGTAGACTTCATTTGATGTGGGCAACTACCTTCCTTAGCCATGAAGAGGGATTCATCTTCAGTAGGACCATCATCTTTATGATCATACTCTGAGTCATTGACTTCACTCTCATTTGATGAGCTACAATCTTCTTTGGTGTAGAGATTGTTCTTGTCCTTGAAGTACTTCTTATTTTCAAACCTTCTAAATCCCTTTTTGCTTTTATCAGACCTAAAATATCTCTCTTCATCATCATGACCTTGATCATGCTCTTCATCATCATCCTTATTATACTTATGAGGGCACTTATTATAAAAATGTCTTACCTCTCCACACTTGAAACATTTGAGGGGTAGTTTACCCTTATACTTGCCTGAACCTATTTTCAATTTCTTTGAAATCAAAGCAATTAGTTCATCCTCATCTATATCAAAAATTCATCCTTAGATTTCTTACCTTGAAACTTATTCTTTATCTTTATTGTAGTCTTAAAATCTACTTCCTTCTTTGGTGGTATATCATCATTTACTCTCATCTCATAGGTAGTAAGGTTGCCTAAAATTGATCTATCTTCAATTGAGTAAGATCATGACTTCTTCTATAGCAGACAATTTTGGATCAAACTCTAGGGATAGAAACCTCAATACATTTTAAACTATAGTAGCCTATTCAAGGTTCTCTCCAAGACCTCTGATGATGTTCACAATCTCATCAACTCTCTACAAAAAGGATGCCATAGAATCTTCTTCCTTCATCTTGAGACTTATAAATTGCCTTTTTTGAGTCTACAACTTAGCAAGCTTGACATTTGAATCTCCTTCATAAATGATATACATTTTTGCCATATTTTTAAAATATATTTATAATGGATTACCTTGGTGAACTCAGTCTCTATAAGACCACAAGTGATGGCATTAATTTCTTTATAATTATTCTCAAACAACTTCTTATTTGCAACACTAGATGGAGAGTAGTTAGAGCAACATAACCATCCAAAACAAGTTACCATACATCAAACGCTAGGGGCATAATGTATGTCTTCATCCTTACATTCCAAAAAGCATAATTATATCTATTAAACTTTAATGCTTAATTTGTAGAGAAACCTCCTTGCATTTGATGACTACCCATATTGTACCTTGGATCACCTTCAAACTATCAAGACTTTACCAAATGACCCACTCTAATAATAGTTATTATAGGTACAAGCCACTGAGAGGGGGGGGGGGTGAATCAATGGTGGAAAACAATCCAATTTAATTTCCAAACCCTTCAAACACTTAAGCTTTCAATACAATCATTTATGAAGTATAAAAGATGTTTATAGTAATAAACAATGAAGATAATGCAAGATCACACACACAACACAAGATCTACGTGAGAAAACTTCTTATGGAATAAATCCCACTCTCAATTCTACAAATACTTGAACTACTTGCCCTATAAGTTATTACAAACTAGAGATTGATCAATTCCTTTTGACAAGGATTTAGTGAAACACCTAGTCCTCTTGACCACCTGTTGGTCAAGTCCTTTTTGACTTGAAACCTTGGTCAGGTCCTTTTAACCAAAGGTATTTAGTGAAACACCCATTTCATAAGGAGTAATTTATCCTAAGTAAAATCAAGTCCTTTAGACCCTCCTATGAAGTGAACATCTCCACCTTAGAACTGATGTCTTCAACCCCTGATGATGGATCTCTAATTTTCTAACTCTTGCATAAACTCCCTCTCTATCTCATACATGCCTTTCATATAGACATGCCACAATCTCTCTCCTTAAATAAAACTATCCTCATATACACACTTATACCTTGTCACACATCTTAAACCTTCAAACTTGAAAGAGCACTATCCTCTCTTCTTCACTTCAATGCATACTCCTCTCACACAAGTCTAGAAACCATCTCCTTTGGTTTCATTATATATAGGGTCTTCATGATAAATAGATAATTAGTCATCCATTAGACTTACCTTAACCCTTAATTATTCTCTCACATCAAGACACAACTCAATACAATCCTTATAGGTCAGTCATATCATCTATGGGTCACCCTTAAGTAGCTACACCTTTCAATTAGGCCCTTGTAGCTCTTATAGGTCTCATGGAGACCCATTCACCCATTTAGCATTGCATTGATAAAAAGCACATAATACCAATTAAAAATTAATATTTCCACTCCAAATAACCCCTTTGACTTCCTCAAATGATCACAATCAACTCTATTCACCTCTACATATGATCAATCTGCTCAAACATTGACCTGGTGCATAGGAACATCATGAACAAACATAATGGAATTATAAGACTTTGTTCATATATAATATCAATTGGGAAAAAATACAAAGACTATAAAAATAATCCATAAATATTTAGAAATACTTTTTAATAGCTATGACATCATAAAACATCTGAACACCATCAAAACAAGAACAAATATCCTTCTCAGGTTACTTAAAGAACACATTCAAACACATAGTCAACTTTGAAGCTCAACATATTTGATTGTATTTACATTCATACCTTACAAATAGGGTAAATATATGTGCCATGGAGTCCTCTTCAACTTTTATTTTTATATCACCTTTGAATTCATCTTGGATCAAGAGTTATGCACAAAATACAGAGCACTAGTTTTTTCCTTTGCAAAATTCAAATATTCAAATGCCAACTGTCATAGTTTAACATCGATCATATTGATATCATCTCACACTCTCAATACTTATATTAAATATTCACCATAAATATTCCTTGAATTAGCTTTAACTTTACCTTTCATTGCTCATGATTGGATCTTTATCCTGGCTATTTGACTTAAAGCGCTCCGTCGATATCCTATACGTACCCTGATCTTTATTTGTGTTAAACATTGGAAACCTTGAAATCATCTTGATCAATACACACCATTGGTATATATATGTACAAACATCCACTCACTGTTATATCTTAAAATTAGCTTGATCTTTACCTCTGCTCAATGTTAAACTTCAAACACTTGTCCTCATCTCGTTGCTTCCTAACACCTTGGAACAAACACACTCCATTGATCCTTTTGTAAGGAGCTTGATCTTTAAATTCATTAACCAATGAAAAATTTGACTCATTTGAATCAACATGGACCATATATCTTCATTGCATGATTACCTTCAAGCCATTAGATCTCTATCTGGTCCTGATTTTTAACATTATGCAAAATAGACTAAGTATGGGGACCATTGTAATATGCCTGGAAGACCAAGTTTGGGAAAATATATCTTTTGATACTCTCAAAAATATATTCTAAAATTTTTACCATATGATACTGATTCATAGGATAATCCAACTATGTGTCAAACTACTCTTGAAACCTTCACATGTATGAGATATAACTCCATTAATCTACTCACTCAGATTTTTTTGCCACAGAGCCAACTATGTCAAGAATTACCTAAAAGGCCAAATTTGCACATGCATATATTTTGATGCACTTCATCACATGACCTAAAAATTAGAACATATAAACTAGGAACAAAACCTAACAAACCCATATGATCAACTCATTCTGAAACTGCCACACATGTGAAATATAATACCATCAAAATGCCTACTCAACTTTTCTTATCACATTGAAAATTTGGCTAAGTATGGGAAAACACTTTTAAACTAAATTTTGACTTGCATATCTTATGTTGAAATTCATCACATGAGTTAAAATTTAGCACATAGTAACTAGGAATAAATATGATCACAACAATATGACTAACTCCTCGTGACTCATCCACACATGACAATGGTGATGTCATCAAACTACCTACTCAAATTTATCTATCACAGAGCCAATTATGCCTAGATGAACATAATGAAGAACCAAATAAATTACACGCATGAACACAAGCACTCCAATCATCCTTGACCTCTGATAAGACTCCTTGTAAATCCTCAAATCACCATACTCATCCCTAAACATCTTTAACCATGCTAAAACTGAAGATCAACCAAGCCTCCTTCAAACATACTAGAAAAAACACATTGCATACTTTGTCATTATCACTTAGACTATCAAGTCACTTCATACACTCACCTGGACACCTTTATGACATCATTGATAAGTCTCCAACATATATCACTTTGATTACATCTAGATAGGAAAATTACATGTTATCACACTACCACAACATTCAAATCCATTCGAAAGTGTATTTTCACTACTGTTCAGGAGATTCTCTTAGATTAAATAATATACAATTCTCTATTAACAGTTCTAACCATGTGAAGGTCGAAGCTTATCTGGCACCACTAACCTACAAAAAACTATTAGTAAGTAATTAAAAATAAAATTCATATGTACTACCTAGAAAATAAAAAATATTTGGTAAAATTGATTACATTTAAATTTAAAACACTAACCAAATATTGACATTGAAAATATTTCCAGGGGCATAAAATCTCTAGGACTAGGTTCTTGGCCTCCCAACAGGCCTGATTGACAAAACCACCACCCATTCTGACCTCAAGAACGCCCTTCCCATTTTAAGAAAAAGAAATTTTTTTAGCCTAAGTTCAAACACACATAAAATGAAACCTATAAGTCATTTCCATGAATCGTAAGGTGCACACCCTACCTATTTAATCCCTATAATCTCACCCTAGAGCACTTAGGTGGAACCTTTGAGAGCGATCCATTGGACAAGTTGCAGTGTTGGGTCCAAAAATGTAATGTTTTGGCATTGAGCAAACAAATTTTGGAGCTTCAATTAACATTTCTACCTCTAGGAATTATGCCTAAAAATATATCTCTTAAATCATGTCCAAATAGGCAAATTACACATTATTACACTTTTAAAACTTTCAAATTCACTCGAAAGTGTATTTTCACTACTGTTCGGTGCATAGAAACATTGATAACAAATGTTGTCAAAGTTCAAATTGTGATTACAGAACTGTGGTTATGATGCTTCCTAATCAAAAAATGAAATTTCCAACACATCCAAAAGGGAATATGATTTCTAGGACTAGGTTCTTGGCCTCCCATTAGGCTCGATCGATAAACCCACCACGCATTCCAACCACAAGAATGCCCTTCCCAATACAAGAAAAATACAATTTTTAGCCTAAGTTCAAACATGCATAAAATGAAACCTATAAGTCATTTATATGAACCATTATATCCCTCCCATGCCTCTTTAATCCCTCTAGTCACACTCCAAATCACTGAAGTTGAACCTTCGATAGTAATCTATTGGACAAGTTTCAATGATAGGTCTAAAAATGCAACTCTTTGTTGTTAAACAAGCATCTTCTTGAGATCCAACTACCTGTTGGGGATCAACCAACAATGTTGATTACACTTATGAAAGCAATAAAATGCGGAATTAACCAGAATGATAAGTAACTAGAATGATAAATAGCAAAGAACAAGAGATACAAGAAACCACCCTAAAAACTTGTATTAAACTCTTTACAGAAGGAATACAATTGAAGAAACTTATTTTCTTCCACACCTCTCTCAGATGTATAGATCTCTAACTAGATCTCTTTCCCTCAAGAGCTCTCTCTCTCTCAATTACAATCAACTCCAACAACCTGAAATGATTCACATATACAATTCTGTACTGTTCCTTACAATACAATACACTCAATAAGCTATGAAGATCTAATCCTATATATAATAATTAGGAAACATGAGCATACAACTACAACCATCAGATGCACCTCCTAATCAAGGGCTCTAAATAGTCTTACTAAAGATAGAGATGCGGACTTAAGACTAACACTTAATCCTACCATGCAAACACTCTGTTCTATCCACGAAAATACCTTTTTGGATGCACAGGTAACTGACATCGGTTCCTGCCTGTTTGCCTGTGACCGACATCAGTCGATGCATGACCAACGCTAGCATCTCCTGGTCTGCTTCTGATCGACCTTGGTCACTCCTGACCAATGTTGGTGACTGTGTAATTCTTGCAACTATCAAACTCGCTCATTTGGTGAAGCTTTTAGCTCCACACCTTAACAATCTCCCGCTTGGAGATAAACAACTGCACCAGTACCTGTACAACAACATCTTCTAGCTCCTCCATCTTCAACTCAATCATGAAGACCAACAAAAGTTGAATGAAGATTTAACTTCTCCTTTGTTACTGGCTTGGTTAACATATCAATAGGGTTCTTATCTGTATGGATCTTCTCCAGCTTCAACTCACCATCCTCCAATACCTGTCTTATGAAGTGGTACCTAAGCTGTATATGCTTTGTTCTTGAATGAAAGGCTGAATTCTTAGCCAAATGAATTGCACTTTGACTATCACTGTATAATCTGCAACTCGCTTGCTCTTTTCCTAGCTCTTCCATGAACCGTGTCATCCATATCATCTCTTTGCTAGCCTCTGTGACTGCAATATATTCTACTTCTGTAGTTGACAAGGAAAAAACCTTCTGCAACTTTGATATCCAGCTAACCACCGTTCCACCAACAGTGAAAACATATCCTGTGGTGCTCTTCCTGCCATCCAAATCACCTGCCATGTCTGAATCTACATAACCATGTAGAGAAGTATCTGAACCTCCATAGCATAAATGCCTACTTCTGGTTCCTCTAAGATATCTAAGGATCCATTGAACTGATTTCTAGTGCTCCTTCCCTAGATTGGCCATATACTTACTTACAACTCCCACTGCTTGGGCAATATCCGGTCTAGTACACACCATTGCATACATTAAACTCCCTACTATGAAAGAATATGGAACTCTAATCATGTACTCTACCTCTTCATGTGAATTAGGACATTGTTCTTTACTCAATTTAAAATGTCCAGCCAAAGGTGTGCTTACCGGTTTTGCATCCTGCATATTGAACCGTTTCAACACCTTGTTCACATAATCCTCTTGAGACAAAATCAACTTGTGATTTTTCCTGTCTCTCTTAATACTCATGCCAAGGATTTTCTTTGCTGCTCCCAAATCCTTCATGGCAAGTGTGTGAGCTAATGTCACCTTAAGCTCAGAGATATCCTGCATGTGTGATCTTGCAACCAACATATCATCTACATACAACAATAGAATAATATGTCTACCATTATCCAATCTCTTAAAATACATATAATGGTCAGATTGACACCTACTGTAGCCATGCTCAGTCATAAACCTATCAAATCTCAGATACCACTATCTAGGAGCTTGCTTGAGGCCATACAAGCTTTTCTTCAATCTGCACACTAACTTATCCTTACCTTTGACCTCAAATCCTTCTGGCTCATCCATATATATTTCTTCATCCAAATCTCCATGAAAAAACACTGTGTTAACATCAAGCTGCTCAAGATGCAAATCCTCAATAGCAACTAAAGAATACAGTTCATATAGAAGTCATTTTAACAACAGGAGAAAAAATCTCACAAAAATCAATACTTGGTTTCTGTGCAAATCCTTTCACTACCAACCTGGCCTTATATCTCATCTATCCGTTCTCACGTTCCTTCAATCTGTAGGTCCATCTGTTCTTTAGTGTCTTCTTTCCTACTGGCAACTCAACCAAATCCCACATTTGGTTCTCTTTCAAGGACTCCATTTCCTCAACCATGCCACGCTTCCACTGATTCTTGGACTCCACCTGTATTGCTTCATCAAAACTCTTTGGTTCTCCACCATCAGTAAGTAATAAATATAATAGTGAAGGGGAATATCGAATTGGAGGTTTACTTACCCTTTCTGACCTCCTGATGGGCGTTTGAGACTCATTCACAACACGCTGTCCACCTAAATTCTCTGACAGTGATCGACCTCAGTCACTTCTAGGCCTGTAACTGGCCGACGTCGGTTCCTCATGACCGACCTCGGTTCCTTCCTGGCTGACGTCGATCATTGTATGACCGACATCATTTTCTGTCCTGCCAACGTCGGTTCTTGCTTGGCCAATGTCGGTCTTTGTGTTTTCCTGTCTGTGATTATTTCTTCCTGCGAGCTCATTTTAGACCGTCACCTCATCCAATTCTCCATTACTCTGCCCAGATTGATTCAGCTTCTTGAGCTGATCACTATACATCACTTTTTCATTAAAAACAACATCACGGCTCTTAATTATCTTGTTAGTTCCTAGATTCCAAAACCTGAATCTGAAATCATCAAAGCCATAGCCAATAAATGTGCATCTCATAGACTTAGCATCCAGCTTCTTTCTATTTTCCTTATCAACATGCACAAAGTCTTCACAACCAAAAACTTTGAAAAATGAGAGATATAACTTTTTACCTATCCATGCCTCTTCTGGAATTTCACCATCTAGAGCTGTAGAGGGTCCTCTATTAATCAGGTACACTGCTGTGTCAATGACTTCTGCCCAAAACTCTAAGGGCAACCCTGCATGCAACCTCATACACCGTGCACGCTCCATAATTGTTCTATTCATCCTTTCAGCAACTCTATTTTGCTGAGGTGTCCTTGGAACCATCCTTTGCCTGTAGATTCCATGCATATAATAATACCAGTTGAACTTATAGCTGCAGAACTCACCACCATTGTCAGATCTTAGGCACTTCAATCTCCTGCCTATTTCATTCTCAACCATAGCTCTCCAAATCTTAAAAGTCTCAAATACATCATATTTCTTCTTAATACAATAGACCCATATCTTTCTTGTAGCATCATCAATGAAAGAGACAAAGTATTGTGATCCTCCAATAGAAGCAACCTGAGCTGTTCCCCACACGTCTGCGTGAACAAGCTACAATTTGTGCTTCTTCTTTGTTCACCCAATCTTGAGAAAACTCACTCTCTTATGTTTCCCAAAAACACAGTGCTCATAAAAATCCAGATCTATGCTTTTCAAATCTGAAAGCTTACCTTTTGACTTAAGAATGGACATTCCCTTCTCACTCATGTGGCTGAACCTAGAGTGCCACAACTTTGCATCCACATCTGAAGTAGATAATACAGAAGGAGAATTATTAGTAACACAATTACATAAATAGAGAGTACCTACTCTCTTACCTCTGGCCAATACAAGTGCACCCTTGGTCACCTTCCAAGATTCAGCTGTGAGAGTTACTGTACAACCCTCATCCCCTAACTTTTCTATAGAAATCAAATTCCTCTTCAAGCTGGGAACATGCATGACATCTCTCAACACCCATGTGTTGCCATTCTACATTTTTAGCTGCACTTTTCCTTTGCCAATAATTTTACAAGGCTCATCATCCCCTAAATACACTATTGCAAAATCTCCATGGACATAGTCACTAAAATATTCTCTATTAGGGGTTGCATGGAAAGATGCACCAAAATCTAGCACCCAAGATTCTATATTATTATGCAAAGAGAATATAAGAGCATCTTGTGCAATATCTGCAACCTTTGCTTCTTCTTTACTTTCATGCTGATTGTCCTCCTTAGGCTTTGACCAACAATCTTTGCTTATGTGCCCTATCTTTCCACAATTCTAGCATTGTGGCTTCCTGCCATTTTTGGATTTGTATCTACCTCTCATCTTTGACTTAGACCTTGATCTCCCTTTCTTGCCCTTCTCTTTTTTCCTTCCCCTGCTCTCAAAACTTAAAGCGTTCCCTGATGTTTCCTCTGTGCTTTTCCTGTTAATTTCTTTATTCAAGATTACACTAACAACATCCTCTACTTTTAAAATATTTGAAGCAGATGCACTATTACTAACTGCCATTACCAAGCTATGCCAGCTTTCAGGCAAAGAACATAATATTAAAAGAGCTTTAATTTCATCATCAAACACTATTTTGACTGAATTTAATTGATTTAAAATTCCTTGGAAATCATTCAGATGATTAGATACAGATCCACCTTCCTGCATTCACAAATTAAATAACTGCTTCATAAGATATATCTTATTTGAAGCTGAGGGTTTTTCATATAAATTTGCTAAAGTAGTCATCAACTCTATCGTTGTCTTTGCCTGTGATAAATTAGATATCACAGTAGATGCCAGACTCAATCTTATATTCCCCAGAGCCTTTCTATCAAGAACTTCCCATTCTTCATCATCCATGTCTGTGGGATTCTTTGCAATCCCACTTAACGGTAAGTATAGATCTTTTAGATACAGATAATCTTCTATCTACATTCTCTAATGTTGATAATTCTTGCCAGTAAACTTCTCCATTCTCAGTTTACTCTCTTTTGCCATTGCTTCTCCCACTCAAACATAAATCCCTGCAGAAACCCCTGTGAGTACCCTGTAATCAATACACACTAACTAGATCTGAAACACCTATTAGTCAACCTAAGCTCTGATACCACTTGTTGGGGATCAACCAACAATGTTGATTACACTTATGAAAGCAATAAAATGCGGAATTAACCAGAATGATAAGTAACTAGAATGATAAATAACAAAGAACAAGAGATACAAGAAACCACCCTGAAAACTTGTATTAAACTCTTTACAGAAGGAATATAATTGAAGAAACTTATTTTCTTCCACACCTCTCTCAGATGTATAGATCTCTATCTAGATCTCTTTTTCTCAAGAGCTCTCTCTCTCAATTACAATCAACTCCAACAACCTGGAATGATTCACATATACAATTCTGTACTGTTCCTTACAATACAATACACTCAATAAGCTATGAAGATCTAATCCTATATATAATAATTAAGAAACATGAGCATATAAATACAGCCATCAGATGCACCTCCTAATCAAGGGCTCTAAACAGTCTTACTAAAGATAGAGATGCAGACTTAAGACTAACACTTAATCCTACCATGCAAACACTCTGTTCTGTCCATGAGAATAGCTTTCTGGACGCACAGGTAACCGACATTGGTTCCTACCTGTTTGCCTATGACCAACATCGGTTGATCCATGACCGCTGCCTGCGTCTCCTAGTCTGCTCCTGACCGATGTCGGTTGCTCCTGACCGATGCCGGTGACTGTGTAATTCTTACAACTATCAAACTCGCTCATTTGGTGAAGCTTTTAGCTCCACACCTTAACACTACCATTATGCCTCTGAGACTTATAATTGATAATATATTGCTTTGATCATGTCTAAATAGGCAAATTACAAATTATCACACTATAATGACATTCAAATCCACCCTTCCCAATACAAGAACACCCTTCCCAATACAAGAAAAATATATATTTTTAGCCTAAGTTCAAACATGCTTAAAAAAATGTGTAAGTCATTTATATGAACCATCAGATCCTTTCCCTACCTCTTTAATAACTGTAATCACACCCCATATCACTCAGGTATAAACTTGAATAGAAATCTGTTGGACAAGTTGCAGTGATAGGTCTAAAAATGCAACTTTTTGGTATTAGACAAGCAACTTCTTGAGCTCCAACTACTATTTTTGCCTCTAAGACCTCCATTTGAGAATATATCACTTAAATCACATCTAGATAGACAAATTACATGTTATCACACTAGAATTACATTCAAATCCCTGTGAAAGTGTATTTTCACTACCGTTCATGAGTGTGGACACACTGATAGTAAATATTATTAAAATTTAAGTTGTGGTTATATAATTATGGTTTTGATGCTTATTTACCAAAAAAATGACACTATAAACATGTCTGAGGGAGTATATAACATCTATGACTAGGGTTTTGGCCTCCCATTGGGCTCGATCGACAAACCCACCACCCATTCTAGCCTCAAGAACGACCTTCCCAATACAATAAAAATGCAAATTTTTAGCCTAAGTTCAAATATGCATAAAATGAAACTTGTAAGTATTTTATATGAACCATTAAATCCATCTCATGTCTCTATAAGCCCTCTAATTTCATTGTATATCACTCAGGTGAAACCTTTGAGAGCAATATGTTGGACAAGTTGTAGTGACAGGTCAAAAAATACAACTTTTTGGCATTGAACAAATGACTTCTTGAGCTCTAACTACCATTTCTACCTTTGGGACCTCCACCTAAGATTATATCACTTTAATCACATCCAAATAGACAAATTACACATTATCAAATTTCCACTATGTTCAAATCCACATAGAAGTATATTTTCACTACTATTCAGGAGCACAAAAACACTAACAATAAATGTTGTCAAAATTTAAGTTATGATTACAGAACTATGGTTATGATGCTTCTTGACTAAAAACTAACAATGCTAACACATTTAGGGGGAGGATAAAATCTAATACTAGGTTCTTGGCCTCCTATCAATCCTAATCACCAAACCCATCATCCATTCCAGCCTCAAGAATGCCCTTTCCAATATAATAAAAATGTGAACTTTTAACCTAATTTCAAATATGCATAAAATAAAACCTATAAGTCATTTTCATAAACCTTCAGATCCCTCCCCTACCTATTTAATCTCTCTAATCACACTCTAGAACACTTAGATGGAACCTTTGAGAGTAATGTGTTGGAAAAGTTACAGTGATAAGTACAAAAATCTATCTTTTTGGCATTGAATATGCAACTTCTTGAGCTCCAACTGCCATTTCTACCTCCAAAACCTTCACTTGAGAATCCATCACTTCGATCACATCTAGATAGGAAAATTAAATGTTATTACATTGCCACGATGTGCAAATCCACCTAGAAGTGCATTTTTACTACTGTTCAGGAGTTTCTCTTAGCTTGAAGAATATAAAATTCTCTACTGACAGTGCCAACCATGTGAAGGTGAAAGCTTATCTGAAACCACTAACCTAAAAAAAATTGTTAGTAGTTAATTAAAAATAAAATTCATATGTACTACCTAAAAAATAGAAAACATTTGGTAAAATTGATTACATCTACATTTGAAAAGTCAACATACCAATGTATTTCAAACTAATGAACCATTAGGATCTACTCTAACCTTTATAGTATTAAGAATATCTTCATGGTCTGACTCCCAAACTTCCATAGTTTCCTATTTAATGGCCTTCCATGATATTTTTTTTAATGAATAATCATTTAAAGAATCAAATTTGAATAGTGCAGTATCTTCCTATGCATTTCAAACTCTTCAAATAACCATTGATCTAATTTTTTATATAGGATATTGTCAAAACCAATTTCTAGTGACTACCACTGACCCAGTGTGATAGTAAATGTTTTCTCCATCTATAATTGGGTAAGTCAATTTTTTAATTTCCCTCTACACACTGACATAAGTAGTAATCAATGCCCTATTTATTATCCTCATCTGCAATAACTGCAAAAACATGCCCTATATCACAAAAAAATATTTTTAGTGACAATGTGAAGATATATAATGAGAATAAATTACACATAATAAAAAATATTCTACCTGGCTACACTAGATCAAATACATGATCAAATTCATCTAATGATGTCATATTTTTAAGTTACAATGCTGTTGGAACTTGATATGTGTTGATAGAAATTAGAGGTTTAGAACTCCAATCATCCACCCACTTTTGTGACTCACACTCATTCTAAATAAATTCTATGCATGCAAAATAGAAAGATACCATGTGTCTCATATGAATAGTCCAAAAACTTACATTTGAGATATGAAATTAGTAGAGGTCATTTAAACTTATTAGATTCATACACTCTTCATAATTTGCCAAGTGTTCTTCCTCTATTAACCAAAAATGTCTACAAATAATAGAATTTCGTTGAGCACCATGAGACATGTTCTCATTATACCATTCAACCATGATTTTTTCATTTATCAAATGAATACCCTCTTTAAATTTAAACTTCTCCCTTGCAATAACTCTTTTTACACATGTTCCAACACCGTCATGTTCCCTTTTTCCATGGCCATCCTCGGTGAAACTCCAAATGCGTTCTACACTAGTGGTAATGTGCATCCTACTCTACCAATAAAACATCCATATATTTTTGAATTATGATATGTAATTACTTGATCAAATGTAATGTTGATTGAAAGTAATGTTTCTCTAACTCAACTGTTCATAGAACTTATAAAAACAACCTTGCACATACTTTGAATACTGTGATCAATCATCATTGATATAAAAATGGTACTCCCTTAATATTTTATATTATTCCTTTATACTATCAGGTGCATATATGAATGCTATATGTATGAATATGGCAACTTGTGATGAGTTTTAATACTATGATTAAAATTCTATTTGTTGTTTGAATGTGTAATTTTTAGCAAAGTCAACTAATGAAACAATCAATCCAAGTGGGAATGTATCTTACTTATATTAAAATATTCATCCATCCATCTAGTCTTGTGTGTGTGCCTTGTATACTCAAACAATTTTCTCCCTAAATTTGACCACAAATTCAAAAACATGTATCTTTTTTGTAACAAGCTCATACCTTTTATATTCTTTGCCATCTTTTACTTGATAAGTCACTAATTTATATTTAATTAAACCAACTAAGGCTTGTCGAATTACACTTATAACATCCTCATGGATACATTTTTTAAATTTTGACAATCCACCACAAATGCTACAATTTCCATTTAAACATATTTTTTTATAAAATAATTATTGTAAAAGATAGTTGAAATAGATTTTTTGGCTGATTTTGGTGGCAATTCAATGCCACACTCCTAAAAAATGTTTTTAGTATGCAAAGTACAATGAATATGATTAAAAAAAACATAGTGCATTGAAAATTCAACATGTTGCCTACAATAAAAATTAGTGCATGTGTGATTTATTTTTACATAAAAAGGTTTGGCCATCTCAAAATATATTTGACAAATATAAATTTGTGGATGATTTTTAAAAAATTGAGAGTAAAATTGTGTTTGAGTCATATCCAATAAATGTTTCATATATGGTTCATGATTACGAGAACCAACTCTTCTTTTTATTACATCTCTTGCATTGGGTGAAATTCTTGTATTGTCTTTATAAAATTAAGTAACTATTTTAGAGTATCAACTATAGCCTTGTCCTTTTGTGGAAGTCTATCAGAGAATGCGCAGATCTCATTGGTATTAGGTTCATTAAATATTTCATGTCTTTTAATTGCTTTCATTAATGTTTGTCTATTTATATTAAGTGTTCAACTTGTTTTTGAAACCATTCAATTTTTCTTTGTTTAGTCACTTACTACACAAGTTGTAAGTATACGTCGGGCATCATTACAATCTTGGGTGCATGATTTTAGGCCTACAGTATGATATGCATCATGTAGCTTTTCAACAATTTCATTATTTTCATATCTTTGTTAGATGTTCTTAGTCATAATGTGTACATTATAGGTCTCATCTTAATCAATTTTACCAATGAAATAAATAATTGACATCTTTGACTATCATAATCCAAATTGTAAAATAAACTATCCCAAATTTTTTGAGCGAATATTATTAAATGGTGATCAAATATTTTGTTATGCATTGGTTCTAAAATATTTTCATCAACTTCAATTAAGTACTTATCTTTTATACGCACAATTCTTGGAGGTGTTGTTAATGATGGAATTTGTTGAGAGGGTGTTTCAAAATTGTTATCACTTTCATTGTTTAGAGGTGGGATGGCATTTTATTCATTGTTTATTTCATCATTATATGTTTCCATGAAGTTTTCTTGATTTTTAATTTCATCATTATTTGTTTTCATCAAATTTTATTCATTCATGGGGGTGAAACATCATACATAGACTCATCATCAACAAAATAAAAAACTTGGAACTTTGAATGTAAACTTCCAACATTATCTAATTCATTATCATTACTTTTATTATTATTCATTTCATTATGGTCAAATTCATCATTATTTAATTCATTATGGTCAATTTCATCATTATTTAATTCATTATTGTCAATTAACTCATTATCTATGGTATTTAGTTCATTAAGATTAGGGTTTGTACCTTGTCTACCATGAAGTTTTTGCATTCATATCTTGTGTTTCTCTCTCAAATATTCTAATTCCTTTGGTGTTTTATTTTTCAACATCTTCCTCTTCCTCGAACGTGATCTATCACCCATCAAGGACAATTGACAAATTTTCAAAGGTAGGTTCAAAAGTACTATTAGCCAATTTTGGCCTACATATAGAACTTTGTCCTGAAGGTCAAACATAGATTGAAGAACTAAAGAGAATCATAGATTAGTCAAATGACCAAAGGGGTTTGAGTAAGTTATGGATGGAATGAGTGGTTCAAATATTACCCATAGCCTATAAAGCTTTTGAAAGACTTTAAGTTTACTTAAAGTGTAGTTTGTCAAATTTTGAAGAGGCATGTTATCATGGTGATCAAAGCAGTTTAAGGTCATGGCACAAGTCTGAACAAGATTTAGGTTTTCATAGTTCATTCAAGCTTTCAAAAGCAACAATAATTCAAGCATGAATTCAGAATAACTTACAGGCTTTAAAAGAAGCTAAGTAAAAGACCCTTTTTTGGCTAAGTCTTTACTTGAGAATTCTTTCAAAATTTGAGGGGATAAAGCTAATTTATTTTGGACCTTTATTTGACTAAGTGTTCATTATTTCAGGAAATTTGTTTTGAGTTTTTTGGCTAAGCGTTGGGAATTATTTCAGACATTTTTTTCAAAATAAAAAATCCAAAGACAGATTCTTGTAGACATTTTATGTGCAGTAAAAGCCTAAGGGTCATTTATTTTGAGAAAATTGTCTAAATTTTTTTCCCTAAGGGTCATTATTCAACAAAGTATCTTGATATAAAAGTTTTGAAGGGTCATTTTTCAGGGAAAGTGTCCTAGACAAAAGTTCCAAAGGGTCATTTTTTGGGAAAGTGGTCAATGAAAAATTCCCAAACGGTCATTTCTTTAGTAAAGTCATATCGTCATACAATTTTTTCTTTTGTATTGCCTATGGATTGCTTGTATTAACTCACACAAAGATCTTAAAACTAAAAGTCATATATTTAGATCTTATTTCTTGCAAAGGTCTAAGTATGGTGGGTTTAGTTTAATAGAACTTTTACATTTATGCTTTAATACAATGTTTATCATTGTCACAACATTTTTCACTTTGTGGGCACTAAATGAAAGACAATTTATTCACATTTGTCTATAAAATTTACACTAAATCCCACCCATTAATTTTGTATATCAAGATATGTACATCTAACATTGAGTGGAACCATTTCTATTAATTTGATTCCATTTGAATGGGTCTTATGTTACATCCTTTTGTGAAACCTTTTTTTGATTTGTTAACATATTTTACCTTCCCATCTTGGCATGGATTTGATGTCATCTTAATATTGACACATCTAGAGTTTGACAATTACTATATGCTCTTTTTTATATATTGTTATCTCTATAAACTATTTATGTTCTGCAATTTCTATGTTTGAATCTAAAATCACATAGTTTTGAACCATAGTCAGATTTGCATTGCTATGCTGCAACCAATCCTTCTATTCTCTACTACCTGGATGAAGTCACTCAAGTCTTTATTATCATTGTGTTACATCTTTATTTTATCTAGTTTTTTAAAATGTTCTCAGTTAATGCCACTCTTGTTCCTTTATTTAGTACTGAATAAAAGGTTTGTTCCTTCTTGAATAAACATGGTGATAAAATGTTAACCATGGATAATACTTTTTAAATGTTGATAGTTTGTTTGCATAAATTTTAATTCTTCATCAGTTACATTACTTGTGACCATTATCATCATATAAACTCTTTTGTTTCTACTTCTCTTACGCTAATCCTATCTCACATTCATATTAAATAATTGCCAACCACCATGGAGTTGATTATATTTACTACCTTATTGGTCATAAATTTAAATTATAATTACAATTTATGATTTCACTTTTCTTTGATAATCAAGTAGCCTTCCAACTTCTATCTTATTTTATTTCCTATTAATAGGAAATTCTCCTCGTTTATCCACATAATCATAAGCTGATAAGGAATTATCCATCCAACATGTCATATATTCACACACACTCATTGAGTCATAAGTTTCATAATATGGAAAGGCTATATTCTATGAACTTTGAAGTTTTTCATTATATTTTATAACCCAATACATCCATTATTTAGTCATGTTTATAATAATAAACTACACAACTAAATTATATATATACACACACTATATATATATATATATATATACATCATGACATAGTTTTTGAATTCATTATTGTTGAAATACTTCATATCAAAATGAATGGATTTGTTTGCTTATGTGATTTACAATATTGTGTAATCAGATCGATGAAAGGATTGCTAATGTATATATTCATATGAAATACACACTAGATACAAGTGTGTGACCAATAAACAATATGAATAAGTAACATCAACCAAAAAAACTCTAGTCACTGTTTATAGTCTTGATATTATTCAATTCACAGTGATCAACATTTTCCGTTAACTCCCAGTGCCCGTTAAATCGTGTTTAAGTGTGAATTAATTTTTTTACAAAACAACTAAATTTATCACCATGCGATCTTCTGTGGCGTCTGCATGCGATCTGTGGCATCTGCATGCGATCTTTATCTTTGACATCGAGTCTTTAAAGTAACGAAGCAAAGGCTGTTCCTCCCTCCACAGGTCAATAAAGCAAGTTCATCATACAATATGGGCTGGTTCAGGTTTCGCCCAAGAGCAGGGACTTACAGTTTAGATTATTGCATTTCTTCTTTTGGGGTTTATGTTATGTTTTTGGACTTAACATAAACCCAGGAAGAGGAAATCAAATATTCTATGCTTGTTCAATCTGGAGAATATCTTCCGAACATCGCCTATTCATTTTAGAAACGTAAGATTTTGAAATTCATTTTTCCACTTTTTGAGAATAAACTGTCTTTGTTCAGGCCTGCTCTTTGCTCGTATTTGTGAGCCAAACTATGTCCTGAACTGGGTATTAATACGTGACATTTTGTAATCAAGCTTCAAATATAAAATGTTTCTTGATCTTGAGTCCATGATTTCATCTGTGTCTAGACAAGAACATGAATTTGGATAGCAATCTTTAAGTGGATAAAATGGATTGAATATATAGACAAATTGTGGACGATTTGGTTTACAAAAATGGTTCGGATAATTTCTTGATCGCACCCCTTTTGAATTCCACCCCAACAACGCTTCTCTCAGTGTCACAATGACGTTGAAAGCCAATGTTTTTTGCTTTCTATTCTTGCTTTGAGCCACTGCCATTCCAGCCAATGAATCTGATAACGTTTTTTTCGTTTCTTGCATTGATTTTATCAAATTTGTTTCTCTGTCCAATCCATCTAAGACAGGCTTTAGCATTTACAGTCCATCTAGATTCTAAATAATTATGATCCTCGAGTTTATTTATATTTGCTGATGGGTTTGAATTTGGTTTATAATTAGATCTGTGGTAGTGGAGTTTCCCTTACTCGGATGAGGATGCCAGCAACTTTTTTATTATGAGATTATATATATATGTTAGTTATATATTTGAATGATTTTTTTATGTTCTTTGTACTTGGGGATTTGCTCATTGCTCTCTTATTTTGCAGTGGAAATTGTTACAGACTATATAGGTACTTAAGTGTATTCCCTGAAAAATGCTTGTATTCATCCCTCTTGATTGGCCGGCTTTTACATGAAGAACAGTACCTCTTTTTGGATTCTACCCTTTGAAAATTTGTTACAGACTATATAGGTACTTAAGTGTATTCACTGAAAAATGCTTGTCCTCAACCCTCTTGATTAGCCGGCTTTTACTTAAAGAACAGTAAGTTTTTTTGGATTCTTGATTAGCCGGCTTTTACTTAGAGAACAGTAAGTTTTTTTGGATTCTACCTTTAGCAGCCAAGATCTAATTACTGGAGTGAGTTTTGCTTCGTCAGGGGCAGGGGCAGGATATGACAATGCCACATCAAAACTTCTGGTAGTCTACTCTATACACAGTGATTGAAAGCCTGTCAATAATAGAACTTGTTTCTAACTTGGTCCCTGTTGCCTGCATTAATATTTCAGTCTGTGATATTAAAACAGTAGGGCATCAATATGAGACTAGAATTGAGAAAATCTTGTTGATACACACAGAGATTGACTGCATTATGTTTTTCTAATGCAGACAGGATTCCGAAGTGGTGGATATGTGTAAATATAGAAACGCAATTATTTCCATTACATGTAAGATAAGGAATGAGATGGAAAGAGATGTTAGATTCATGATTGTAACTGTTAAACGATAGACACATATAAAGTCGGTATGTGATTCATTTACTCCGTTTATGTCTTTTTAGATTCATTCATACTCTCTTTATATGTATTAGGTCTCAGTTGGCGGTATATTTTTATATCACGTAAAACAAAATAGTGACATGAAATGTATTGAGTGCTCAATAGATTCTCTATCAAACATCGGTCAATAGATTCTCTATCGATGATTGGTAAATATATTGAATTTCCATTTGTTTATATTGACATTATGAGTTTTTACCCAGAGATTATAAATTTTAATCTTTTAAGTTATAAACTTTTGATTTAAAACTAATTTCTAATGCTCCTTTATTTATTTCACTCCTCATTGCAAATCTTTTTTTTGGTTTCACTTTCTCTTCTTGTTATGTACTTCCCATTATCCCATATCACATTTTCATTTGCTGTACCTTTCCATTATAATTGTTAGTGAGAGGCAAAAGTTTGGGTATAACAAATGTAATTTATTTTGATTTGTTGGTATAATTTTATTCTTCAGTAATGATGTCCAAAAAAATAATTGGCTTTAAATTTGAGTTTCATTTAATAGTTACAAGTAAATTTTATTTTTGTTAAGAGAAGGCAATCGAAAAATTATGGTATCTTGGGTATATAATAGAGTTTAGAGAATATTTATTGTTCACAAAAATGTTTTTTTAATACAATGATACAATTATATTCAAGCCATCTATCATTATTAAATAGAATGTTTTTAGGAAAGGTGATGGAGTCATTAATCAATACATATTAATCACACAAATTTTTGAAGAACATTTAACTTTCAAAAACCAAAGTTTTCCCAAAAGATTTTTGCTATTATGATTTAGCATCACTTTCGATTTCTTTCAACTCAATTGTATATCAGCTAAGAATAAATATCAGCAAACGAAGATTTTTAGAAACTAATTTTGTGTTAATCTTTAATAAGAATGTCACATTCATTATCAAAAAATTTAATAAGCATTAGTTGCAAATTATAGTTACTTTGATATTCAATCCTTGGTGGAAAAAAATAGTTTTATGAGTCAATTAGTTTATTTGGTGTGATGATATTTATAAATCCTCATAAACTATACATTGCTAAAATTCCCCTTTGAACACCTCATTGTGTTCCTCAGTACATATTCAATGGACCTTCTAATGTAATCATACATTAAATACTTCATAATACAACATAAAAGAATAGGCGAATCTCAACATTTTACTAAAAATGTGTTTTTCTATGAGTGGGTATGGTGGTTGATGTGGTCAACCCCTCCTATAAATGTTTCGGTAAAATGAGAGAAATAAGAAAATTTCCCCCTTCATGAACCTTTTCATGTGCCTTATTATATATATAATAAATTCTTTAACATAATCATATATTGAAAACATAATAAGATAATAACATAAAAGAGGTAATTGTCAACAATTAATTATTATTGTCTTATGCTAGTACACACTATGCTAGTTGTTGGGATTATCTCATCCACCACAAATTTATCAGTAAAATAATGAATAAACAAGAAACTGTCCCCTTCATTATTGAGGTGTACAATGTCATCTACCTATACTATGATCATGTAGTTATCCTTCAATATCCAATATATGTTTCACCTTGTTGTAACTTTTCAAACATTATGCGGTTGGCTTTCTCGCTATGGAGGTATTACCTACTTATGTACCTTTCTATGGATATTTCAAAAAAAATTAAAAAATACATATATTATACTCTTAATAATCCCTTTTAGGTAAAAGGATGTGCCCAAACATTGTTTATAGATGGCAAAAATAATCCCTTAACATTTGTTGAGAAAATAATGTTATGCCCAAAAATAATTCTTGAATACAATACAATTCCAAAATATTATTTAGAATTAATCAACACTACCCATATATCACCCTCCTGGTTGATTGTGGAATTATATGCCTATGAAGGAAGATGGGGATATGTCATATAGTGTGATGTTCTGAATCACGAGGACCACTCATTTTGTTACCTCTCCTCTTTTGGTAATTATAGGGTATTAAGAGTAATCATTTTGTTACCAATGCTCTTTTGGTAGTTTTGGGGTACAAAGAGTATACATCGATGTAAATGTCATATATTCTATATTTCCACCCACACATGTATTAATATTTAGTTTTGTATTATGTACTATGTTGTATTAAGTATGTATTATTTTTTGAACTATTACAGTATGTTGTATGTCATACATTTGTTTTAGTCATCACAAAGGGTCCAATGTAATACTACATCTGAAAAAAGTATCTGAATGTGAAATATGACATATGAAGTGAAGGGGTTGTCACATTTATTGATTTTTATGTGTTTGAGTAACTATTGTATGCATGTAATTGACAACCTCATTCTAAATCTCATATGTTGTTTTCTCTTGCAATTCATTATTAATATGTTACATGTGTGAGAAGCACATGCATGCATCCGTTTAATCAGAATAGAAAGGATGGAATATTTATATCAAATTCATATTATTTATCCCTAAAAATGAAATCATAATGCAATATGGTCAACTATTTTTTGATGAAGATTATTTTCATTATGCCTTGTACCTTACTTAAATAGATGGCCTCAACATGTGTTTCTATTTGAAATATGAAAGAGGTGTTTTTATGGTGGTTATTTCCAGAGATGTTGAGATGAAAGGGAAAATTGGTGTTCCAAATGGTGTCCTCAGTATATTTCATGATGATGTATATTGCATGTATAGTTTTTTTTTGAATATTCACATCCCTTGTGAAATCAAATCTATTGAATGAGGAGGATCATGTAATGAAAAAAAATGAAACAATTGAAATCTATACAGATGTGTCAATTATGCCTACTTCAAAAGATGTGCTTGCACATGACATTTTTGACACTTTGAACGATCATCAGCATGTTGATTTCTATTGTGCAATCAAACATATTCCATAACAACCCTTAGGGGAGGAAGAAATTGAAATAAGTGAAGTGATTATGGATACATTGGCCATGCCTACTTTAGAGGACATGCCTGTAAAATAGTTTTCGTATAATGGCTTTAATTTTGGTGCGCATGACATCATCATTTATGTGCATCCATTTTCATTTCATTGTTATATAGATTTCATGTTTGTTTGTCTATTAATGTTCTGCATTCTATTTGGTGAATGATTGTAAATTTTATTGATTGCCATAGGTAATATGTATGGATATATGTTACATAATTCTCAAAAGGCAACAAAATTTATTTTTACTATGTAATGATTTATATCTATTGTTTGGATGATCATCTCCTTCACACGTGTCTATTTATTGAAAAATACATGTGGTGATGATATCCATATAACTATCGTGGGATGCATTAGAATTTCTTAACAATGTCTAGATGTGATACAAATTTTGGGCCCTTCCCATTTTAAATGTATTGGTTATTCATGATTATGGTGTGTTGAATGTGTAAATATTTTTATTAATGGTAAAAGAGAGTTTTTTTGGAATGAAGGACCCTACCCTTTAAAATATAAGATACAAACAAGGTCTTCAAAACCATATATAATAAAAATGTTTGCAGAAAAGCAACCAACCAAATAAACAAACACTACAACAACAGTATATAAGCAACAAATTATGCATAAGATTCACAAAATAAAGATGAATTAGGAAACTTAAAAAAAATTACTTTTACAATCTAAAGGTCATATTAAGAAGCACTAAATCCTTCTTACATCAATCATTCTTTTTGTTACCCACCATAATCCACTACCCCATCATCAGCTAGGATAGCAATGGAAATTTATAAAGAAGGTTATAATTGATCCAATGGATTACTTCTTGAATCCTCAAATTTACTTGTCTAAAATCTATTTTTATTCCCCATGGAGGATGAAAATTTTGTCACTGGGCTACTTTTTTTAAGCCAAGACTATATCTTCTTCTAGTTTTTATAAATCACTCTATGAATGTTTCTTTTTCCATGATTTGATGCTCAGGGAGAGCCTACTTCCACCATGATATATTCATTATATTCTTATAAATATTTCAATAAGAAGCAACATGCCCTATTTGAAAACAACTTATACATCGGTAGGACAATGGCTCAAAGCCAAGATATTGATTTCAAGTGATTATGGTGTGTTTAATGTGTAAATTTTATTTAAACCTATTTAAAATGAATAAAAAATGAAAAATATTATGCATGTCACTAACACATTGTCATTTATGCATTTCCATATTCCATATGTAAGAATATTGTGAAACGTAAAACTATATTCTACTCTCTTCTCTAGCATGACACTAAGATTTTTTATCTTAGATTTGATAAACAAACTAAAAATAAACATTTGAATTATTTTATTAAGGTGAAAAACATAAAATATATGTTTTTATTTAAGAAATGTAAAATTTATGTTTATATTTCCACATCCATTCTTTTGATATACATAGTTGTTATGCCTTGTGCATCGATTCGACAATGGTTGATAATTTTATGGTCTCCTCTCTACCATCCAACATACATAATTGATTGAAAATTTGAAAAGGGATACATTAAAAACATTCAAATTATTCACAAAAATTAATAACTAAAAAAATTGGGTATTTATTTTAAATAATGACATTATCCAATTTGACCTCAAAATGGGTAAAATCACCATAGCCTTCTATTATATTCTATTCCATTAATCTACAGACTATTCTATTTATAATTTACTTCTGTAACATACATTAACATGATAAATTCCCTACTATCGGTGGCTCTTTGTCCATAGTATTGAGTGTTATACAAATACATTATTCATACTTGTATACCTCCACAACCTTTTATACATAGATGTAGTTAGTATACATAAAAAATTAAGTTGATGCTAGTCAATACATTCGAACACACTTAATAAATCATAAATTTAAATAAAGAGAGGCCATAAATATTACACATATTCATGTAATGTATTAGCTACGAATTAATTTCATGTATTCATAAAATTGGGGAAAATTGACATGGCCTCAAAATGGGTACAATCACATTCGTCTTTTTTACATTTCAGTTCCACTAATATGCAAAGTGTTTTGTTTAGATTATATTATTATAACATTTATTAACATACTCAATACTCTACTATAGGTTTTTTCATTTATATATATTTTTAGTACATTCACATTGTTTTATTCACTTGTGTACACCTCCATAGTCATTATCTACATCTGCATAGTTGGTATATGCCAAACATTGAGCTAATGTTGGTCGATAGTTTCTTACTCTCCTTCTACCAACCAACACACATAATCAATCATGCATTTAATTAATTATATGTAATAAACATTCAAATCATTCATGTAATTTAGTAACTATAAAATAATTATGGATATATGTTAAATAAGTGGATAATTTGAATTGACCTAGAAATGTGTAAAATCACCATAGCCTTCTATTCTATTCAGTTCCACTAATTTACAAACCATTCAATTTTGAATATGCATCTATCATTATTATATTTTATTATTCATACATGTGTACCTCCACAACCATTTTCTATATCTATGTAGTTGGTATATGTTGAACATTGAGTTGATGCTACTCAATACTTTCCTGCTCCCCTGTCTACCAGCCAAAACACTTAATCAATCATACATTTTAGTAAACACAGTCCATAAATATTCCATATATTCACACAATGGTGTAACTAAAAATTTATTTTATGTATTCTTAAAAAGAGGGGAAATCTGACTTGACCTAAAAATTGGTACAATTGTTATCACCTTCTATTTAGTTTAGTTCCACTAATGTGAAAACTGTTCTATTTGAATTATACTATTGTAACATACATTAACATCCTTGATACCTTACTATGGGTGGTTATGTGTCTATGTTATTTATATTTTTTTAATTTCATTATTTAGATGTATAGAATGCGATAGCCATTGTCTACATCTACTTAGTTGTTATACATCAACATGGAGCTGATGTTGGTTGATAGTTTTTTTGTCTCCACTTTACCAACCAAAAAACATAATCAATCATACATTTTATTAAAGATAAATAACAAACATTAAAGTTACTTGTGTAATGTAGTAGCTATAAAATAATTAGGTATTTATGTTAATGAATGGGATAATTTAATTTGACCTCAAAATGGGTAAAATAACCATAACCTTCTATTATGTTCAATTCCACTAATCTACACGTAGTCTTATTTGGACTATAATATTGTAACATACATTAACATCCTGAATACCTTAATATGGGTGGTTCTTTGTCCATAGTCTTCAACATGATTCCATTTTGTTCTTCATATGCATATGCCTACACAACTATTCCCTAAATATATGTGTTTCGTGTATGTCAAACATTGAGCCAAAGTTAGTCGATACTTTTCTACTCTCCTCTCTACTAACCAATATTGTTAATAAATTATAAATATTAGTAAAGATATTCAGGAAACATTCAAAATCCTCATGTAATGGAATACCTATAAAATAATTTTATATTTTCATAAAAAAGGGTAAAATCTGACTTGACCTCAAAATGGGTACAATCTTTATTTTATATTTTTATAAAAAATGATTTAGTTCAATTTCACTAATATGCAAATTGTTTTGTTTAATCTATATTATTTTAACTTACATTAACATCCTTGACACCCTAATATTGGTGGTTCCATATAATTATTATCCATCATATTTCTATTAATTTATTTAGTCACTTAGACCTCCACAACAATTATCTACATCTACGCAATTAATATATGTTGAACATCAAACTGACATTAGCTGATAGTTTCTTGGTCTCCTCTCTACCAGACAACACACATAATGAATCACACATTTAAATAAGGATAGATCATAAACATTCAACTTATTTATGTAATGTAATATCTATAAAATAATCAGGGATTTATGTTAAAGGGATAATCTGATTTGACCTTGAAATGGGTAAAATTATCATAGCCTTATATTTTATGTAATTTCACTAATCTTCAAAATGTTCTATTGGAATTATACTTATGTACCATACATTAAAATCCTTAAAACCCTACTACCATTATCTACATCAATGCACTTAATATTCATCAAACATTAAGTCAATGCTAGTATATAGTTTTTTGCTCTCATCTCTACTACCCAACACAATATATCTTTGACTTAATGATTATGTTGTGCTTATGTGGTGATGAATAATAATTTAATGCTATTTTTTTTAATATCTTGAGATACATTAAAATTTTATACCAATGATAACATATTATAATGAGAATGTCATTTTCCATATGTTAAACATATTTCAATTTTTGAAACTATAGTGCATAACATTAAGTATAGTTACCTAAAGTATGTTGAGAGATGTTTAAATGAAACATTATTGTTATGCATAGGAATAAATGGTAAAATTATGGGAAAAAAATGTGTATATCCCTTTATATAATCTAAGATTGGGTCTATTTGATTTAAGATGTCTCAAGTTGGATAATTTTCCTCACGTCAATGAAGAATACTTATGGCTTGCTTGGATTGACATTGAGAGGTTTCAAGACCTTGTGAAAGGAGAATTAATAAGGGATTTGTTATATATATATTTTTGTGTTTCACATTATAAGAATAAATCACTTGTTATTTAAAGGCATGAAAGGATTAACACTGACCTTGATTATGTAATGTATGTGACCTCCTCTTTTTGAGATGTGGTGGGTTTCAATCTATGTGTTAGTATGTTCCATTCATGATTGAATTTTGTATGGGTTCTTAAATTTACATTACCATTTTTAGGTATTAAAAAATCCATATAGCTATCAGTGTTCATATGAGCCATAATATTTTTGGGAAATCGATGCCATGCCGAAAGACAATTTTGTACTGCACAAGGTAGGAAAGGGTAAACATTACATAAGAAGACATATAAGGTGTGGATGTTAGAGTCATTTAAACACACATCATATGGTTTCTAGACCTAATCATGTGTTGCTCACATATAATCAAGTATAACACATAGACATAGATTACAAATATTACCATCAATAACAACATGAACAGTTCAAAGGCAAGAAATCATTTTATGCTCCTTATGTCAACCCACAAATGAATGAATGGGTTCATAGGCTATTTTTATTTTGGATGTCTACTAATGTTATCCATCTTAAACATTATGAGATGGTGCATGATAAAATTTTATTGTTCAATGACAAGACACAACAGGATGGTTTATTAAGTAAGGATGACATATACAAAAGAGAATAATATATCAAAGATGAAGATTATGTCTATAGTCTGAATGATGTAAAAAACATCTAGGAGTGGGAGTTGAAAAATGCCATTAAGTGGAGATATTAGTTTAATAAATATCTACATGTAAATGGACTTTTTTTGTCTTGTTATTGAAATATATCTAATATTCTCTCACCTACCCCCTTATTTCTAATAGAGTTGCTTACATTTTCCTTCTCTAACTTAGCAAAGACTTCTAGATATGACTTAATTTTATATTTACATTTAAAATGAATGAATTACATTTTAAACATATATTTAAGACAATTACGACTATGATCCAAGGTTTAAAAACTTTACAACTTGTCTCAACCCTTGTAAACCTTCATAATTGATTCAAAATTTCAAATTCATCATTTTGGAGGGAAACTCTAAATTAGTCTAGATTGACATTTACAATAGACTTTAAGACTAGATAACACTACCTATTAACTCATAAAGGACCCATATAACTTGATAAGTAATGACCAAGTTCGTATTTACATTTTTGAAATAGTTCATGTTTTGATTCTCCTACATCACATGAGACACCTTTATTATTCAACATATGAGTCATTACAAATGCTTAACCTACTATGTATAAATTTCATTTATTTGACTAATATTCCTACATCACATAGATAATAATCCATAATTTTATGTAAAATATCCACACACAAGTATTTAAAAGTCTTAAAAATGACTTTAAAAAATTGCATTTGACTTATTCCACCTCTCTACAAAGTTTCGTGGTTTATTTTGAAGATATAGACTTCTCACAGCTAGTAGGTTTGTAAATAATTAATAAATGTTTTATTATTGTGTGGTAGGTTTATCCAGAGTGTTAAAAAAATGGCCAAATTTATATAAAGAAGATAATAATTCTAAAATCATATATGGAAGAAGATGTTATTCTTAGATGAATTGAATTTAGCATGAGGTTTGTAATGCCATAATTCATATACGATGACTAGTGACATAAATTGGAGTTTCTAGGATATGTTGTATATTTCATCCATCTAGATGGTGTGAGATGGTCTAATGTTATTTTTCATTGCAACATAATATTTATTTCATACCATGTTCTTATTGCCAGTTATGAGTTTTTAACAGTCATAGAAAGGAATGGTTTTAGACTTATTCATGAAGTGGTTCTTTGACTGGCCAGACTATGATTCCAGTTTTATAAATGTTTGAAATATTCTTTGCACCATCTCGACATACATATGGTTTTTCTTAGACAAATAATTACCTAGAAAGGTATCAAATGATCTTAATATGTATGTAAACCTTGATCAAGTGCATAATGTGTTCATTGGTGTGAATATCCCATTTCAAGTACATTTCAAACATTTTAGTTTTACAAGTAACCATTATGAGGTAAAGATACTTTGTCTGACAGAACCGATTGGCACATTGTGGAAGATGTACACAATTTTCCACTCTTTCAACCAAATCAAACAATTTCATGAACGGAACATCTTTACTTCTTCATGGTTACTAAAGGGATTGAAAATGATGGATAGTACTATCTATCTAGTGATAGTGTCTTTTTAGATAGTGAATAATGGACTTAGTGTTTGGTGAAGAAAAAGATCAAAAGACTAACCTTGTCACTGAAGTGTTTAAAACTAATTATATTTATTTTTCTATTGATGAACATGATAACTCTCAAAATGATTATGATGATGTTTCTATATAATATAATAAATAGTCAGTCTTTGTTGATTAATTTTATAATATGTAACTTGGATGTAATAAATACCCACTCTTTATTTATGACTTCATTGGTTTATGACCATTTTTTTCATTTTTTGCAAGTGTGAGTTGATATAGCTAATGCACTAAAATCATATTTTTTTGATAATTTGGTGTTCATGTATTTTATATAAGGAATATTCACTCTTTATTGATGAATTCATTGGTGTTTATCATCCAATTTATCATTAATTTCATGTGTGATTTTTTATAGGTAATGAATTGGAATCATATTTTTTTGATAGTTTGGTGTTCATATATGCTACAGGCTTCAAGGTACAAGATTATGTTTTGGCAGTCACAAAATCTTATATTTTCACATGTATTGGATGATATATTATTAAACTAACACTATACACATAATGTTTAGAGATTATGATTTATGGTGGATGATGTGTCATTTACATTAAATCATATTCTTAAACTTACCCTCTACACATAATGTTCTAAGATTATAATTGATGGTCAATGGCGTGACATTTGCATTATATGCCTATATTTTTGTGGTTTTATATATTTTAATTGGTATCCTATCTACTTATACTATTTAATTTTTATCAATAAAATTATTGTTCCATTATCTAATGACTAACTATCCTAGCTTTGAAATGGAAACATTACTAGATAAATATCATTAATTTCTCCATGCACCTATATAAATTATGAACATTATCACCGTTTTCACTCTTTGCAAGGCCTTCCTTCACTGAATAAAAATTAGATAGGATCATAAACATATATAACCCACTTCAAATAAATTTTAAAGAGATTATATTATTTTAAAATAAATATATGAGGATTTTTATGAATATAAACTTGTCGTAGGGTTTCTTGGGTTACACTCAAGCTAAAAGTTACATTTTAATGGTTTATAGAGTCTAAGAGATTTTTTAATGTTTTATAACTTTTATCACGACCTATAAAATATTAATCATCTTCTGAATCTTTTACTTAGAGCTCATGTGATGACTTTAAGGATCTATCTCTCCCAACTCTCTCTTAATAAACTTATGAGGTCTGCAATTATATTGGTTTACATGTTAAATATTTGTCTTAAGACACCCTTACGACCTTGATAATAATTAAAGTGAATAATATTTATGAAAATAAATATATTAAAAATCAATCTCTTTTCAACTAGGACACCTACTATTTAAGGAGTCTTTTAATAACCTTGCACAGTCCCATTGCTTGACTTATAAAACAATATATAGGTTTATGGTCCTAATCAGGGTGAATTTATCATTACTTGTTTGATTTAAAGGATAAAAAACCTTACTTAAATATGTTTTTAATATATAAATAAAATAAACCAATCTTTATTATTAGTTTCTTATAAAACTAGGTTTAGACCTCTTAATTATTCTAGGATTTTAAGTCCAACTCTTTCCTCAATATGACAAAGATCTAGTTTTAAACTCCAAAAATGATTTAAATAAATACTTAATATGAATTTAGGATAATATAAAATGTTATAATATATATATATTAGTTTAATATTTCAAAAAATTCAATAAAATATCTTGTTTTAAGCCTTCTCAATTAGCATGTACATATCAAACTATGTACAATCAATTAATTACTCCAACATAGAGTCTAATAGCTCATAAAAATACTTAAATTAGTTATTAAATATCATGTTATAGCTATATAAAAAGTTTTATTATGTTTTTATGATGTATTTAGGAGATATAAACCTTTTCCTCTTGAAAAAAACCTAGAATTAAGGTTTTGTAAACTTATAAAAGCGAAGAGTTTCTTAAATTTGTCTCATAAAATATAAGACTCGATTCTTGTTCCTAACTTCTAAAATAGAGAATAAAAAATCTCATTGTACCTATTTATTATCAAATTATATAACATATAACAATTTTTATGTTAAAAGGGGTCTTTGTATGTGATCACAACTACAGAAAATAGGTAAATTGAAGATTTTAAGAATACAGTTGAACTATTGTCCATTAATCAATACACTTAAAACATGTTCTCTATTAGCTAAATTTTGGCTACCATATGTGATTAACATATGAAACTTGATAATTAATATTGTTTAACTTTTTTAATAGTCTCTATTAGGCCATGGCTTTAATTTCATGATTTTTCTATAGGTGATGTCTTACTCTTGGTCCTTAGGTTATGTTAGGATATTGGAGGTCTAGTCGAAGCCCAAGTGTCATGATCATCAATTGTAATAATCTAAAACTTTTAAATATGTTTCAATCTTTGAAATAACATATTTTTTGTTATATACATTATCATGTTTGTATCTCCTACATTTTTCCAACTTTGTGGATCTTTTGAAATGTACAATTGGCAGTGGGGTCATCAAAAGGGCGAAGAACAAAAATTTCAACATTGAAATACACTTGTCAAGGCTTATAAAGTTAGGTTTCAACATGTAAGGATAAGATTTAAATAATGTGATGATCATGTTATATTTATTTAGTTTTTTAGATATAAATTCAAGTTTTATAAGAATTAGTGAGCCCAAAAAAGGTAAAAACCCACTAATATCCTCCATTGAGCTCCTTGATAGCTTGATGAAGATAACCGGCCTAGGGATGGTATACATAGAAGAATAAGAGGTAGAGACAAATTTATTATGGGTAGGATCCCTATTCCATTCCAATTCCTTGTATAAATTCTTAGATTAGTTAATTATACTCTATGAATAATCACATAGAGTATTAGCACTATAAAAAAGCCCCAAAACACCTCTATCATATTTTTCCTATAAAATGGAATTTATTAATTATTGAAGGAAAATTTATGGATGTTATATCCCTTTAAAAACATATAAATACTCCCTATATATTATATAACAAGGTATCTAGTTTTTATAAGTGAGATATGAAGATAGGCTTGTGTGTAGGTATCTAGAGGAAAGCATGACAAGTTGCATGCATGAAGGTTATAATAAATATGAATTTGTGATTCAATATAAGAGAATAAGATTTTTTTAATCTATTGAGCTCGTTTAGTTGTAATAATACTTAGGAGCTTCATCATGTGGTAGATCCATTAGTGTACATAGTATAAGGGTTTAGAAAGCCTAACCAGGTGCAAACCTTGCACTAGTGTGTATTTAAAGGTATGATTCTTCTTTGTTTGAGAGATATACTCACTATAAATGTCAATCTTGATCCAACCTCCAAACTTGCATCCTATCATCCCATAGAGTTTTCCTCAAGTTAGTGTGACAAGCTCTTTGATTGTCTTATATTGTTCACTTAATGATTATGATCAAGTTATTACTATTCAACTCACGTATACCATTCCATTTATTGTAATAATTAGAATAGATTAGATAAATTCAATTTTTTAGAACCAATTAAATTCTTGTTTTAAAATTACATGCCAATGTGTTATCAAAAATTACTATTGAAGCACTCCAAATCTGGTCATTAGGCCTTCATAAAAGTTAGAAAAAAAAATTTCACCAGCCTCCTTGAGGGCTATGGATTCCACCCACCTTGTTAAACAATTAGTGGCTGTAACCACCCATTTATGGCCAATACATGAGTGTGGATTTATCAAGCCAATGAAATCAGCACCCCATTATATGAATGGTTGATCCACTTCAATATGATTTAGGGGAAGGGCTGTAAGACTTTATTTAATTGTAAAAAATACACACTTTTTTCAGCTCTTTACCCATTCCTAAGAGTCCTTAAACAAATTAGTAAAATAGTACCCAACTCTCATTAATTTTTTTGTTGTGGTCTTAGGTATAATGTGACCTCTAGCTAGTCCATCATGAAATTATTTAAATATCTTGTCAATCTAATTAGTTTCAAAACATATAAGTAACATAACATTAAGATACCTTATAAAGATAACTACATCCACAAGAACATAAGGTATGGAATGAAATCTCAAATATCTTCTCTTTTATCTACCCAAACCTATATGACACTCACTGGTTTAAAGGAATATTAACATATATTGTGTTTAACTTGGTGAGAGTGAAGTTGTAGATGTATCAAGATCATATTGAAATGTAAAAAACAACATATTATTCTTCTTAAAGGTCTACTTCTAAGTGTTCACATGGAAATTTTCCTCTTACTAATTTAGTGGTCTTGATCTCCTTATCACACTCCATATATTTGATTATCTATCTATCCCTCTTCGCATTCAAATACTTGTTCAAAAGGAATTATCTTATGCTTGGGTGGGTCACCATAACATGAATCTTTTTCATAGACACCATATTCCTAAATTTTTTAAGGCTCTTTAGGATTTACAACACTTTATTTTCAATGAAGGTGTATCTCTCTTCATACTCTTCTATCCCTAAACTAAATAAGGTAATAAGATACACAAGACATTTACTTCTCATTTGCATCAACATGGATGCGATGGTGTCAAGGATAACAAAGGCACACAATAATAAATCCTTTTATAAATCAGGATTAATCAATGTTGGTGCTTATTTAATGGCCTCAAAACTATCTTTTCCTTATTTAGTTAAAAAAGGTTTGATGCTTCTTCAACAAGGATGTAATAGGATTCAGAAGGTTATAAAAATTACGTATAAAACTTATAACAAATATTATTTTCCAAAGGATACTTTGAAAACCTTTCTTATGCTTGGGTACAAATAAAACCATAATGACACTCACCCTATCAAGGTCTATATCAGTCCTATCGTTAGATATAATGTGTCTTATTAACTTACCCTCACGAACTATAAAAACAATTTTTTTGGGGTTTGGATACATTCAGTATTATATACACCTTTCAAAAAGAAATCTAAGATGATCTAAGTGATCACTAAATTTCTTTGAGAAAATCATTATGTCATCAAGATATATTAACAACATTTGATTGATCAAACCTTGGAAAGCCATATCCATTGCTCTTTAGATTCTATCACATGCATTAGATATCCTGAATGACATTATATTAAAAGCATACATGAACCATTTAGTAATAAAATATGTATTATATTTATCTTATTCATTCACCCAGACATGGTTATAACCTAAGTAATCATCCAAGAGAGAGAAGCATTGAGAACCTACAACCACTTGAAGAATTTTCTCCATGAAAGGTAAGGGGTGATGATCCTTCAATGACACCCTATTAAAATATTTGAAATCCACAAATAATCAGATCTCTCCACTCTTATTTCTCATAGGAACTAGGTTAGCAACCCATGAATAATGATTAATATGATAAATGATTCTTGATTATATCAACCTAGTTAGCTCTTTTATCATTAACATCTCAAATTTAGGATTAGTAAGCCTTTGTATTTGTCTTATAGGTTCGAATTTGGAATAAAATATATAGTCTGTTGGGATAACGTGGGATAAAACCCCTTAATATTACAATATTTCTTAGTATAGACATCATAAAATTATCTACATAACTTAATAAATGTTGGTCTCTTAACCGAAGTACATACCTTTCCAAGATTAAGAAATTTACTTTTGAAGATAGGCACCATATAATGATTTTGTTATTTGGTATACGTTATTAATATATCCATTCTCATTTGATAAATCTCATTGAATATGTTCTCAAGAGTTACCATCTATTTGGGAAAATTATTAGACCTCAATTGTAAAATTTGATCTCCATATTACTGCTACATTTTGGCCTTATTTTTACAAGGAAACTCCGTTTTTTGTTGAAGGAAACATGTGATTTGATTTTAAAACTCAAATGTTTTCTAATTGATATCATTATCTAGTATTGATGGTCTCACTACCACCATGATATGCCGTTGAGTTTTTCAATTCTTAAAATCATTAGGGATGTAAAAAATTGAGCTCCCATTGAATCTAACTGATCACCACATTGATTCTATTCCCTTGAAAATGATTGGATGTTAAAGCTTTAAAAATATTCATTTAGGTTTCATAATTTATGCTTGTATGAATTCAACAATAGATTTTTGGAAACACTTTTACCTTTTTCTTGCTATACAAATAGTTTACTATTTCCAAAAACATGTATTTACCTCACTCCATTCTTTATTTCCCATTGGATCCCATGTATAAGATCCTCATAATAAAATCCATTACAAGTACAACTAAACTAAAATATAATTTCAAAATAGTAACTTTAATTTAAAATTGAAACTAGCATCATACCTACCTCTACTCCATTCTTTCTTCCTGAGCCTTCAAAGAATAATTTCCATAAGACATCACTATATTCACTTGGATTAGATAAAGGGTATGGCTGTAAATTCTTCAATAAAACAATATAAACCAAGACTAAATTATTCAAAACATTTATATGAATCATACCCATGATTTTTTGATCCTCAATCATCAAGGAAAAGATCTAATATGTATTTAAGAGGAACAATTAGTTCTTGATCATCAGGATGATCCTCCTCATCAATGATGGTGAAATTAAAATTTAAAATGTTTATCTTGAATGGCTCAAGATGAAATTAGACATAATATCATATCTAATTTTAACATTAGTGCCATATATAGTTATGAAATTCATGTATGACCATTCAGATGATAAATAACCTCAAATTTTGGTAGTGAAGTGTCTTGGCAAGAAAAGAGAAAAATATGGTGGAAAATACACTAAAATAACATCTTGATCAATGGAGAAATTAGTAAAAACATGAATATTAAGGCTCATACATTTACCACACCCATGGACTTATTAGATAAATAATCCAATTACAAGACACCTTTGGAATTGGGTTCATACTTTAGGCCTAACTTATCATCTATTTGTTTAGGAATCACTAAGCTACTTGCCCCACTATCTATCATATAATTTTGTACTATAAAATCTCCAATAATAATTAAAATATTAAAATGAGGTGGCATACCATATTTTATTGGATTCCCACTATTAGTTGTCAGATTATATATGAAAACTTCACTTTCTCTTATAACTTAGGTTTTTGGAAGGCTGAACTTTGATAATACCTCTTGAATTATCTCTCTTTGTCCAATAAAAACCAATGTATCCCACATATAAATGGTTACATTTACCTTCTTCATTTGGTATATAGTGTTGATGAAAGAGTTGTTATGTCTTGGTCATCCTTTAGGAGATTGTATATTTTTTTGAGTCTACATAGACTGTCCTATTAAACCACCTTTCACATTTTGATTTTTTTGAGTCTCTTGAGCCTTATGAGCTGCATTAACATATGTTATTATTTGAGACATAGAAGGCATAGTGGATTAAATTTTACCCATATCTTGATCATCATCAATTGCTCTTATTTAATACCTTGTATTGGCTACTATATAAGTGTCACCATCCTTAATTTTTCTTCCCAATTTATTGATTGAACACAAATATCCCTCTTGCCAAGTTACCAATGTAGCATTTTACTATACTTTCACTCCATTGGTCATAACCTTATTTGAAATGTTAGCTTGTGTCATATAAGGAATTACTTCATTTTATGCCATACAAGCTTTATTAAACACTTCTCCTTGATTATATGGCTGATTAGGAGGCTAATCCCATTAAAAAGGCTAATCATGATCTTATACCAAGTTTATTTGATTAGGTGTTATTTCTCTATAAGTGTATTCAAAAGTGGGATTGTAGTTACTATATGGTATAACATTGGTAATATGCCCTTGCCCTTGATAATTGCCTTGGAAATATGGCATCTTTAGCTGATAGGAATGATTAGATTGATATGTATTTTGGTAAGCTATAAATTTCTGACTTAGCTTCCTCTTTATTATCACCACATAGTTTTCAAGATTCTTGAATAATTATAACTTTTCATCACTTACTTTGTTTGGTTGACTAGGAATATATAACTCATGACTAGTTTTTATAGGAATGGGAACAAGATTGGTAGTAGGGGGTTGTATATTAGGAAAAAATGGCATAGGAAACCTATGGGATATCTTTCTATCCTTTATGACGTTATTTTATTCTTTGATGTCAAGTTCATAGTATTCACATAATTTTCTTACCACCATAGATTGTATCATAACAACTATGTCACTTTTAAATACCCTAATATAGTAGAGGAATCCATAATTTGGAGTGGGTCTCAAAATAATTACGGTATTATCCCATGTGTTTTAGATCATAGAATTGAAGTCTTTTGGATTCTTCTTGACAGTAATCAATTTTTCAACTAGTGACAAATGATCACTCTTATCTGCAAACCTCTTACTCAAATTCTTTACCAATTCATCCCATGGGTTGATTTAATTAGGATCCAAAGTCCTATACCAATCCAAATATTATCCCTTGAATGATATTTCTAACAATTTAAAGGCTACATTCTCTTGGGTGAATTTATCTATATTGCAAAAATTAGCCATATCTCTTATGTTTTGAATGAGTTTAATAGTGTTCCCTCCACTAAATTATGGGACACTCTTGAGGGATGCCATATGTATGCCTTCACATTTTTAAAGGTTTATATGAAACCCACCATTTTGATGTAACAAAGGGCATAATTCAAGCCACATTATGGATTTGTGAAAGGTTTGAATATATTGGAAGTGAAGCTTTCTTTTAGGAGTCTTGGCATAAGGAAAATTATGGAGAAATATCTTTCTATTGACTAAAAATAAAGGTAATTAAACAAAATTAAAAAGGAATACCTTTGGGCCTTGACTCTATTGTCATCTTTGGCATGAAAAATAACTCTCTAATCTACAACCAAGAGATAAAAACTTGATAGAGCCGTCAGATGTTGCATGAAGGAGGCTATTACACCTACAAATTTTCTAAGACCAACTTCAACCTTGGACAACCATGTTAAAGTTCAGTCCCAATAGGCATGATATAACAATTACGTATCTAATTTTCATTGTTAGGAATGCTTTTCAAGCCTTCCTAACTAAATGAAAGCTTGGGAACAATTCTAGTTTGTCAGTGACATAATAAGTGGATTGAACCTCTAGGTTAGGCTAGATCGCTTGATGTTTCACATAATATTGTAACAAATTTATCACACTTCCAAAGAGAAATGATATAAAAGAGATAAAAAATAATAAAAATGTGGAGTTGATGCACCAAATATATGGTCCTCTATTAACTATTGTGTGCACTATTAAATGACAAGTTATAATCTTATTTTTTAGCTTTAAAGTATCTCCTACCATACTAGTGCTTATATATAAGGTCCATGGTTATTAAAATAACTAAGGTGATTATTCAAGATGCTTAAGAGTAGACAATAATGGTATTTTAACACTAAAACTCAACAAACCATTTTTATACATCATATGACCTATGAAAAAAGTCTAACTTAGATAAAGACATGAAAGAGAAGAACAAATGAAAGGAAATAATCTCACTAGCATAAAAACATTCCTTAAAAAATAATTCAAAATCACTATATTCAAGATGAAAATATTGTAACTTGGCTTAAATTAATTTCAAATGTAAATACAAGTCTTAAAATTGGTAGGTCTTCACCATCACCAGTATTAAGATACATTCAATGTCTTTAAATGATACATTTATATATGAAATGGTATAAGAGAGAAGGATGGGACAAGAAGAGAACTCATAAGATGACTATAATGATCATATTAGTTAAAAAATAGAGAAAAAATGACACCAATATTACAAAATATGTGTTGTCATCTTGCCTCTTAGACTTGTAGGACATGTGTTGATGTAAATATTCATAAGGATGGCCTAGTGGTATAGAGTCATTAGGGATAATTCTTCAATATGATCATCATTTTATTCTCTATTCAACTAACCACTTGCATTAGATGGTTTATCATTCAACATTCCTTGTCTAGTTCACTCTATCCCTTAACTCCTTGGGCTTAAGGGTCTCTTATGCATAAATCCCTATTCCTTGTAATAATAAAAATATATATTCATGACATTACTATCATTCGTGTCATTCATATTCCATATCTATTCTATTCAACTCTTTTCTTGACTCAATCATTTTTTATGCTTTCATTAGGTTTCCATTCCTTAGGTTTCAAGGACCAAAACTAAAAGTAGGTGACAAATTTATAACATTAATGTATAAATAGTCTTAAATTATGATATATAACCTATTGATACCCATCTTATGTAATCTAAATCATTTCAACAACATTTTCCACTTCCCAAGCATTCTATAACTTTTAGGCTTGTAGCCTTTTTCCTGAGGTTTACCTTTACTTAATTCCTTAAATGATGTAATAAATTTTTTTGGCTGATTTTATTATCATTGAGATGTATGAAAATTTTAATGTCTTTACCATTCTCATATCTATGACTTCCTTCTTTAATTTACCCTCAAATAGGCCTAGTTAGCCCTATTCCAACCCTACAGGCCTCAAATTGATACTGTATGGACTCATTTCAATCTAAAATATATTTATTCCTAGTTTTTACATTAATTAAGGTTGGACTAATTTTTTTCTAATCATTTTTTAATGGTTCAATCTCTCATAATCTCTAAAACCCTAGTTTTAGGGCTGTACTTGTTTTGCATAGGGTCAAGGCCATTCAAAATTCACTATATTGAGTTTCATAATGATTCAAAAGGTCAATCTACCACAAAAATTTCTGTCTTGAGCTTACTAAACTTTAAATATAATATATAAATCTCTTTTGACTTTTTTTACTCATCTAAACATGGGAATATAGGTCTATTTTATACTTTGCAAGACTTGACAGTAGGGGTTTACATACTTATGAGTTTCAAGGGCTTCTATATGGAACTTTCAATCTCGTAACACATTTCTCACCCCAATACCATATATTAAAGTCAATTAAATCACTGTGACATGAATTTTATACAAGAAAAGTCTTGTTCTCTCCTTTGTGAGTTCACATAAAAAAGGTGTCCTACAGGGTTGTTACAATAGTCAGGTTTACTTATCCATTTTCATGGTTCCAAAAATGTAATCAGTAGATTCAGACATTTATTTTATTATTTAATAACCTTCTCCACATGATACTTTCAATGGCATACCTAATAAAGATAGGAATGGGTCTTAATTTTTGCCAACACTGAGACTATGCATTCAAAGAGTCTATATTGTATGCATCTTGGAAATCAATCCTTGAATATATTTCCATAAAGTATAGATTTTCATCATTATTATATTGATTCCAATAACACATTATACTAACACCCATTTATTCATTCTCAATGTGGGATTCTTTCTTCATCCCAAACAGGTGTTTCACTCAAAATAGGGGTTCTATTATGACTAAGTTTACTCTGCTTATCTATCTGAGTAATTTTATGATACCATCTAGGGTGTAAATAATTTACTAAACCTTATTTTCAATCATATTATTAAAACTATACCATTATTTATAATATATCATCCTTTAAATCTCAAGAAATAATAGATTGATTCATTGACCTTATCAGAGTATGAGTGTGCACAAAATCATGGGTTTGACACAATATATCTTCAAATGTTTAGCCCTTCACAACCTGATAGAGGCCTATAATATTTCAAAAAACACATAGATATAAGTCTTGATACATTTATCTAAACATTACTAAACCTTATTCTCAATAATGTGATTGAAACTAAACCATCAGTTTTAATATATAATCCTTTCAATCTCAACAAATAATAGACTTACTCCTTGACCTTACTAGAATATGAGTGTGCACAGAATCAAGTGTTTGAAATAAAATATATTTAGATGTTTAGAGTTTCAAAAACTCGTATAGGTATGAACTATTTAAACAAAGATAGAGATATAAAAATATTGATACATTTCTCTCACCATTCCTATGGAGAACCACTTCAGGCACATTCCTTGTATGTCTGAGGTTTATAGCCAATGTAGACTGTGTTGAACAATTAATCCAATGACATA